>OX276328.1:35578145-36140645 GCA_946251845.1 Andrena fulva
TAACACACTTCATTTTCTGGGGACATCCGCTCATCTATTTTTTCTTTTCACTTATAACTCTTTACTGCCAACGTAACATATTATAGCATAAGTACATTTTAAGTAATTAAAATGTACAATGAATTGTCTACGTTTGCTCTACCAGCAGACCTTCCGTTTAAATATTTACAAGTACAACGCAACAGCAAGGAATTTATTTCCTTATTCAGAATAGAATACGGAAATAGCAAACAGCTCCCTCTCGCGTTCACCGGGCAGTCGTCGATCTATCGGTATTACCATTTCTGTGCAGAAAAAACCTGCTGTAATACCGACCTGTCGAATCGGCCAGGTCACGTGACGTGTCTACCCCCTTAAAATTAGGAAATATTGCAGGCGTGATGAGATATTAATGAAATAAGTTTCAGGTAAGGTTGGATTAGCCGGATTACGAGTAAAAGATACGCGGCAGCGAGAGTCGATATATACAGGGTGTCGAAACATGTACTTGGCGTCGAGACGCTACCGCGTCTCTATATAAAATACCTACATATGATACTTTTTGTACTGCAAAGTAAATATTGATGTATGTATGTATGTATTTATTTTAATTGTTCCCCTTAGGGTTACAATGGCTTCCGTTTACATATATCTTAACCTACCTTAACTTAACTTAACCTAATTCCCCCTCCCTCTCTCGCTCCTTACCCTATCCTTACTCTATTTCTTATCCGATTCCTCTCTTCTTCTTACTTTCCCCCCTCCTCCTCCCTCCGATTTTCCTCCGTGCCCCCTTTTCTTCTTTCCTCCATCTTTTTCATCCACCTTCCCCTTCTCCCCCTTCCCCTAATATCTTTCTTATCTTTTCCTGTCTTCCCCCTCCCCTTTTCTCCTCTCCACTGCACCTTTCCAAAACGTGCTCCCACGTTTCCTCTTCTCCCCCGCATACCCTAGAGATCCTTTCTTCTTCTTCTTCCCAGTACCTCGCTTCCCTCAATTCGATTCCCACCCTCCATCTCGCAATCCTCTTCCATCTCTCTTCTTTCCACCCTTTCCTCAGGTACTTTGGAATACCTTCCACTCTCACCTCCCTGTACACCTTGTTGTACCTGGCCTCTCTCAACCTCTCTTCCATTTCTCCTTCTTGCCTTTCTCTATCCTTTCTTTCCACTTCCCTCCATTCCATTTTTCCTTCTCTCCTTTCCCTCTCCACCATACCCTGCTCCCATCCCCTTTCCTCGAAGTACTTTCTTCTGCCTACCTCCCATCTCGACACTCTCCCTCCCCCCTCTGCTCTTCTCGTTACTTCCTTCCAGCAAACCCTGGCCAGCTCCCCGCCTTTTCCTTCCCTTAACCTCTCCTCGAAACTCCACGCTCTTTTCGCCGCCTTCGTTCTTAGTTTGCACCTCTTCACTTCATCCCTGATTATGTACCCAGGTGTCCTCCAGTCCACCCCCATCGTCCATCTTAAAAATCTCTCCTGCGTCCTCTCCATCTTCTCCCTTTCCTCCCACCCAAAAATCTCCACTCCGTATGACATTACCGTCCATACCAGCGCGTCAAACATCCATATCCTTCTTTCCCATTAAGTAAATATTGATGGTATTACTTATTATTAATCAATAATTAATATAATTATAAATGTTGGGGATATAATAAAGAAACATACGACCATGAATTTATAGATTCTTTTATTATCATTTATTCTAGTCTATATGTTACATAACGCATATGTTGTATAATTACATGTAGCAAATCATTCTTTTATAATTTATTTTTTTCTGCGGATTTTAAAAACACGAATAATAATATCATTCATTTTAAAATCACATTGAATATGTTTTTGCCTATTTCACATCCAATAATTTTGAATATATCTCACAGACAAAGCGCTAAGTTCAGCCACAGCCGTCTTTAATACTATACTGCAGTCCACTTAAGAGTAGACTCGTTACGCGCAGGGATATACTTTTGATTGGTAGGAAAGTAGGAAATAAATGTTTATTTGTGCAATTAATGAAAATAAAACGTGATATAGTGGAATAAATATAGTGCAATACAATAGAGTGTGCAATGTAGCGGAGATTTGTTACTTATTTTATTAATTACGTTGATTTTTCTTCTATTCGTGCGTAGAAGTTGCTTAGTAGAGGCTACGTTTCGTCTTTTTCATTTAAGTTCTTTACAGTAAGATTTTCTAAATTAACAATGCCATGGTATTGCTGTGTTCCCGGTTGTAAGGGAAATGATGACAGCACTTTAAAATCGGATAATTATGTATCGGTTTCTTTATTTTCAAAAAATGAAGAATTGCGAAAAAATGGGTAGCTTCTATTCTGCGAAAACATTGGACACCTACAAAGAACTCTGTTAGTACGCAACAGCGTACAAACATGTAGTCTTCATTTTGCTGATAATGATATTCATACATATGAAAAAGTTGCATCTTCTAATGGAATACTTGAGAATGTTTTACTGAGATGTCCAAAGCTTGTAGAGAATGCAGTACCTTCCATTTTCCCCAATTTGTCAACTTATCTTTCAAAGCCTGAACGTTTAGTTCATTAATTTGAAGACTTAGATTTAATTGAAATTTTTTAGATTTAATAAATACGTATAAAGAGAAACTTGAAATTTCAGAATGTTGGAATATTAATTTAACGAATTCTAGAATTTATTTTTATAAACTTGATTATGATAGTGAACTTTTAGTATTTAATATTCAAATTGGGTAATTATATAGAAGAGGGCACACTTCACCGATTTCGCTACCATGGTATACACCCCCGCGAGCGGGCGCGCGCTCCCGCACTAATCTAGCCCCAACCAATACTGATACCGGGGAAAATTTGGAAAATGGAATGCGTTGTGTCGGAATAAGTCAAAAGAAGATTTTCGCAAATATCTCCGAAACGAAGGTCGAGCGACGGTAACATGTATACTGTATAGGGAAAAGTCGTTCAGAATGATGACCTTGACTACGTATTTCAAGGTCATCAAAATCTGTGAGAAGCACCAACTTCTAAATAATTACCTCAAATTGTAATATTAATGACCAAATGAAAGTACAGGTTTTTCATGAAGGTAATGAAATTTCATTTAATGATACGAAGTGGGTATTGCCTGTTGACAATGAAATTGTCTAGGTGGTCTCAACTTCAAAATTTATTGACACGGTATAAATTCGTGCTGCTTGATGCACCTGTTTAAATAAATTCGTGTTCTTTTTACTGGCATTAAAAATAAATTTCAGAATTTTGGCAGCAGTAATGATTGTGATGATTTTTCAGTTGACGTAACTCCCGTTTTAGAAGTATTTAATAATTAATATTTATGTGAATGTGTTTTAAACGATTCGATTAAAATTTATATATCCGGTTATGGATTTTATTCTGTTCCCAAAAACTTAAATTTTGGTATCTCTAAGGTTCGATTGTAGCGGATAAAGGAACTGTAGGAAATATATATTTTGATCATTTACAAAGAGCAGGCCTTTCTATTCCCGCTGAAAAAGTAACAACCTTATTGATTCGTGTGTGCAATAATGGAGGCCATAATAAATGTTAACAATTTGAAATCGAAGTTTTTGCGGTCTGAGAATCACAAAAATATTTTATGTAGATTAACATATCTTACAATTAGGATTAGATTAGATTCGGATTAGTTAGCATTTTTTGAAACGTGCATTTGTGATATAGATTACCTCCATGTTTTGTTTAAATTATTATCTGGTTGCTCATATATTTTATTAAATGACTATGTAAAAAATATAAAGAATAATCAGTTAGATATGAATAAAAATGTTGCTTCTAGTAAACGCAAATTAAAGACTTTTAATTAGATTAGTAACAAGTTTAACTTATTAAATGTGTATTTTCCAAAATGTGACTCATTTTTTAATATGTATGTATGTAGTTTGTTTACGTTATTTGATTAGTATCTACCAGAGATGGGCAAAAAATTATTTCAAATAAAAAATTGAGTTCGACTAAAAGACGAAAATTTTATTCGAGACTCATGAATAAGACTAACCCGAGTCAATTTTTAATCGAAGCGCTCATGATTGAAATCATGGGGATTCAATCGTCAGTCATGATTGAACTACTTCAATCATGGGGATTCAATCAATCGTCGGCCATGATTGAACTACCTTCAATCATGGGGATTCAATCATGATTGAATGAACAGTGTTCTCGTATTCAATCGTAATTTAGTCGATTGAAGCTCGACTAACCTTGGCGAGCCTCGAGACTCGCGAGAGCCTTTGATCGATGCCGCGCGAGGATCGAGCCGAACGACATTGTATCGTTCACCCGTCTAAACTGGCGCCTGGAGTTGCTCGGCGATGTGTCATCGATTATACGGAAAGTGAATTTCTTTATTTTTCATCGTATCAATATGAAAGTGGCACCAATGGATTCCTTGCATTCTCCCGATTAAACGGACAGAAAATAATTTAAATCGGACACGTTTTAACGAAACGGGGCTTTCATTTCTGCAAATAAATTTTATGTATAATATCATTAAACTCCAGGCGTAGTATAGACGGGTGAACGGTACAATGTCGCTCGGCTCGGGCCTCGCGCGGCATCGATCAAAGGCTCTCGCGAGTCTCGAGGCTCGCCAAGGTTAGTCGAGCTTCAATCGACTGAACTACGATTGAATACGAGAACACTGTTCATTCAGACATGATTGAATCCCCATGATTGAAGGTAGTTCAATCATGGCCGACGATTGAATCTCCATGATTGACGTAGTTCAATCATGGCCGACGATTGAATCTCCATGATTGACGTAGTTCAATCATGGCCGACGATTGAATCTCCATGATTGACGTAGTTCAATCATGGCCGACGATTGAATCCCCATGATTGACCTACTTCAATCATGGGCGCTTCGATTAAAAATTGACTTGGGTTAGTCTTATTCATGACGAATAAGACTAAACTATCTTTTATTTGATACGTCATTTAAATAATTTGTTATTTAAATACTTGCCATCTCTGGTATCTACCCTATTTGTAGATTTAACATTCTATTTTCTGTTTTCTTACATGCAGATCATATTATTGTTATTGTTTCTTTTCATTTTTGATTATATCGTTGTTACTTTTGCTACGTTTTTATTTTATTTTATATAGTGGGATGAAAGGGCTATTGGCAAACCACCCACATTATGATTCGAACGATAACGCGCCACGATAATACCCTGAGGTGGTGAGGAAATTTTACCGGATTCCATAAATACTATGAAAATTTCTACTATGACTCACAAAAAATTGTAGTATTTATATATTACTTCGTATGTGATTATTAAAACATTTTGTAAAAAAAAGTGTTAATCAACGTTCATCAACAAACTTCGCCGCAAGACTTGCCAGACTCCCAAGATTCGAGACAATTCGAGAGTCAGACTCCTGATCAGGGCTGGTATGGAATTCTTACTCGTAGCGGAGGAGGAACAGCACGCCACACATGCACTGACGACGCCGCACAGTTGTCGGAGGTATCGGGGGGAGGAAAACCTCATAACTTCAGCATTTCTCGATATTTTTGAATAAATTTTTGTTATATTACTACTTAAACGTTAAACTTACTACAATATCAAGCAAAGAATTTAATATGATTGTTTTACACACAGTATTACTGATGACGTTGTAAACTAATATTTTAACGTACGTAAATTACGCGTTATTTATGTGCAACAGTTATGTTTGTTTAAAAATATTTACTAGACTGGGGCTAAAAGTCGGGCGTGTAAAAAGTCCCGAATGCAAAATCTTCATTCGTAAACAATCGATTGAATATTGCAGCATAACTATGTTGATGGTAAGGGTAATGGGGAGGACCGCAGAGTCGACAGTCGTTTTTGGGCTTCCGTGCGTGTCATATGACGCCTTTGTCATTATGTCATAATGTTTTTATGTAAGAAAATATTTTTTATATTTTATATTATTTTATGCAGGGCTAGCATAACTCATTTTGTTAGGGAATACATATGAAACAAAAATTTTCAAATAAATACATTTTAATTAACATATCTTATTTTACATTCAAACAATGGATAACATGGTTCACATGAATTATCGAATAAGAAGGAGGAACTCGAAAAAACGAGACTTGCGTTCTTTTTTTTTTCAGTTATTCAGTATCACTAAAATTCAAAATCTTATGCTATTATTCTCTTTGTCGTGTACTCTGTGCGCTTATTTCATCAACTCCTTTAACAGATCAAAGTTATTGCCAATAGAGTAGTGAATCGAATAGACAGAATAACATATTCCCATTCCTGCATCAGATATGTGTAACGTCAGAGTGCAATTACACTTTCACGACCTGCTCCCACTCCAATCCATTTAACTGAAACATTTTATACGAGCATTTAGTATGTTTACTATAATTTATGTAAAATATCTAAATGTAACATTCAGGAAATAATAAATTATATAAGCGAGATAACCTTACATTTTCAAATCGTAATATTCCATGTATAAAATAAAAATAAGTTTCATCATCACATAATTAATTATCGACCATCGGAATAATGGACATACAAGTGATACATAATATAAACAGTTGTGTCTCGAAATCAGGACGGGGTGTGTGTCTCGAAATAAGATAATCGTTATCCCCTCCATCTTTTATGTTGTTGCCGCAAAGAATGAGACAGACTGCGAATGAGCGAGAAATACTGATTGTGACTGCCATCGTATTTCGTCCCTTTCGTGGCAGACAACTAGTTAGGTAGCGCTCTCATTCATTCGCAGTCACTCTCGTTCTGTGATAAGGCAATAAAGGCAAGCCCGAAAGACTTCCTGTCTCCAAAAAAGGTGACAGTATAGTAGGGGATAGAAAGTAATCTGTACCTATATCATATACAGTTCTGCTGCCTAAGGGTTCGAAAACAACCTCGCTCTCCCCTGACCCAAATTTTGTATTTATGCAGGCCAGATATCTATTAAACCTTCGGCTCTTGATGTTCGAGAACCAAGAATAATAAGCTCGACGCTCGGCATGAGTCATACACTACTGAAATTTCCAAGTCTCCATTTTTTCGTTACAAATTAATGTGGTACGATTAATGTGGTACCAATGGATCTATGAGATATTCCTGTTTAGAATATATCCAAACACTACGTTATTCGGATTACTTTCAATAATACGGGATGCAAGATTTGTTTCCAGAATGTAGAAATTATTACACGCAAATTAAAAATAGTCCGAATAGCGTTGTGAATGGTGTTATTTTGATCAGAAAAATCTCAGGAATTCCTTGGTACAACTTTTATGAAGACTCGGTAAAAAATAAAAAACATGAATATTTCAGGGTTTCATCACCGATTTAGATGAAATTTAGATATTAGAAAGTCAGATTACAATTTTCATTACTGGATGACTCATCGGAAACTTAACTGTCGTGCGAGCAGCGTTGCCGGGAAATGGGTTCCTGCAAACTATTGGTAATGGAGGGGGAACACCTTACAGTCAGTCAAAAAAGTATTTGTGCACGTAGTTTCTTTGCAATAACTTTATACAAACACGCGACACACTAACAAAAACTGTTTCAATTAATAGTGTACTATGTACAGAGGTAATGTGCAAATTAACCATTTTTCATAATACGTTTCAAAAAAATAATGCCATAAAAACAAGAATTTGGAAGTCCAATAAGTGTTTGTACACTTATGACTCTACTGGTAAGTCGTAGTGACACCGATCAAAACGTAAATAAGTGTTTGTTTATATAGTGGTATTGGTCTGCTTACGGTGGTAGTGCGTCTTCGAACTTCATACAGAAGCCATGACAGCGAAGAAAAATGAAATACCCGTATCCGTGCGAGATCGTGTTATTTTTCTTCGAAAACGTGTCGAAAGTTATAGAAAAATTGCCAAAACTTTAAATACGAGAAAAGTACGAGAAAATAAAAACTGCAGACAATAAACCACGGTCAGGTCGGCCGAAGATACTTACAATTAGAGAGCGTCGGAGTATTATTAAAGAAGCTACAAAATATCCATTTGTAAGTGCTCGAACACTATGCAATGATGTCGCGTTAATATCAGAGAAGAATGTGTATCCCCAAACTATTAGAAATGTTTTGCATTCTGCTGAAATATATGGCAGAGCTGCGACAAAGAAACCATTCATCAATAATGCGAACAGAGAAAAACGGCTAGGTTTCCCTAAAACCTCCGTAAATAAACCAATTGAATTTTGGAAACGTTATATTTTCTCAGACGAAAGTAAGTTAAATATTTTTGACTCAGATGGGAAGAAATTCGTCTGGAGAAAAGCCAATACTAAACTTCAACAAAAGAATCTTATACCAACTGTTAAGCACGGCGGTGGACACGTGATGATATGGGGCTGTATGGCGTACAGTGGTGTTGGAAATATTGCATTTACCGAGGGAACAATGAATGCCATGAAGTATATCCAGGTGTTGCGTGATAATTTAAAAGAAAGTGCAGTTAAATTGGGCCTAAGTGGAACTTACTATTTCCAACAAGACAACTACCCAAAGCATACCGCTAAAGAAACGAGAGAATGGTTGTTATACAATGTTCCCAGACAATTGATTACCCCACCACAATCCCCCGATATTAATTCTATAGAAATTGTATGGCACCTGTTGGATATAGAAGGAAAAGAAAAATATCTAATAAGACTGATTTACAGCGAATGATTCTATAAGAGTGGCCAAGACTGTCAAGGGAAATAACACAGAAACTGGTAGAATCTATGCCCAGAAGACTACAAGCAATTATTGAAGCAAAAGGGATGCATACAAAATATTAATCATAATGTATAACTTAAATAATCATAAGCTTTCTACCATAATTGTAAGCGTACAAATACTTTTTTGACTTCCAAGTTCTTGTTTTTATGGCATTATTTTTTGTAACCTATTATGAAAAGTTTTTAATTTGTACATTACCTCTGTACATAGTACACTATTAATGAAAATAGTTTTTTTTAGTGTATCACTTGTTTGTATAAAGTTATTGCAAACAAACTAGGTGTACAAATACTTTTTTGTCTCACTGTACATGCCCGGCTAGGCTAACACTTACGATCCCTCCACTATGAATAGTTTGCACGAACCCACTTCCCGGCAACGCTGCGTGCGAGTAAAGATCTCGACACACATATCAGTCCCGTGCCAGCATGCCTGTGGTAAGAAGAAGGCATCCCCTGTCCCCTCTGGAGAGAGGAGGGCACGGAAGTGTGCAGAAATCTTTGAGGCATTGAAATACAATGTGAACTCCGAGCATGGTTTATTTTCAAAGTAAACATTTGGAGACTGTCAGACGATACTTTCGATGCTTTCAAGAAAATATTGACATAAAAACACACCAATAGGAAGCAAATATCACGGCATGAAAGCACGCCGACGTCATTCAATATCTTAAATTTGTCAGAGAAGAGATGGAACCTGTTTTCGACACCTTTGAACAGAAACTGTCTTTTGGTTTGTTTACATATTGCGAGTGACCGGTAGCTGCAAGTAGTAAAGCGATTGTTTAAAGTTTAAATTCTTATATTCGTTGTAAAATGTCCATAAAAACCTTTTTAACGTCTTATAGAGATTCTGGGGATGGAAATGAGACCAAACACGACCCCACAGTGAGTAACAGAAGTATCTTTTAGAAGTATCTCTAACGCGGCAATTTTGTACGAAAAAAAAAAAAAGACTTTCCGTCAAGAGTTGTACAATAACAGGTTCATATTGAATTTTCCATTTATTTAATTATCTCTCTAAAAAAAAATTCCAAAAATGACTATAACTTTGCTTCGTCCAAGGTGGCCTAACCCCGTAATTCAGGTTCTCAATTTCAGCCGGACTGACTAACTCTTACTTAAGATTATCGACTCACTGCTATTTGGAATTCACCACCAATTGTATATAATATATATGACAAAGAATAACAGAAACTGCAGCAATTAATAAACGATGTTTAATAAAATATTACCTGGTATACCAAGAAGTTCCTCTATCAGTTGTATATACTTTCTGGCATTAGAAGGTAATTTTTCTAAAGAACGTACACCTTCTGTCGGCGACTGCCAGCCATCAATAGTTTCATAAATTACCTCTACTTTTGCTAAATCAGTAGTACTACTTGGAAAATAATCAATTTCTTTACCATTTAATCGATATCCCACACCAATCAGAATTTTTGGAATTATGTCTAAAATATCTAATTTTGTTAGACATATGGACGTATACCTGAAATGAACATAATTTAAAAAATCAATGTTAGCAATGTTTGTATAGTTTTCCTGAACAAAACTAACGGGGTTGGGTATTTCCCAAGGAATATGGTTTATCAGTTTGTTAGTTAGAGGTGCGGGCGAACTTGATTGTACAACAAGGAAGCCGCTAGGATTATTGCAAATGAGGGCGAACTTGATGCGAAATCGGGGAGCCACTGGATTGAAGAACTTCCCTTGGATTGGTGATTCGTGCGAACGAAGCTGATACGAAATCAGCGAGTCGCGGGAAATGTCAGTTATGTCTCGTAACTTTTAACTAATGTTTGATACAACTCGAACGGTAAAGATGTATCGGTAGACACGTTTAACTATCTTTATAAGGATTAGCAGATGGAATAATGGGTTTCAATGATTTAATCAATTTTATTAATGAATAACGATTCTGTGTTTTGAAAAATCAGTCGTTTGAATATGAGTGTTTAGTATCGTGATAAATAATTGAAAGGTTAAACTACCAATTGTTGCACGGTGTTGACGCACCGGCAATGCGGGGTCTAAAAGTAGTTAAAGGACATTGTCAAATGGAATTTTACCTACATTCGAGGATTCTATAGGGTTAACTGTAGATTCTAAAGGGAACCTGATCGCGATCTTACTGGATTACATCAATTTTCAACGCATCTGATTCAAGGTGACTCCACGCGTAACAGTACAGTTCTAAACCGGCAAGGGTTGAAAGTTACAGAGTTTATATAGCTTCCAAATGAGTGGGAGATTCACTAAAAATCTCAATATAAAGAGATCTTTAGGAGTCCTCGTGACATGATCCTATTCCTAGTTGCCATCCAGCTGGTCGAGATCATACTCTCCACATTATTTGAGATGTAAGAGGAGGGGTTCTACGGCATTTACGAAAAATATTCTCCGTGCGTAGCAACGTAAACACTTTCGTTTCTTTATTTCCTAACCCCGTTATTAATTCTGTTCTGGAGAACTATTTATTTTTCAATATACATACAGTAGATATCATAACATTTCTGAAGATAATTAAGGAAATTTATATAAACACATGTTCTATTTAACCTTGTTTCCGAGTTATGATGAGTTTTATGTTGTGACTAGCAAAATACCCCCGCGCTTCGCTTCGGGCCTAACAGATATTAAGGGGACACTCCATGAAAACACATTTCACCCCTTTTCACCACCCCCCTTGGGAGTTGATTAAGGCAAAATCCTCAAATTGTGTTTTTGGCATTGATGTGGATAATCTTTGTGAGTAAAAACCAAGTGGATAATCTAATCGAGCCTAAGAGATTTTAGGGAATAGGGAAGTCCGAGAAAATACATTTTACCCCTTTTCATAAAGTGACCCCAGACGTCCTGCATCGTGCGAGACAGTCCCGGATTTGAGCCCTTTCTCCCGCATTGAAAAGTGTCCCGCAAAGTGTCCCGGATTGGACATGTAACCTTTTACATTTTCGCAGTGGCAAAAAAGTTACTGTTTCCTCTACTTTTCATACTAGATGGCGCTAATACTGTTAACTGGCAACAAAGGTTTCTATTCGTCATGTCATGGGTTGTTGCATAGAAATCTGAAGTGGGGAGAATGCTAATACGGATCTGTTAACCTTTTTTTTGCTTGTCTCGCATTGGACCCCAAAATATCTGGTCACTTTACCTTTTCACCCCCTTGGGGATGGAATTTCCAAAAATCCTTCCTTAGTGGGTGCCTACGGATCGAGCCCTCGGCCACTTATTCCCGCCGCGGTGCTATTTCGCAAGCGAGAAGCGCTCGCCCGGTCGCCGCCTGGCGGTCGCGCCGCGAACTATTATTTAAAAATCATTCTTTTAAAAAAATAAAAACCTTAGAGCAAATTCAATTTTATATAATAGTATAGATTAACAGGTGATGAATAACGTTCCATGTCTTACATACGACTTTTTGACTATTCTGTGAACACTATCATAACGCTGTACGAGTCGTGGCTGCTCATTCTCTCGATAAGAGGATAGGTTCTATTGCGTGGCCCACTCGCTCGCCAGATATAAATCCGTTGAATTATTACTTATGAAGATACTTCAATCCTATGTTTATAGAAGGTCTTCACCGCATTGCCTTTCGAAAATGTTGAAATATTTCGTTACTGAATTGAACAAAGTTTTGAGCAAATTCGAGTAATACCTAAATCGAAGTAGTGAAAGAATAATGAGATCAGTGACAAGAAGCTTAACAAGCATGCATTGAACACCAAGGTGGTCATATTGAGGTACTCCTGCGAAGATAATCAAATACTGTTTGGGTGGAACACACAAATCATTGTATCCTGGAAACAAGGTCGAATAGGATATACGCTTATATGAAAATTTTTTATTAATGTCAAATGTTGCATTCATCCCTGAAGTGGGCCCTACATAGGTACTGTGGAACACCCTGCATAATGTTTTTATATTTTTAATTTCCTTACCCATTAACCAATGCGGTGAATTTAATAAGGGGTATGTCGAGCCAACCACAACGTCTTTTCCTATTTGTAGTAACTCCCACTTCATGACCTCTCTTTTGTAAGAGCTCTCCTGTAGCATCTAGGAGTTCAGTAGGAAATGGACCATCACCGACTCTTGTAGTATATGCTTTAACAACTCCAACGACTTCCCCAATATTAGATGGTGGAAGACCAAGGCCGGTACAGACCCCACCTATACTGCAGTTAGAACTGGTAACGTAGGGATATGTTCCGAAATCTATGTCTAACATTGCAGCATTTGCACCCTCGACTAAGACTTTCTTTCCTTCACGTAATGCTTGATGTAAATACTGAACTGTTTCTTTTACTAGTGGTCGTATTCTTTCCGCATATCTGAAAATAAAATGAAAATATTACTTTCCTCTGCTAATACTCTCAGATTTGACATAGGGATATATTAAAATATTTTCATGCGTGATATGTTAAAACTTATAACTATTAACAGTAATAATAATAGTAACGAAAAATTTAGTATCTATCCATTCAGGTTGCATGAAACCCAGGGAGTCAAGAGACCGAAATAGTGACTGGAATTCATGATCGGTTACGTTTGTCTCAATGACCTGCGACCGTAATTAGAGATGAGAGAAATTCTGACCGTAATGGTGCGAGGTCTTGAGAGCTAACCGAAATGCCTGACCGATTGCAATTTCAGTCTAAGATAAGAGAAACTGTGAGTTGGGAAAATTCTGACAGATATTTTGACTGTATTCTGACCGAATGATCGAAACTTTGACCGTAATTCTGGGAGAAACGTTCGTGTCTTGGGATCGGGACGGACCCAAACGGCATCGATCTAGCGAGACATTGTTGTACAACTACACGTGGCCCGTTTTTAGAAAACTACCTCATCATTTTCCCGAAGAAATGGGCCCCTCAGAACGTTTGCCACCTGGTCCTTTTTTCTTAAATCCGCGACTGTGTCTGGCGTATTGCTTGCATATTAAAGTATGTTTGAAGTAATACTTGAAATTTTTTAGCTTTTTATCGTGTATATACATAGATATAGTCGGTGGCGCAAGCTTCTTCAAAAAAATTATTTTCCGCCGAGCGATGGTGTGGGGGACTGTTCTAGTCATCCAAAATGGGACAACTAAGGTTTATTTTCTTTATTATGGTTTACGCTATGTTTGGAAATAGTCGACTTAACGTACGTGGAACCTCAAAAAATGGTTGCAGATACGTTGATGAAAGAGTTATCACAGTAATAAGCTTGCATACCGTCTAAGTGAACATCAATAACTGTGCACAATATAAATTTAATATTTATCATACTTTAATAAATTTTAATAGCGATTATATTAATAATAATCTAATTAAAAGAAATAAATGTGAATAAATTTTTCATATTTATAGTTCTTCTCTTTAAACATATGACGGAGATGTGCTTGAGGTTATGTTTAACACGTGTCAAGCGTCAGTGTAAGCAGCACAGTAATTAACGCACCGAGCGAAAACCAGTATTGTGCACAGTAAATGACACTAATTCCAAATTTGTTTCAGTTACTGAATTTATTGAAAATTGTTGTGTAAAGTATGAATTATGTAATGCGTTATCTCTTTGTATTGATATATATGTGAGGCGAGAGAGGGCGACACGGTCCCTTCCGGGCAACCGTCTTCCGTATAATGTACCTTGCCGTGAATGGACGTACGTATGAATGTGCTCAAGATTAAGAGTTATGTTAATAGTTTATTTCAATTTAAAATCTCCATGAGACGAGATAAAGATCGTTACAATTTCTTTTCTTTAATTTAGTGCTCACGCGTAATTGAGGTATTACAATAATGATAAGAATAAATATCATTTCAATATAAATAAGAAAAATAAAAACAAAAGTTCAAATAAAAACAAAGGGGACGCACAGACTTGGAAGTTGTCCGGAGAAGGTTCGACAGAGAAGCATCTTCTTTCGCACAAGTTTCTAGAAATTTGTCAAATAAAGTAAATCGACAAAATTTGTCAAAAGCCATAGCATTAAGAATTAAGAAAATTATGGTAGATTGCTTGCAATGTAGAGCAAGTCACATTAGTGAAGAAAGTATGCTGAAAATACATCTCCCCTGATTCTTTTCAATATTTTGTGAAATACATTCGTAATGCTTTAAAATCCACAGTAGTTGCCACGCTACTCATTAATTTTATTAGTTTCCCATTAACAATATTTTAATTCACCAATAAACATACTAAATTAATTTTATTCCAACACCAATAAATTGTGCGTTAAAAATATTGGATCTCTTCCTTCATTTTCGCTGAATTACCATTAGCATTTAAATTTCCTGCAACAAGACTTTCTGCCATACGCTCTCACCTCCTTCGGACACATTTTGCAGTCTCTACACTTACTATAGCAAAGGGCCACTCTATTTCTATATAAGTTATACGTTAAGTTGTTACTAAAATGTGGATTTTATATATTTACAGATAATCAAAGCAGAAAATGATGCAGTGTGATCTACGTCAGAGAAAAAAAATTTATTATGACATAGTATTATATTAATTAAACGATTTCTTGTATTTTTGGTTCATATCTGAAAACTCAAATTTAAACCATTTCCACCAATCCAATTGTCTTGAAGCTTTGCAGGCGTGCGAAGTTTGGATGGCAATACAATATATTTATTATGCAGTCATCAATAAACACTACAAAATGCGTGAAATCCCCACAAAATTATCTTTTTTAAAAAAAGGGCGCCATGTATACGCGCGCAAAGAACGGTAAATTAATAATCTCATAAAAAAGAATCCCATTTAAAAACATTGTCGTAAATTAATATCTTTACAAAATTGATCATATCCAAAAATGGCGCCAATTATAACAACGGCTATTTGTACAAACAACCGGATTTAAATTGAATAAAAGATTCATCATTGGAAGAAACAAAGAAGATCAGAATATTAAGCAAATATATTTTTATAGAAATAAATATTTCAATGTGACGTCCCACTATTTTTCGCGCGGTATTACAACACCATTCCTTGCAAATCAATCAACATAACTCCATCAAAAACCCTCATACTTAAGTCTTACCCCCTTTTTCAAACCCAACTGACCGTTTGGAAGATGCACCTTAGCGGTCCCCATCTCGAAACGGTCAATCCAGATTCCTGATCACCTTGACGATGTACCTTAGCGGTCCCCATCTCAAGATGGTCAACTACGACCTCCAAATCTACTTCAAACAAATCCCTCGTCCTTAAAACCCTCTCTTAAATCGAGACTACGTCTCACGCCCTCTCTATGACCAAAGAAGTCAGTACCCCGTTTACCCCTATCCGATACGACCTCCTAAACTCCACCAAATGGGTTGAGTATTCCGCTTCAAAGCCCCATACAAAAACCCCAGAAATGTTACTGCGACACAAATTTACGAACGTGATCAACACGTGATCATTACTGCGACGCAGATTTGGCGTACGTGCCATGGAACACACCACACATACCCTTCACTCATTACCAGTACAAGACAAGGCCACATAAAACCCCTAAACACCGACTCTATTAATAAGTAATTGCGACGCATCTTCAAAGATCAGTCAAGGTGTATACCGCGCACACTCTTCACCCCTAACAATCCCGACAATAGTATAAATACGAGGCCCAAAACGGCCAGAGCGCTTCTTCTACGGAAACTTCCCATGGAGTGTCATAAGTTACCAGTCGCGCATATTTTTATAAAAGTGTTAGACTCTGTGCAATCTTCGACGACATCAATCGTAAGCAATTACAATTACTTATTTCTTTAGTGCGTATCATCTTCATTCACATTATCTAATTATTGCTTTCGCCTTATATATTCCTATTTCATTATTGCTTATTCTATATCTATTTCCTTTATTGCTTATACTTATTGTAATTTACATAATTGTCTACCGCTAGACGCTTATTATATGTTATATCATCATTGCTAATTCTTAGTCCATTATATTATTATTATTACTATTACTCACGTATCTCATATTCATACATATAAATTGTCATTGATTATTGTTTATATAAATGTCTCTGTGCTGATGCTAACGTCAAACGCATCAATATATATACATATACTTACCAAGTGCTATAACAATAAACAATCGCTCTCGTTTCTAAAATAACGTTTCAAGTCATTGTAAAGAAAGCCACCAAACCAAAACAAATCGGTGTAACAGCTGATTTCAGCTCGCGATACCCGAGCATAGAGTTTCTTATAGTGTTTACTCGGCGTACTTTTACATAGGCTGCGTACAGCCATATGTCTAGACATATTTCTCGGAAATATTCCTTCTAGTTAAGTGCAACGTTAAAATCCACCAAAACAAAAACAAAGTGTTCTAACGGGTGTCATTACCGGAGGGATTACAGTCCAAACCTTCCCTGGTCGTTCGGAGCTACGAATCTGGCATTCGCGCCCGAATCCTACACACCCTAGGGCTACGAATCTGGCATTCGCGCCCGAAAATCCTCCTTACCCCAGAGCTACGAATCTGGCATTCGCGCCCGAAAATCCTCTTTACCCCGGAGCTACGAATCTGGCATTCGCGCCCGAAAATCCTCCTCACCCCGGAGCTACGAATCTGGCATTCGCGCCCGAAAAATCCTCCTCACCCCGGAGCTAAGAATCTGGCATTCGCGCCCGAAAAATCCTACCCACATTCAGTGCCACGAATCTTGCATTCGCGCCTGAGTTCCCTCCGAATAATATCCCCACATGTCATTGTCCCCAAAGACCTTCACCCGGGACGTGACATCAATACCAATAAATATTTCATTCAAAATACTTGGCGCTGTGTTCCGAATTGGTGTTGCTAAACTGAATAAATATGTATAAATTGCATTAATATTTTTCTTTCTTTCTTGTCTCAGTGGTGTCTCGTCTTGTTTTATTATTTATACCAAAACAATTAACATTTTTTTGGCTTCGCAGCGCCAAATATTTTGAATGAAATATTTATTGGTATTGAAATATTTATTTCTATAAAAATATATCTGCTTAATATTATTATCTCCTTTGTTTCTTCCAATGATGAATCTTTTATTCAATTCAAATCCGATTGTTTGTACAAATAACCGTTGTTATAATTGGCGCCATTTTTGGATAACATTAGTTTTGTAAAGATATTAATTTACGACAATGCTTTTAAATGGGATTATTAATTTACCGTTCTTTGCGCGCGTATATTTGGCGCTCCTTTTTTTAAAAGAGGTAATTTTGTGGGTACTATTAACGTTGTGATATGTTACCTAGAACGATTTATTTTACCGAATATTGGCCTTCATTCGTTCAGTATTTTCTTTAGATATTCTGAAGTTTTACAGATAATTTCGCGAGTTCATTATCAAAAAAGTGAAATAATTTTTTTAGTATTTTAAGAACTTCTCTGCGTTACATGTTTAATTTTAACAAATAAATCATTCATTAAATTTCAGTAAAAATATTTAATATCTCTTATTCCGGGCTTGGGAATTAACTGCTCTTTTCAGCCGATTTTCAGAAGCAACGCCGCCTTTCTGCCGCCGCGCATTACGGCGTCATTCGTATCAGTAGGTTTCCACATCGTGCCAGAGAGCACGATTGTCGATGCGTTTTTGTTTCGTCAACGCGCCACGCGCGGTTCACGTGGGACGCGCCTGAGATGGCTCGAGCAGTACGACCGTCGGGGCGGCCAAGACGCGCGGTGGGAGAAGGGGGGCGTTGCTTGTGAAATTCGCCGGATAGAGCAGTTAATTCTGAAGCCTGTTTTATTCGATAAATATAAAGTTAATTATACTTAAAAATAAACCAGAGGCGCAGTAATTGGGTACCCCACAGTAACTGGCTCCTCCACCCTACTCGACCACTCGGCTGAATTGCCCCGCGTGCAGCAGTGCACTCGGATTGCCTACTTTTAGGCATATCTTTAACCACTTTTAATTAATAAACGAAGCCTCAACCACAATATCGATATTCTTGATTTTCGTCTTAGTATGGTGATTAGAATCACCCTTTAAATTTATTCCCACGTGTAGCCGAACACTCTGCATATTTTTGTACATTCTGTATTCCGGTGCAAATAGACACGCATAAATGTTCTGTATCAAAACTGTGATTTAATAAAAAATAAACCATATCCTGTAACAATAATTTTCATAAATATTTTATATATTTATGAACAAAATATTTATTTATAAATAAACCAAGTTAATGAGGGATAGATTATAAGAATTAACAATTTGTTTTGGAGAGACCAACATTCAATTTTCAGAAGTATAAAAGTATCTTGCAGTTGTTAGTCGCTGATACTGCATAAGTTTTTTCAAGAGTAAAGTGTTAATGCTAATAAAATTCTCAAACTTTCTTTTTTTAATCATTTTCTTGTTATTTGTATTTTAACAATAATTTATTTAAATTAACTACTTTCAATAAAATAATACATAATTTAGTGTTGTAAATAGAACAATGTCTCTCTAGATCGACACAATTTGGGACAGACAGTGTCAGAGTATCAAATAACTGCACAGGTCTGCTTTCAACAAGCCTATCGCGAGAGTGACAAACAATGTGAGCAACAGGAACAGATACATTCTCGGCCTCTTCAACAAGGTCGAACCGAGCCCAATACCCGACCGACCGACCCTCTGACTGTTTCCACGTTCTTCTTAGAATTACAGTCAGAATTATCGCTCATTTCGGTCAGAAATGCAGTCAACCTATCTTTCTCTCAACTTATTGTTAGTTTCGCTTATCTCACAATACGGTCAGGGATCCCCGACCGAAATGCAATCTGTCAGGCATTTCGGTTATCTTATACATCCTCTCACTATTACGCTCAGAATTTCCCTAACCTCTTATTACGGTTACAGGTCATTGAGAGATATGTAGCCGGTCACGAATTTCGGTTGCTGCTTCGGCCTCGACTCTCTGGAGAATTCTCACCTAAGTGGAATTGAGATGAAATTAAATTAAGACTCCTTATCACTCGTGCACAAAAGTGATCCGCACCACGTTAAGCGAGGATTAGTCTTGCCGACCCTTTGTATCGACGATGGCAATTTTTACCACACAAAGGATACTGGATAATAATTTGGATTATGTTAATTATTAAGAACATGAAAACATTTATAAATGCCCAATATGTAAGAAAACTTCACATTCTTTACGATAATACAGGGTGTCCCAAAATTAAGAGACAATCCGGAATATTCAATATCCTGATGCAAGAAGACATCGAAAAGTCCTTTACCGATTTGGGATCCGAGGCTTCGTTCTCGACATATTAACAGTTGAATATTACTGGTGAAAATTCTGGGCCGCACAGTTTAAAGCTGAAACAGCTGGCACGGATCAGTGACCCCTAGCACACACACGCGTAGATGCAGACTCACAGACACAGTAGAGCCAACCACGCTGGTTCTACTGTGTGTGTTGTCACCTGCGTGTGCGTGCGAGCGTAGCTTCCGCGCGCTCAACTGACTCGGCTTTAGGCTGCGCGACCCGGAAGTTCCACCCCTAATATTCAACTGTTAATATCTCGAGAACGAAGCCTCGGATCGAAAATCGGTAAAGGACTTTTCGATGTCTCCTAGCATCAGGATATTGTATGTTCCGGATTGTCCCTCAAGTTTGGGACACCCTGTATATCCCGGAGCTTCCCGTTATGTAAAGCATAGCGAGTTCAATATGGCGAACCTGATTTTTATTAACAGGTCGAAACTAAAACTGTCAGTTTATCAGTGTTTCTCAATTTAATCTGTAGTTTAGAATTGAAAAAATTTCGTAAAAATTGATCAACGGTTCATAAGAAAAACCTGTAAAAATTACTATTTTTTAATGTATTTTTTAATGTATGTGTGATTTTTAATGTATTGTTTAATCAAATTGGCATGTTACTAGTCTGCTTGCGTGGCCGAATTTGTTATTACGAAATACATAATTTTTGTTCTACACCACATAGTTTCCGCGATACTCGGGCAAACAGGTTTTTTGCCCCGAACTTTGAAGTCTGATTGCAGCCCATAGATATGGACGACTGCCAATAAAATAAATACGTGTCAAATATATTTTCAAGATCTATTTCATACGTCAGGTTCATTAAAATCGGTGTGACACTTGAATGTTGTCCCCTGTAAATGCTGACAAGGCAACATTCTCAATCCGAAATTTTTTTGATTTTAATGAAACTTCGGGTGAATGTAGAGCATATTCCTTGCATACTCCGCAAGGAGCAATTCTTTTTTCTACGGAAATTCACTCTGAAGGGAGTGAAATCAGCCCTTAAAGTTATCGCGTTTTTCGTTGTTTCATTACAAGTTTATTTTTATTCTGACAGTGCGATAGAGCGTAAAAACTAAACAATTCTTATATAAAAATTAAATATTTAAAATTTTATTCTATCTCGCACTATTACAAAGTTATATAATTGTGCATGAAAGGGTACACCTCACCAATTTTGATGAAATTTAAATATGTTGTAAAACTCAACATTTCGAATAACTTTTCCCTATAGATCTCTCGGCCTTAGTTCCCGAGATTATTCGCGAGAAACTGGTGCTACTATTCTAATGAATTCTGCGTATACCAATTACCTACGCATCCGTGGCAGCGTATGCGTTAGCATGGAACCATCGCTTATCTACTGCTTCTATAAATACATCGGCGGTGGTCGTAAACAAAACAAATGATGAAGCTGATGAAGCCTTTGAAATATTAAAAAAAAAAAGGTGTACTCATAACCTATGCTTAACTAAAGCTTTTTGTGAATATCGCGAGAACCAAAGCCGAGCGGCGGTAACATGTATAGGAAAAATTTATTCAGAATCATGCCCCCGACAACAGATTTCAAGGTCGTCGAAATAGACGAGGTGCACCCTTTTATGCACAATTACCAAACAAAATTGGTGCTTGTAAACTTCACACGAAGTTTCATTAAAAGCAGACATTTCGGGCGGGAATGTTCCCTGGGGGTATAAACAAAATGAAATATTTTATCATTCTGGAAGGTAGGCATGAAAACTTGTATGCAAGGACGCTGAAATTCTAAAGCTGGCATTGTTTATAGTCTAGTTGGAATCTATTTAAAAGCAAATTATTGAATTTTAAGATGAATGTTATCTTCTACACTACATTAATAATCCCATTTAATTTTAAACGCCGTTGAAGGTAAATAATATTGAAATACGCACTCTTTATATCGTTGAAGTTCTGCCTTCACATCAACCTGAAGCGCGGGAAACATTTTCTGATACGACGTCACCAATGTGTCGAACTTTTGTGAGAATTTATCATAATTTCCAAGAAGATCGCCAATTCTAAGTCCATTTCTGGCAGCTTTGCTGGAATACGTTGGTCCGATTCCCTTTTTAGTAGTGCCAAGAGATTGCGTACCTTTTTCTAGTTCTTGAAGACCATCAACTTGTTGGTGAAAATCAAAAACTATGTGCGCACGATCAGAAATTATCAATCTGTCCTGCCAATTTTTCAAACCTTTGGCTTCATTACTTTCTAATTCTTCGAAGAGACCTGGCAGATGTATTACTACTCCATTTCCTGAAAAATATCAATTACAAAGGTGACGCTAAAGAATCTTACAGTATGCGATGACCAAAAATACAGTAATGCGTGAATAACTAACGGAGGCGTCAAGCCTAATTGCGTCTACTATTGAGGGAGGCAGGTGTTCCAGGCAGAGCTGGGCCAAATCTTTATCTAAATAACAATTTCAAATAACGAATGTAAGTTAAAAAAAAATTTTATTCGTTATTCGAGGCTCGAATAATCCAAGTCGATTTTAATCGAATAACAATAAATAATTAAGTTTAATCGATGAGAATTTAAGCGACGAATAAAGATAATTTTTTTATTCGAAGAGAGTTTCATTCGTAGCGCCGAATAAAGTTTTCATCCGTATCACTATCTTTATTCGAAGGTTTATTTGAAGTCTTCGAACAACTTTCGGCAACCATCATATCGCGGAACCCTAGGGTTCCGCAGAACAGTAGTTGAGAAGTGCGGGCCTACGCAAATCGCAACGCATTCGTCTTACCTCAGCGTGTCCCTCAGAAGCCGGAAACTGTACTGTGCTTTGCTGAGAAGATGGTAAGCGGCGGATATGCGTGTCCGATTGGTTATATTCCCAAAGCCCCCATACATACTATTGTCCGTTACTGACCGGCGCGATAACGTCAACGAATCGGATCGCATAACACCGCGTCAGAGTTGGACATTATTTAGATAAAAAATTATTTAAATAACGATCGAATAAATTATACTTTATCTTTATTCGTTATTCGAGGCTCGAATAACCGAAGTTATCATTATTCGAAGAGCAACGAATAAATAATTTTATTCGATCGGAATTTATTCGAAGAATGAAGATAATTTTTTAATTCGATGGAAATTTATTTGAAGAATGAAGATAATTTTTTTTATTCGATGAAAATTTATTCGACGAATAACGATTGTTTTTTATTCGAAGGTTTTATTCGAATAAATGCGTCGAATAAATTTTTCATCCGTAGCATTTATCTTTTCGAAGCCTTCGAATAAAGCCACGAATAACTTTCATCAGCGTCGAGCGTGTTTATTCGAGCCGCCGAGGGTCGACCCCGGCCGAGCGGCGAGCGGCGAGCGCCGAACACAAAGGACCGGCGCACAGTATCACGGCCCGTGTTCAAAAAGCAAAAAATTGGGTTTTGAAATTTTGTATTTCATTTTATGGATTCGATAGTAAACAGTCCTCCGACATAGGAACAACATAACTTAGTAACATAAATAACGGTTTTAAGGTTAGTAATTACATTCAAAGTCGAATAAATAAACGCAAACTGCCACAGACTACATATGTATAGGAAATATTTACCCACTGCATTTTTCTTGTATTTATAAGTTCTTCTCTTTCTTTTCTTTTTGAAAATAAGCAAAATATATCCCTTTTTCGTTTTATTAATTAAAAATTCTCGCATTAAAGATGTGAATACGTACCAGTGGCTTAAATTATTACTTTTTTTTGTCTCATCATCTAAATTGTGGAGAGAATTAAAAAAAAAACGAAACATCGGTTCTTTCGTTTTTTTACTACAATTAGTTCCTTTCATGTCCTATAATTTGGTGTAAATTTTGTCTGCTCCCGACTGCTCCCACATAAGAAAAAATTCACATAATAAAACAAAAAACTAGACAAATCTGTGCTACAATATTTAGTTTTAAAATACACTGAGCTTCCAATTCCTTCAGATTCAACTGATAGTGATGAAGATGTATAATAAGAATGAATAATTTTAAATTTATTATCTATTTGAAAAATTTATTTATTATTAATTTATTTAAAAAAATAATTTTATTTTTTTTATAATTGTTTCATATGTTTGTTATTAATTTGTGTTTAAATGTATTTAAAAATATATATATTTTATTTGTTTTACTTTTATTATGGACAAAAATATATATTAATGAATTATTTTATGTTAAAAATTATTTTTGTTGTGAATAAATATGATTAACATATGAATTACACGTAAATAACAGTATCTTAATGGAAAATTGATTTTTTTTCCTATATCTAGAGACGCGGTAGCGTCTCGACGCCAAGTACAAGAAGGACACCCTGTATACATGAAAGACACCCTGTATACATGGAAGACACCCTGTATAAAACACCCTTTATAAATGTCGAACGACTGCCCCTGCCGTTTATCCATGTTCCGAGACCCTGCATATATATGTCGACTGTCGCTACCGCGCTATCCTTTACTCGTCGCCAGGCTATTCTGAAACTTATTTCATTAATATCTCATCACCCCTGCAATGTTTTTTAAATTTAAAGGCATTTTTCTTATGTAAACCGCATATAAGCTTTCGAATTAGACCAATTCCGAAAAAATCGGTCCACGCATGCTAGAGATATCGTAATATCGTCTCATGAAATTGTCAGAAATGGTAAGAGAAAATTTTTCTTCTCCAGTCGAAAATTTGTCGACATAATACGTATACACACACACACACCTATCAGTTTCGCACAAATGTTTCGTTCGTCGACTCTCGGGATCATTCCGCAGAGTATATACCCTTATATACTCCTATTCCCTTATACCCTTATTACCCCTATACCCTTTACCCTTTACCCTTTACCCTTTACCCTTACACCCTTTACCCTTATACCCTTCACCCTTATACCCTTTACCCTTGCACCCTTTACCCTTGCACCCTTTACCCTTGCACCCTTGCACCCTTTACCCTTTACCCTTGCACCCTTGTACCCTTTACCCCTTGCACCCTTTACCCTTGCACCCTTTACCCTTGCACCCTTTACCCTTGCACCCTTTACCCTTGCACCCTTTACCCTTGCAACCTTTACCCTTACACCCTTTACCTTGCACCCTTTACCCCTTGCACCCTTTACCCCTTGCACCCTTTACCCCTTGCACCCTTTACCCCTTGCACCCTTTACCTTGCACCCTTTACCCTTGCAACCTTTACCCTTATACCCTTACACCCTTTACCTTGCACCCTTTACCCTTTACCCTTACACCCTTTACCCTTTACCCTTACACCCTTTACCCTTCACCCTTACACCCTTTACCCTTACACCCTTTACCCTTACACCCTTTACCCTTACACCCTTTACCCTTACACCCTTTACCCTTACACCCTTTACCCTTACACCCTTTACCCTTACACCCTTTACCCTTACACCCTTTACCCTTACACCCTTTACCCTTACACCCTTTACCCTTACACCCTTTACCCTTACACCCTTTACCCTTACACCCTTTACCCTTACACCCTTTACCCTTACACCCTTTACCCTTACACCCTTTACCCTTACACCCTTTACCCTTACACCCTTTACCCTTACACCCTTTACCCTTACACCCTTTACCCTTACACCCTTTACCCTTACACCCTTTACCCTTACACCCTTTACCCTTACACCCTTTACCCTTACACCCTTTACCCTTACACCCTTTACCCTTTACCCTTATACCCTTACACCCTTACACCCTTATACCCTTATACCCTTATACCCTTACACCCTTATACCCTTATACCCTTACACCCTTTACCTTCACCCTTTACCTTACACCCTTTACCCTTGCACCCTTTTTGGTGCAATAAAATTTACCTTAAGAAGTTATACCCTTTTTTGACCAAACATGGCGGAAAAATCGACGAAGAATCTAACAATCGGGAGAAAGGACTTTTTCTGAAATTTTCTATTAAAACCTGTAGAGATTAGGTTGATGCATAGTTAAACTGAAGGACTTATTACCAAAGAATGATTCAAACAAAAAAAATTGATTAGTTGATTATGAAAATCTGTGTTTTATTCATCATCAAACCTTAACTACCCCATGTTGTCCCACCTTCCCCTACAAGCTCAACCTAACAGTCGGGATTGGGGAGTTGTTGCGAGTGCATTTGCTGTTTCGGTATTATTCATCATCAATTCAATAAATTACCAGACAAAGTAACGTACAATCATGCGTGAATGCGTCAACATTTGATCCAAATGTTTCGATCTAATCGTCTGGAAGATTTTCCATGCATTCAGGATAAATAAAGAATTAATACGTGTGTATGAATATGAATTTGCAAATAATAGTACAATTAATCTTTGAAAAAAGAAGATCCCCTCAAAAACTTCAAAAAAGTAAAAAAATTACGCCAAGTACATCAAATCAAGTAAATCACAAAACATAGAAGATAATAATAATTACAAAATTAAAAAAAGATGTGAAATCAAAATGAGCTGTAAGTACATAAAGGTGCTTTCAGTCAAATACTTGGCGTGGTCAGGCAAGGTCAAGGTGTCGATGAATAAGAATTATTTAAAAACGCAAAATATTGAAAGTGTACTCATATTTGTCGAAGTTTTAAATTGCGAAATTATCTGAAAGCTTGCCAGGGGAAAGGTATCAGTGTCGACGAATGATCTTGGAATTATGTTAAAACGCAATATAATGACAATGAAAATGTACTCACATTGTCAGAGTTTTAAATTGACAAATTATATGAAAGCCCGCGAGAGGAAAGGTATGGGTATTGATGATCTGAGAATAATACCTTGCCACGCCACGCCAAGTATTTGACTGAAAGCACCTTTATGTACTTACAGCTCATTTTGATTTCACATCTTTTTTTAATTTTGTAATTATTATTATCTTCTATGTTTTGTGATTTACTTGATTTGATGTACTTGGCGTAATTTTTTTACTTTTTTGAAGTTTTTGAGGGGTACTCGTTACACTGTGCGGCGGCTCGAATAAACACGCGCGACGCTGACGAAAGTTATTCGTGGCTTTATTCGAAGGCTCCGAAAAGATAAATGCTACGCATGAAAAATTTATTCGAAGCATTTATTCGATTAAAACCTTCGAATAAAAAACTATCGTAATTCGTCGAATAAATTTTCATGGAATAACAAAATTATCTTCATTCGTCGAATAAATTCTCATCCAATAAAAAATTATCTTTATTCGTCGAATAAATTCTCATCGAATAAAATTATTTATTCGGTGCTCTTCGAATTAAGATAACTTCGATTATTCGAGCCTCGAATAAGGAATATAAATTATTTATCTTTTGTTCGTTATTTGAGATTTTTATTTAGATAAACTTTTGCCCAACTCTGCACCGCGTAAAGGCTAGTCCAGGCTGACAGATATTGTCTGCAGACGGTCTACATACATTGTCCGCCGATACCCAGAAGACACATATCTACAGACAATTATCTGTCAGTCTATACTGGCCTTGACGAAGTGTACACCCTTTGCCTCTGTGCCATCCACTAGCATCCCAGCAAAACACAGTACTTCGGTGCACGCGCACTCGGCTAAAATTCAAAGTCAATTTTGTCGAAAACGAAGCTCGAGATAAAAAAAAATATTATATATTTTCGACTTATTTTTTCATGTAAAATCACCCTTTAAAGTTCCTGACACCTGTTGTCAAACACCCTGTAGTATACAGTCAGTCACCAAAGTATACGCACACTCATTGTCATAAGAATACACCCATTAAGGGTACTGAAATACCGTATTTTGTATATTTCAATTTTATATGAATTTTTTGTGTCTGATTGTAGTCATACCACTGTTATGCCATCATAATTACCCCCCTCCCCCATGTATGTGCGCTAGTCAGGTCGGACACTTCGCATACAATGTGGACAAGAGGAATTAATTAGTACCCTATGATTTCACGTTTGGCTGAGCGTCGGAATGAACCGGTCAACGAGGAGAATGAATGAGATATACTGAGGATGAGGGAAGGAGAGTAATAGAGAGGAAGGCCGACAAGACGGGATCACAAGCCGTGTGTGCGTCACTACTGAAAACTAACATTTTCGTATTTTGCATTAGATCTCCATGAGAGTATTATCTGTGGATTGGTGAAAATTTCTCAATGAAATCGACGAGGACTCGTTGTCAAATTGATGCCTCAGTTTTTAATGCCTGATATCAATAAAAGTAGAGACTACGTAGAGACCAATTCCAGTTGCTTTCTCTCCCATAGGCTCCAGTTTCTAAGAAAACCAGGAAAAAAGATTTGCCATCATCTGACTATCAATTGTGTAACGCGTTACATACAACGAGATCGTAATCAAATTTGGTTCAGATGCATATCTGGTAATAGTAAAATCGGGATTTCGAATCTCGCACGTATGTAAGTACGTTTGTTTTCCTTAATGCTGTCTAATTGCATTGTCTACCTTTCTGCTACAGAAGAGACCTCAAAATTATTAACTTAAAATGTGTTGCCATAGTTCATTTCTTAGTAATGATAAGGATGTACCGAAGGTTACACTGAACGAATGGTGTTCAAGAGGATTCATAGTTAAGGTAGGATTTCCTAGCTGCGAACGGGGCCGCGGCGGCCGGTCAGAGTCTCACTAGTGCAACGGAGAAACAGATGACAGACTTCTCCATTGCACTAGTGGGACCCAGGCCGGTCGCCGCGACCAATCGCAACTTGGAAATACGGTCATGACGTGATTCGGACCATAATGAAGGAAATTACATGAAAAATTGATTTACATAATGTCAAACTAATTTCCTTAAAAATAGTCCGACTTGCATGACATTTGGTGTGATTTTAATAGGGAAAATGCCAGGACTCAATTGGTGCCACTTTCATGTCGATACGATGAAGAATAAAGAATTTCTTAATACGCTGTAATGAATATTTCAGCCTCGACTGCGTTCGGCCGATGAATTCGTCCGGCCGGTACACCTGTTTCAAAAAAACTAAATTCTTTATTCTTTATCGTATCGATATGGAACTGATACCGATGAATTCCTTATGTTTTTCCGATGAAAATCATATCAAATGTCATGTAAATCGGAGTATTTTTAACAAAGTTAGCTTGAAATTATGTAAATCAATTTTCCATGTAGGGGAGACCGGGGCGAAATGAACCTCGGGGTAAAATGAGCTTTCTTAATTTATTCTTTAACAATAGAATATATTTACAAATTTTGGTGACGTAATAAATGTGTGTAATATCACATAGATAATTATGCACATTCAGATATCGAAAAATGGAAATTTATTTAAAAAATTAAAAATGAAGTTTTAGAGACTTCCGATTGGTTTTCTTTTCAATTTAGCTTTTTGGATATATGAGTCTTAAACGTGTTATTTTACGACCAAATTTTTCTGCGTATTTATAACAAGCTTATAAACATACATGTACACGCGTTTGAGAAAACATTAATCCTAACATTATTAAATAATTAATTTTCCATTGAGTACATATTAGGGGTAAAGTGACCGGGGTAAACTGAGCTGCAAATGGCTGCAAAGGACAGATGCGCAAGTGATGTGCGCAATAGCCTAACCTGTTAGCTGGCTAGAAAGCCACGCGGCGTGGTGGAACAGAAACTAACCTCAAAAAATTTTCCATAGTTTTTGACAACCACGGTGCAAAAAAGGCAGCAGCTGTCGCGCTACACACGTCATTCCAGCGCAAGGGGTTAATAATTAGCTGTATTTTTAATTAAAGTTCTTATTTTGTTGCAGTTTACTTTACCCGGATAGTAGCTCACTTTACCCCATATATGGGGTAAAGTGGTCGTTTTGGCTTTTTCTTTTCAAGCTGAATTTTAATATACTTTAAGTTTATTTTAAGTATCGCTATTCGTCATTTATCAATAGTAATGTTCAAATTATATTATAAATCTATTTCCACCCATTTTTATTGAAAGGGGAAAATTTTATTCGACTTCAAACTTTTTCGCGGCACTTTGCCCCGGTCTCCCCTAATTTCGTTCATTATGGTCAGAATTACGTTGTTCTTGGTACTATTTTCATCGGAGAAATATAACGAATCGATTCGCGTCGTTTTCGCAAAGATCTGATGAGAAATACGGAACTTGGACATTTCTCACTTCCTAATGGGTATTCCAGTCACTTCGAGGGTCGAAAGCCATAACACTCGGCGAGGCATCGCGGGAGACTGTCGCTCGGCTGCATCTCTTTGAGTCCAGTCGCGGAAGGAATACCTTGTATGGTCAAAGCCTACTATTGTCGTCAGCGTGGTGAGGAAATCTGCCACTCTTCGTAGCAGGATGAGAGTGGGGGCGTCTACGCACGTCCACGCATGCGCATGATGACGCCGCGACCGTCGAACCAATCAACGCCAAGATGGAAAACGATGGAAAAATCGCAAACGCCAGCGCCAAGCCAAGCCAACTAGCCAAGTCAAGTGAGGCGGCGGCCAACTAGCGTCGTCGGGGAATCGGTTATCGACGCTGGTTGGCTGCGGCCTCACTGCGGGATAAGCATGTGACGTCAACCTATTAACGCCAAGATGAGAAACGAAACGACGTCAGCGCCAAGCCAAGTGAAGCCACAGCCAACCAGCGTCGACAACCGAGTCTCCGGCGGCGCTGGTTGGCCGCGGCCTCACTTGGCTTGGCTAGTTGGCTTGGATTGGCGCTGGCGTCGGCGAATTTTGCATCGTTTTCCATCTCGGCGTTGATTGGTTCGACGGTCGCGGCGTCATCGCGCGCATGCGTGGGCGTGCGTAGACGCCCCCACTTTCATCCTGCTACGAAGCGTGGCAGATTTCCTCACGACGCTGATTGTCGTGAAAAATTTGAGCAGAAAATCGACTCATACCGATTGGGGTCCACTTTGGACGAATTCCACTTACGCCCAAGTCGCCTGCGCCGACGACCGCAGGAATTTCCCGTTTTTGTAATAAAATAAATATCATAAATTATATGCTCCTGTTTTCGAGTCGTAATTTATATTTAAAAACTTGTATTTTCTGATAATGGCTTATTCACAGATTTCTCTTCCATATTTCAGGAGATTTTCATAAATTTGAAAACTAAAACCACGGGCATTGCGGGCGATTTGGGAGTAAGTGGAATTCACCCGTTGATAAAACAGATTAGATCTGAATTACATGAGCCCAGAGGAATACTTACGAACGGTTACTCAATATGTATTATTGTTATATTTCGATATAATTTGTGAATACAGTATTATTAAAATTGTGATTGTTAATGTGGTAAACAACAAGACACGTGAACTTAACAATATTTAAAATCAGTGGTGGCATTGAAATATACATACAGGGTCATCCACTTATAGTGCTCTTTATATCGCTATAACTTTGCCGAAAAGCAATACATTTATAGTCTGAAAAAAGCAGCTGAAAGTAGAAATTCATTCCACGCTTTCAAAGGATATTTTCATGATATCGATAAGAATTTTTTTGCTGGAGTTATGACCATGTGAACTTACCCCTATTTTTCGAGTTCCTAGAGCTGATCCCTTAATTAATGTGAGGAGTGTATTATTATTGTAATACTTTACTAGTTAAGACTATAAAATCATATGGATAGTTGCATAGATGCATCTCCTACATTTTCGAACAATTTCAACACTACCTCGAATAATTACACTCTGGAGACACCAGGAGAAACGCCGGAACTATACAATAACATCAACTCTCTTCAAAACTAGGTACCATCATATCTTTTACAACGTGGAAAACCTTAGGTTTAAGTTTTCGAAGATTTTGAATAATTTCCCTCGAATTGTGGTTATGACTGAAGGTCTTGCGAACATAAGTTTAATGTCGAATACAATATACGCCTTCTATACCCCTTAAAGCAAAGATTAGTAACGCGCCATATTTATACCTGCGGTACCCATCCTGGCTATTCAAGGAACAGCCTAGTGACGTATGCCACAGTGAAATTACTCAAAACATCATAATAGTTTATAACATCGTCTGTGACACGTGCTCGAAAACGCTAGTTTCCACAGAATAGGAATAAACTAATTATATACTACTCTTTGTTATAAGGTAGAAAATAAAAAATTCCGAACACCCGTATTTCTTATTATGGTCCATAGTTTCCACATACAAACTTACAGGAAAATTAATTAACATTTTGTGAGACAGATTGCAAAAAATGTTAATTTTTAGTATATTATTTAAGCAAATTAAGTATTCTTACAACTGAGCAAGGGAATGAATTCCTCTTCCAAAAATACAGATTTTAAAACAAAAAATTTCTTCCAGAGATATTCCAGAGAATATGATTTCGACCCCCAATTTGAGAACTGTTTTCATTCCTTCCACTTGTACGGTGCCGATAAAAGAATATATGTCGAACATTTTTGGCTACTCTACAAACCTGCCAAGTTACACCAAAATCGGCGTGTACGTGTTCAATGTGTTCCTTTGTAAGTCAGTATTTTTTAGTTTTCAAGATGAATTATGGCCTTCAATTGAACAGGAACTCCAAATGAGTGATAAAGCTCGAACACAGCGGCATTTTACTTTTCTGATCCCTTAAGTCAGGCATGGCCAGCTGGAGCAGTAGAGAGCACAAGCGACGATGCTGTCTCTCAGAGCCGCACGGGAGGGGAGCTCGAAGCCAATGATACCGCGGGCATGCAACGCATGAAGAAAACTGTAGTAGTGTGCGTGTAGACTCGTACCCGTAGGCTTATATAACTGGGACTCTCGGGGCCCCAGTGTTCTACATTCTAGGAATGGGAAAATAAACAGGATTTAATTAATGATTAAACAATAATGTTATACAATTGAACAAAATAAAATTCAACAGTTCCACTGATACCAGACTCTGATTAACAAAAAGTTTCTTATGCGTTGCTAATCAGCGCTTTTCATTTTCTACAAATCGATAGGATCAAATAACAGTTAAAATATTGAATTGAAATTAGACTTGCACTTCAATCCATCACGGATATTTTCTACAGGCAATTCAGAGTCAACTTGCGACCTTCTTGGCGACGACAGGATAATTATGAATTATTTCTTTACATGTCATGTAGTTTCGTAGCCTTGATTTTATTTATTTATAGACAAAAATCAAGACATATAAACTTTCAACGATATACTTATGTGTACATAATTTTGAAGGGACCAAAATGAAAAAATTGAACAGTCATTTAAATAAAAATGTATACAAAGTGAGAGAGATATTACAGTAAAAAAATAATATAGTTTTATAAATAATCCCAGTATAAAAGTAAATTTAACTAAAAAAGTGGAGCATGTGGGTGCATATGGAGCACTACTCTGGCAGCGAAACACTGGGGACCCCAAGAATCCCACCAGTCATTTAAGCCTAGGTATGAGAGGCTACACGCACACCCCACCCGATTGTACGCCCGCGGGTATCATTGGGTTGGAGCTTTTGGCGAGGTTTGATGATGAGTGAAAGGTAGGATCGAAGGAAGGAAAAGGGAGTTACGTTTCGTCCCAGGCTTGCTACTGGACTCATCGATAAGCCTTGCCTGGCAGGCGCTACCTTAGACGCTGGGATGTTAGGAGATAGGCCGAAACGGGTATATATATGAAGGCGTCGATGAGGGAGAACTTGCGAGAGAGCAGAAGTGCCGAAAGGCCCTCTGGTGGCGGAGTCGAAGGTATCACTACAAGCTCAACTTCTACGTGGTTTTGGAAACCACGAAAGCCGCCCGGGCTCCCAACCGCTCCAGTTGGCCCTGCCTGCCTTAAGGGGTTAGGCCATCTTGGACGGAGCAAAATTGCAGTCATTTTCGGCATTTTTTTTAGGAAGATAACGAAATAAACAGAAAATTTAATATGGAGCTTGTTATTATACAACTCTCGCCGGAAAAATCGTATTTTTTTCTTACAAAATGGCGGCGGTAGAGCCGTGATACGTTCTTACGCATGGGGAGTCTAGAAAATTAATTAATATATTAAAATTTGAGCATGTTTCTGTATTCATTTTTTATATAGTCTCTTAAGTTATTGTACTAACTAAAGGTGTGTAATAAACATTTTATATGAAAACTGTAAATTATATCTGATAAAAATTATTGAAAAATACTTATTTCTCTGGCCGTCACAGTGGTGTTCCCCCTTAACACGCAGGGACAATATTAAAAATGAACAAAGAACAAAAAATCCTTGTCAATGCGGGGTGGCAAAAGAAATGAAAATCACGAGACGAAAATCGAGTTTAGCGTGAATAGATCAGAGCGACTGTCGAGAGGCTGCGAAGAAAGCCAGGATTGCTCATAGAGAAGAGAAATCAGGTGATGAGGACTTTTTTTTAGCAAGAACTAGGTCCTCTACAGCAGGGCTGGGCATCCCGCTGCCCATGGGCCGCATGGGGCCCGTTCCCCGACTTGCCTGCTCTGCTGGGCCGCAGGAGAACGACCCCCACCATACTCTTTTAACTCCTACAGTGCACTGTACTGGTACCTAAGGAAGGGACATGGAGTGGCGGCTAATCTGCCGATGGTAGGGGAACCGGTTGACTGGTAGTGGGGAGTGTGCGGCCCGCGGCGGCGAACAAGTTGCTCAGCCCTGCTCTATAGGGTGTCCGCGGGAAGACTGAACAGCTGGATATCTCCTAACATATTGGAGATATTAAAAAAATTTACGTGGAATTGTATGGTTCAAAGGGGCAAATTTATTATCCTACTTCTCCTTGCGCACAAACTCTAAGTAAATTTTATGACGGTTTGAAACATTAACGGTACGCTTCTCGATACCGCAGATGTACCTACCTAGCATTGCTGTCGGAAAAGTATTGTCCAGCCTTTGGGGCCTGCCATTCCTGGCGTAGACCTTTGGAAGGTAGGTATCTGTTTCAACAGGCAATGCCACCCGTGACGCGAACAATACCACTCCCGGTGCTTGCTATTCCAACGGGTTTTCTTCCAGTGAAAATTAGTAAATTTGCAAGCGCAATATCTCAAAAAACCAGTGGAAATAAGGTGTATACATTAAAGGTTATTGAACTTGCTTGGAACGCACTATCAAGTGATCTCTTAAAAAAAATGGTTCCTTTTAAAAAACCGAACTTGACCATCGTATCTTTTAAAATAATAATCGAAGAAAAAAAACGTCTGCGCTAATAAATTTGCCCCCTCGAACCATGCAATTCCATGTCATTTTTTTTTATCTCTAATACGTTAGGAGATATCCAGCTGTTCAGTCTTCCCGCGGACAACATGTATATGGTTCTGGGCTCGCAAATCATTTTGAAATAGTTGTTATGTTATCTTAAGATCTTAAGATTTGTGTGCACCTTCAGTGCATGTGTCGTTATCGCTCGTAGCAGAATTAATTCAAAATCATGCTTTTTTCTCACTTTTTGAATCCGCGAAATGTACGAAAAACATGAAAAAATTGATAGTCAAACCTCAAAGTGCCGCCATTTTTTAATTGTTGATATTTTTCTTTCATTCTATTACCTGCAATAGCCAAACTTATCCAACTTAACAAATTTGTTATTTTTTTTATTTCAGATAAGCAGAATGACCGGAATCAGGGGCGCCATGAAAAGATGCCAAGGTTTCAAAGTATGCACTAACACCCTAGCCTGTACTTTGAATAAAAACTGTTAATAATTGTTAGAATTTTATTTCATTTAACATTCAAAAGATGTTTTGGCTTCGAATTCCAATGGTGTACAAAATACACTATGCACTCAATTGTGTAACGGAACTAGGCACGTCTAATTAAGAGTTACTTTTTTACAATTAATTAGAAACTATATAGGCTGTACTTCCGAAAACCGGTCAAACCCAATTTGACTGAAATTCTGCAAATAACTTCATTTTACCTAAAAACAATGTTTGCGAGAAGCGTTTTCTGCGACTCGAAAGTTAAGGTCCAAATTTTGCGCAAATGTATTTTACCATTTTAGTGTCACTCCCTGCAATTTTGAAAACTTCCATCTTTCAATTCGACTGAAATTCAGAAAATAGGTTTCTTTTACTCAAAAACAATATTTGCGGGAAAGATTTTCACTTTAGTCACCACTTTTCAACTTGTTTCGGATATTAGTATTGGTTGGGGCTAGATTAGGGGGGGAGGGCGTAAAGCATGGTAGCGAACCGATGTGAGTTCGGTATTTATTTGTTTTAATAGTTTTAACCATTATACAGTATACTAAATTGCGTCGGTAAGGTAGGGAATGACATCGAAATGATAAAAAAAATATAAATTCTCAACTTTGGAGTCGCAAAAAATCCTTTTCGTAAACATCGTCTTTATGCAAAATAAAACTATCTTCAAAATTATAGCTAAATCGGGTTTGACCGGTTTTCGGAAGTTTCGCCAACTATATATGTATACTGAATTCATCTACGAGTAGCCTCGTTCCGCGCGGGGATACACTGTTGATTGGTGGGAAACCGGCAGGGAAAGCGTTACGACCAATCGCGTGTGTCAGATCCGTGGGAGCTGTGTAGATCGGTTGCAACTCGGTAGGGGCGTAGATCTACTCTTAGGTGGAATTCTATATACATCAATTGGTGTATAAAAAATTATATGATTCCATTTAAAAAGGTAAAGGCGATCTTGAAATCTCTAAAACACCTTCACCTCCGCAACAGATACGTACACCATGCGATGCACCACTCGAAACCAGGGATCGAAAAAGTTCTGAAACTTTTCAATAGGTTCCATTTAAAACAAATGCCGCGGAACTTTTTTAAAAATGTTCTCACATTATAAGTTCTCAGAAGAACCGATAAAATAAAAGTTCTTGAAAATAAAAGTTCTAGTTGGAATGGAACTTATAAAATATAAGAATAAAAATTTCTGTATAACAGGAACAGATATTTTGTTCACCGATATTAAAAAAGTTCTCAATCGTTGTAACAAACACTAAATACTATTCAATGGATAGTACTACAAGAATATTAAATAATTCATACAGTTAAATTGATATTTTGAATTTGTTATTTATATGTAATACTTACCTACGTAGATGTTTTAGAATCGTTATAATAAAAGTTCCATGAAAACAAGTTATATTAGAACGTTTATTAAAAAAGTTTTCATAAGATAAAGAAAAGTACTAAACTATTAGGTACGAGTTTTATTTAACAATATAATATCATATTCTTCAAATGTTTATTTAATAAAAGGTATAAAAATCATAATATAATTAATGGTTTCATAACAAGTATTTTCATACCCTTTATTAAATAAACACATGAAGAATATTATAACATATTGTTAAATAAAACTTGTACCTAATAGTTGAGTACTTTTCTTTATCTTTTGAAAACTTTTTTACTAAATGTTCTAATGTAACTTGTTTCCATGGAACTTTTATTATATAGGTTCTAAAATATCTGTTCCATGAGAACACTTTTTAAAGAAGTTCCTGAAGGTAGCATTTGTTTCATTAAAAATTCCACAGAAACAGATATTTTCCGAATCGAAACAAATAAGTTATAACAGAATTTTTAAAAAAACGAGGGTCCGAGAACTTTTTCGATCCCTGTTCGAAACCAGTTAAATTTACACAAAACCGTAGTGTACCTTTGACAATTATTAGTGGGTAAACAAATAAATAAATAAGTGGAAAATCTGTTTAAACGCCTTTATTATACACATCTTAGGTAGGTTCAAGCAATTTTTTTCATTTCTTTTTCCAAAATGGCACTTTAAACGCTTTTTTCTCGGAACCACGTTTTTCACATTGGCCAGCAACACCATTTGAACAAATTTTATTCGATTCACTTCAAAATTTTACAGTAGCTTTCAAACTACATTTTCCATCGAAGTACTTACCGATTTTACGATTTGTTGAAAACTTTTAAAGTTATGTACAATTTTTTAGTTGAAAATGGTGCTGGACGTGGATGAATTGAGCTAGAGAGTGAACTTTATGTTCAAATGCTTACCATTTCTAAGAAAAATAATATTTTACAATATCGATACGTACTTCGATAGAAAATGTAGTTTAGAAGCTACTATACCAATTTCCAGTGAGTCGAATGAAATTTGTCCAAATGGTGCTGCTGGCCAAGTTGAAAAACGTGGTTCCGAGAAAAAGGCGTTTAAAGTGACATTTTGAAAGAAGAAAAGAAAAAATAGCTTGAAAATACTTAAGATGTGTATAATAAAGGCGTTTAAACAGATTTTCCACTTATTTATTTCTTTGCTTACTCACAAACAATTGTCAAAGGTACACTACGTTGTTGTGCTGTTACAGTGGTGTTACCCCTTAAGTAAAGTGACCAGATATTTTGGGGTCCAATGCGGGACAAGCAAAAAAAAAAGGTTAACAGATCCGTATTAGCATTCTCCCCACTTCAGATTTCTATGCAACAACCCATGACAAGACGAGTAGAAACCGTTGTTACCAGTTAACAGTATTAGCGCCATCTAGTGTGAAGTAGAGGAAACAGTAACTTTGTGCCACTGCGCAAACGTAAAAGCACAGACGAGGTATAGAATAGACCTATCACCTTATGGATGTTCGTGTCACCACCCAAACTGTGTTACCGACCCATAATTTCAGGACTGAATTCAGCGGCCTCTGTTCATGAACAGCGTCCAACTCAGCAACTACACTGAAATGTGTTGAAATTTTAAAAGGTGTGTGCGTGCTTGTATACGTGTGATTCGTTTAGAGTGAGAATTTGACATAGAGGGCGGGCTTTCGCTACGCTACGCTTTAGCTTGGTTGTCAATGACTCAAACGCCAAAATATGGTACTTCTTCAGAGCTTATACAAGCTATAAATTGCAAGATGACATTGATTGTTAGTATTTTACGTGTAGTGGAACACTTAACTAACATTTTCACGTGTCGTACGCCGAAAAATATTAAAAATTGACGCTGTTACTGACATTCCCGCAAATCTCTGCAGTCCGCGCGTGTCTAAATAGACTGTGCCCATCCTACGACACGTAAAAATCATTGAAAATAATGAATTGATACGTTTTTGTAAAATTTATATTCGTAGTTTTTGGCACCCGAGCCGCGTCGTTCGAACGCTTATACATACACCTAAGAACCCATCAGGGTCGTAAAAAAGGAGAAACCGAGAATGCGTGAAACAGCGCACCAACAAAAGACCCTCAACCGATGGTGGGGCAAATTGGGGTATTTTTAATTATAAATACAACATTAGAATTACAGGGATCCCCGGGTTGAGCGAAAAGCGCGCTTCTGTCAATAATGCAGTTGAAACGCGTGCCGCTTCACGTGATTTTTTGCAAACATTTATAAGTATAGGAACATCCGTTAAAACTGCAACCTACGTGCGCGCGAATAAACGAAAATGTCAACACCGCCTCACGGACGCAGTCCACTACAACCATTCACCGGCCCGGCGTTCGGAGGGTTTCTAGCGACCGCTGGACAGCGGTGATGACCGAGCTTCGAAAATTTTAGGATGGTCCCTTTCAAATTAACGTCGCAAAGAGCTGTGCGGAATTTTTCGGCCCAGGTAAGCGACCCGAGCGCTCCGCGTTTATGATCGGTTTACCACTTGCACCCCAGATTACTGTAATGAGGTTTGAAAACAATGTCGACTGGTCTCTTACCCGTCTAAATTTAAAAATTTTTAGCTACGACAGGGTTGACCGCGACGCTATACCCCTGTACGGAGAGATTTTTCGCCACCTGCGTGTAAAAGCCATAATAATGGCGCATCCAAAAAATGACATTAACGGAACCCGCTATAGACGTGGCGTTGAGTAGCTAAAAGGTTAAAACATTCAGACACAAATATTGTAGAAAAAATTTCAACACCGCTACAATCAAAGACACGTCCCATTAGTTACCCGATACGTCTGATCTATGCATGCACTGCATTAAGCATAAAATTATATAAAAAAAAACAGAACAATTGATTCTGAGGTTTGCAGAATTAACACATAATTGAATAAAAATTTAATTTCTCAATTTATGAAAGTAATGATACAGAAACAACTAAGTAGCCTATTGTTTATCAACACCACGAATTTTAAAAAGAGCATTAAATACAGTATCAAATAAACAGTTTGCAAAAGCTTTTCACAACAATATTATGGTTAAAAAATTGATAAAAGAAAAAATAAGTAAACGTAAAATATTTTAAATTATCCATCATTAGCAGGGAATAATTTTTCCTCATGTTTCGGCGCAAATTGCATTCCGATATCTTTTATTGTTCCCAAGTTATACGAAACAGGCCCCAAATTCTTCAACCCGGGCCGGGAAATTTCAAATAGCTCTTTGCGACGTTAATTTGAAAGAGACCATCCTAAAATTTTCGAAGCTCGGGCATCCAGCGGTCGCTGGAAACCCTCCGAACGCGGGGCCGGTGAATGATTGTAGTGGACTGCGTCCGTGAGGCGGTGTTAACATTTTCGTCTGTTCTCGCGCGCGTAGGTTCCAGTTTTAACGGATGATCCTGTAGACCTTCTATACCTGTTATTGCGGGGATTAGTACTGCGCCACATTTAGACCTGGTGTACCTATGCTGGCTATTCAGAGGACACCTTAGCGCCGTATGCTACAGTGCAATTACCCAAAACATCATAATAATTTATAACATCTTCGACGACATATTCTCGAAGACGCGATTTTGCACAGTATAGGAGTAAACTACGCATATAATAATAGTTATTATACGGCTAAAAGTAAAAAATCCAAAATATCCGCATTTGCTATACTGGTCCATAATTTACTTGAAATTTGCCACCAATGTTCATCAAGATATCCGGATAAATTATTGTTCAAACATGTGCTCCATACACATCGTTGAGCGCGTTTTGAAATGCATAACAAAAATATACAATAGTTCCATTTAAAAAAAAATTACGATGATATTGAAATCTCTGTAAATAATAGTTCAAACGTAAATCCTAATATTCTATTCAGTTTCCTCCACCAAATAAAAAAAAACTTTAATATGAAACATTTTTTTTGCTATTTCAATAGTTAGAAAAAGTATAGCGTGTATACGAACAAATCGGACATACTGTATAAACTTACTGAAACATCAGTTAACTTTTCGCCAGAAAAATGGACAAATAAATGTTAATTGTTAGTATATAGTTTAAACAAATAAATTTTTCGTATAGCTATGGAGGAGAATGAATTCCCTTTTCAAAAAACATGTATCAAATATTTTTGGCTACTCTACAGACTTGCAAAGTTGCACCATATCGGTGTGTACGGGTTTGATATGTTACTCTTAAATAATATTATACGGTAGAAGGATATTATTATTAATTATTATTGTTATTACTATATGTCTGTATGATATCGTATAGACCATCATTAATGTATGCGCAAACACATGATGTATGGGTGGGGTTCAGCAACAGGTGCTCTTAAAAAAAAAACATTAAAGCACTCTTTTTAGAAATTACGTTATTGCGAGCGAATAAAATTTGTTTTGACAACAAGGTTAAAAGGCGAATGTGATATCGTTTTATTTTGATTCTCCTTTCTCTTCCGTTTAACGGAATATGTTCATAAGACGATCTTTAACTTGTTACTCTAACAGAAACATTTGTAAATCGCGGGCTTCGACTCTCAAAAAATGACCTAGTTTTACCCGTGCTGAATTCTAATTCCTACCACGCGTAGCGTTACAATCTGTTTCGGGACTTCACTGGTAACGTTGCATGCGACACTAAAATGGTAAGGGGGTCCTAGGACCCCCCAAACCGGTGACAGAAAATTACATTGGGTGATAGGTCTATTCTATACCTGGTCTGTGGTAAAAGGTTACATGTCCTATCCGGGACACTTTGCGGGACACCTTTCAATGCGGGACAGAGGGCTGAAATCCGGGACTGCCCCGCACGATGCGGGACGTCTGGTCACTTTACCCTTAAGCGTCTTATTATGTAGGATAATAAGTTGATTTACCTTAAATGATCTTTAATTTTATTGTCATAACATAAGTCGTCTTCTACTTTGAGCTTTAATGCACATGCTGATGTAACGCATAAAAAATAAGTTAAATAAATGTTTAATACAGTTAGATAAATGACAAAGCTAAAACAGTATGGGAATATCGGACACTCAAATATGATGCTTGAACAATTTAATGTTTCACGTTTTACATTTTCTTTCGTTATATTCTTTTTATATTCATGTTACGTAGCATGGAATTAAAAATCATGTAACGAGTAAAATACTGAAAGTGCTAAAAACGAATTCAGTCATTGGAATCTTGCTAATTTTAAAATGTTTCCGTCACTTTTGTCTCCGTCAAACTGTTAAAATTTTATTGTAAATCATCATGATCGAAAAATAATTACCGATAAGCGATGTGCATCTAGGATTTATTATTCCACTAGGCAGTAGATGGAAGTGGAACGCTGCACCGTCTACTACTACAGTATGCCCTGCATTGCTTCCTCCCTGTAAAATTAAAATTTTCTTTTGCTCCTGTGTACACAACCTTGTTCTTAATTGCTATTTCATTTATTTGATTGTCTTATTTCTCTTAATCTGTATAGAGGTTTTCTAACATTACATAAGTATCAATAAGTTCTAAAAATCCAATATCTGAAATACATAACTCGTCTTAAGAATTAAGATCCAATGGTTTTCTTTACAATAGAGTGAAAAATGTTTTCTATACTAAATGAAGTGTTTTTACGAAATGGATTACATTTTTCAAATCTATAAATAAGTCATGATCGAAATTTGTTTTCAAATCCAGTAACAAAAGGAGAAGTTTCGAATGATAAAGTTAAATATACAATGTGTATAGCTATTACGTTGTCCGGAAATAAATTGCGGTGGTAACTATAAAGTTCAAAGTAATATATAGCAGTTCAGAATTACGGTAAAATTCTGAAGTTCTAGAGGCGATAAAATCTTCGAACGCGTTCACAGCAGCAACTTTGTTTTTGAGAATTTTCTCTTGCAAGAAATACAGGGCGATTCTCCAGATAGAGTCGTCAAAGGCCGTGCCGTCGGCAATCACACGCCTCGCTGATTTTCAGGGCCTTCGACGCTCGAGACAAGTGGCGTCATACAATGTTGCGCAGTAAGAAGTGACGAATTTTGACTACTGCATTTCTCATCAGATCTTTGAGAAAGTTGCGTCAATCGATTCCTTATGTTTTTCCGATGAGAATGGCTCCAGAAACGACATAATTCGGACCACAATTAAGGAAATCGTATGAAAAATTGATTTGCATAATGTAAAATTAGCTTCGTTAAAAACAGTCCGATTCACATGACATTTAGCATGATTTTCATCGAAAAATCATAAGGAATCCATTGGTGCCACTGCCATATCGATTCGATGAAGAATAAAGAATTCCATTTTCCGCATAAACTGTGAACCATTGCCTAAACGAGTCGGCAAAGAATTAGCCCCATTACACACTTGTGACAAGTTGCCGGCGAAGTTATAGCGATATAAAGAGCACTTTGACAATTTTAAGAAATTTTGTTCCTATTTACTGTTGCATGGAGGAAATTAAATTTTATACGCAGATTACAATTGTATCGATTGAAAGCGACTAGTTTGTTATGTTCAATCAGTGCTGATTGGTTGTCGTACGATTCCTTTTGGCCGAATTATTCAACTTTAAAGCAAAAGTCATTCTTTTGATTTTAATTGCTTCTAGAAAGCGAAGGAATTATCATAGAACGTTCATACGAAAAGCAATAGAAAGATTAGTCTTTCCTCTTTAAGGGGTTACACCACCTTGGCGCTCGGAAAAATAGGTATAAAAATAAACTTTTTTTTACGCTGCCATTAAGAATATAAAATGATCTTTATTTTACACACACATATATATATATATATATAGTAGTAGTAGTTTTATGAACAATTTACAATATTAACGATTAAAAAAAAATAAAAAATGGCGGAGATATAAGCCGATAAGTAGGACTCTCGTTTGAAAATCCTTGCTGATGGTGTACTTGATTTCTCTGTTAGGCATCGTCTAAAACATAAAAAATAAATTTTTTCTTATTTAAAAGGGTAATAGCTAAAATGTGACGTAGGATTTTTGTGGTTGGGTGCCATGTTCGAAAGTTATAAATTTTTTAAACTCAAAATTTCGATGCAAATTCGAGTTTTTTTTTCAAACAGCTGTCATTTCTACAAAATTTTTTTTAAACATTTTTCCCTACGTCACATTTTAGCTATTACCCTTTTAAATAAGAAAAAAATTATTTTTTATGTTTGAGACGATGCCCAACAGAGAAATCAAGTACACCATCAGCAAAGATTTTCAAAAGAGGGTCCTACTTATCGGCTTATATCTCCGCCATCTTTTATTTTTTTTAATCGTTAATATTGTAAATTGTTCATAAAACTACTATATATATGTGTAAAATAAAGATCATTTTATATACTTAATGGCAGCGTAAAAAGAAAGTTTATTTTCATACCTATTTTTCCGAGCGCCAAGGTGGTGTAACCCCTGAAGACGTACCTATCTTTTGCTTTTTCGATTTGATTAATATTTCGGTGTACCATGTCCTTTCGAAAATATACATTAAAATTGCACGAATTCCATGTCTTCTTTATCGATACTTAATTTAGTGATATATTTTAGTATCGATACATAACCATAAATGTCAAATTTTCGATACATACCCCGCCCTAGTGATAGTGATGCAGGTATCGATACATCGAAATATCGATATTTTTCAATCCAAATTTCGATACTTTGTATCGATACTTAATTTAGTGATATATTTTGGTATCGATACATAGCCATAAATATCAAATTTCCGATGCATACAACCGTTACATTTAAACCTAGGCTAACATGCTTTCCACAACGTAACCAGTGCAGAGGGAACACCTACAGGAGTGGTGGTAATATACGCGTGTGGCGACGCCAGCGCCAAGCTAAGCGACTCCGACGCGAAGCAAAGCCAAGTGACGCCACGGCCAAGCTGCGTCGCCGGGAAGTAGGTTGTCGAAGCTGGTTGACCGTGGCGTCATTTGGCTTGGTTTCGCGTTGGCGTTGCTGCAACTGCTACTTTTAGAATCATTGTCGATTGAAGATTGGTGTTTTGAATAAAACTATTTTTCATAATTGTTGTATTGTTCATGGAAATTTTGAAATTTAAAAAAATTATTTACTTTTATTTTTTGATTTTACTCACACTGTAAATAATGAATAAATATATCGATACTTCGTTTTCGATATTTCATCTGTATCGGTACTTTGTCCATCCATATGTATCGATACTAAATATCGATACAATTGGCATGTATCGCCATCACTAGTTTGGGCAGTATATACGCAATAGGCTGGGCCGAAAACAGATTTCACATTTAAAAAAAAAATCTTTCCGACACAGCCCACCCTTTAAGGTCCAAGGGGCGCGGCTATTCCTGTTGTTTTTTTTAATGAAAAAAACATCTAATTGCTTTTTGAGCAGAGCTACAACTTTTTTTTACTATGACGAGGAAAGAATCTAAATTTGTTTCTACCCAGCCTAATACGCAATCTTGAAACGCTTATAATTAAAACACGAAGGTTCAATCGCAATGTAGTTATTCTTGATTTTCGTCTTATTTTGGTCTAAAATCAACCCTAATTTTTCTCCCACCAATAGTTCAGCATCTTTATAGAAATTTTTGTGACGATTTTTGCTTTCCGCGTACGTCCCAGATAGCACTCGACGTCTATGAGCCGTCTTTAAGACGTCTGTTTCAGACATTCAAGACGTCTTAAAGACGTCTGCTATTTTCTGAAAGACGTCTTAAAGACGTCTATAGACATTTTTGAATGTCCTGAGTCAGTAAACCGTACGTCTTTAAGACGTCTCTTGAACAATTTGTAGACGTCTTATAAACGCCCTGTAGACGTCTTTTAAACGTCGCGTAGACGTCCATTTCAAATTTTCAAGACGTCTTAAAGACGTCTGATGTTCGCTGAAAGACGTCTTAAAGACGTCTATAGACATTTTTGAATGTCCTGAGTCAGGAAACCGTACGTCATTAAGACGCCTTTTAAACGCCTTGTAGACGTCTATAAGACGTCTTTAAGTTGTCGTGAAGACGTCTTAAAGACGTCCATTTCAGACTTTCACGACGCCTCAAAGACGTCTTCGTAAGGTCTTGATTAGGCCTACTGCAGCTCTTTAAAGAGATATTAGAGATATTAAGCGTGACTTGATTCGTGTTTATTGATTCGTATTAATGAAATTAAGTATTTTGAAAAAAGAAGCCCGTCGAGTAGCTGCTCTTGTCCTCATTTGAGAGAGTCAATTTTCATGCTGCTCAATATTTTCGTTTCTTCATAAAAAAGAAGAACGTCTTGCAATAGCGAATGATCGAGACATTTTTTGGCATATTCAAGTTCAAGTCGAAAATATAAATTTCCTTCTGCAAAAAACGCCGGTACTAGAGAGTGACGGTATATGATCTGCCCGGCTCTCTTATAGGCATGACTGCTGTAACCCACCTGCGAGAAGCGCTCGGCCCGGTCGCCGCCTGGCGGTCGCGTACTATCCATGCGTCTTTAAGACATCTAAACGAAGTCGTTTAAAAAACGTCTTGGCATGGACGTCTTAGAGACGTCCTAAACACTTACTCGGAAAGACGTCTTAGAAATGTCTCCGCACAGACGTCTTAAAGATGTCTTAAGGGGTTAGGACACAGTAACGAGCCAAGAAAGCAGACGATTTTTAGACGACGATCATAAGAAAAGTAAACAATCGATTAATATAAGGTTTTGTGTTTTAGTTCACTATATTATGAACTATAAGAAAAGCATATAATATTTACAAAATAGCATTTGTACGCCGTGCATTTAAAATGTCCATTTTTTTTCGGATGACCAACTGGTGGGCCGGATTCCGGAAAATCGGATGAACAGTAACAAAAACCCCAAAAATGTCATAAACTATAATATATTTCCTAGGCATTGACGATCCAACATTTTGAATTTTTTAATTATGGTACAAAATATAAACAAAAACATCACACACTTTTGTCGAAATTTGATCATTATTTTTCAAACATCGACCATTTTGTAAATTTTCGCAAAAATTGAAATGTTGGATCGTCAATGCCTAGGAAATATATTATAGTTTATGACATTTTTGGGGTTTTTGTTACAGTTCATCCGATTTTCCGGAATCCGGCCCACCAATTGGTCATCCGGAAAAAAAGGACATTTTAAATGGAGACATTGTACGGCCTACAATTGTTATTTTGTAAATATTATATGCTTTTCTTATAGTTCATAATATAGTGAACTAAAACACAAAACCTTATAATAATCGATTGTTTACTTTTCTTATTATCGTCGTTTAAAAATCGTCTGCTTTCTTGGCCCGTTCCCAGATAGCACAACGTCTGGTAAAGTCTTAAAGACGTCCAAAAGGCGTCTTAAAGACGTCTTAAAGACGTCTTGTTACAAATCAAGACGTTCAGACCTAAAATGGACCTAAACTAGACGTCTCTAAGACGAGGTGTGCTATCTGGGTTACTGTGTCCTAACCCCTTAATATGGTCTAAGACGTTCAGACCAAAAACAGACGTAAAATGGACGTCTAGAAGACGTCGTGTGCTATCTGGGTAATAATACAAATAAAACTAATTGGTATTAAGTAAACGAAATAAATTGTTATTGAGTTTGATTATATTCTGAAAACGACTTACATACTTCCTTAAAACATTAAACCGTACCACTACGATTTGGACGTAACAAAAAGACGTTTTAAACACGTTCAGAAGAGGTGCAAAGTAACAAAACATGATGTAAGGCGTTCAGGCCAAAAATGGATTTTTCAAAGAAGTCGTGTGCTATGTGGGATTTGATGTGTGTGTGTGTGTGTGTCTGTGTGTGTGTGTGTGTGCAAAGCGTCTTATCCCAGATAGCACACGACGTCTTTAAGACGTCCATTTTACGTTTATTTTTGGTCTGAACGTCTTAGACCATATTAAGACATCTTTAAGACGTCTGCGCGGAGACATTTTTAAGACGTCTGTCTATAGACGTCTTTAAGACGTCTCAACATAGTCGTCTTAGAAATGTCTCCGCACAGACGTCTTAAAGACGTCTCAACACAGTCGTTTAAAAGACGTCCTGGTACAGACGCCTTAAGGACGTCTTAAAGACGTCTGTAGACAGACGTCTTAGAAATGTCTCTGCGCAGACGTCTTAAAGACGTCTCAACACAGTCGTTTAAAAGACGTCCTGTTACAGACGCCTTAAAGACGTCTCAACATAGTCGTTTAAAAGACGTCCTGGTATAGACACCTTTAAGACGTCTCAACACAGTCGTTTAAAAGACGTCCAGTTACAGACGTCTTAAAGACGTCTCAACACAATCGTTTAAAAGACGTCTTGGTACAGACACCTTAAAGACGTCTCAACACAGTCGTTTAAAAGACGTCCTGTTACAGACGCCTTAAAGACGTCTTAAAGACGTCCGTAGATAGACGTCTTAGAAATGTCTCCGCGCAGACGTCTTAAAGACGTCTTAATATGGTCTAAGACGTTCAGACCAAAAACAGACGTAAAATGGACGTCTTAAAGACGTCGTGTGCTATCTGGGGTGTACATTGAATTTTGTGATTGAAAAGTGATACATTTCGTGATTCGATGAGCATTTATCTGCTATTCCTGCTACTTCTCCTTTCTGGTTGCCACGGTGAGTGAGGGAGACTGATTGTGAGACCGAGTGAAAGGGCCCCGTAATTTATGGCTTGTCGCTGTCGCCTGCTCCCTCGGTCGCTCGCAGTTCCTCTCACGCGCCGGGCAGAGAATAAAGGCAAGCCGAATAGATTGCCCCATTCGAAAAATGATACTCGTCGGTCCCGTTTCGCTTCGCGGGACAAAACTGTATACATATGTAATTCAATGATTGAATGGTATAGAGCTGAAAGTCCTTGCGTTAATATGATGTGACCTTGCGGGTGTGTTTACTAGGATTTTTTATGATTATCGCGGTGTAGCATTAAAACCGGTTTCGTGGAATGACACAACGATAAAACTTCATCGATACAGTTAGCAAATTCAACTGTTTTCTTTATTCTCCCACAATAATGTAACACATCTGACACTACTTTTTGCATTGTATATGTTCAGGAAATGTATATTCATTAGGGTGGCTCTTATTTACTCTTGGTAAAACAATTTTTCAAGATTTTCTTCGGGGCACCCTCCAGAATAGTTCCAAATAATTAAAAAAAAAATCTGTGTAAAGTTTCAGCTCGATCGGATAACGGGAAAGGGTGCCCCTGGGCCCTTAAACATTTAAATCATTATTTTACAGCTCGCGAAGTCGATTTTATATAACGTCTTCCAAGTTATTGATTAAATAAACAAATATGTCAAACAAAAGTTGTAGATCCTGACAAGGTGCATCTTTTTGGTGTATTACTATTTTTCGTGCGACAAACGGTTTTCGAAAAAAATCCGAAAAACTAAAAAAACTTTTTTTTTTCAAATTTTGAAAGTTTAAATGCTTCTAAAACGCTTTTTATTTATGAAGGTGAACAAAAAAAAATGGAATTTTTATTTTCGAGGACTATTTTTTAAACATTTAAGGGGGGGGCATATACCGAAATATGCAAACAAGATAAAAAAATTTCTTTTTATTTTCAGTATTTGATATGTGATGAATGTTTCCTGAAAAGTTGGGGTCAAAATTCGCAAAAATATCGGAGATATAGACGTCAGAAGTGAGGTATTCAAATGCATTTTTCTCGATATCAGGATTTTCTAGCATGTTACCCACGATTACTCGAATACTATTCAACCGATTTACTTCAAATTCTGCATGGCTATATGAAACATTGTTACTCAGTTTTGTGACGGCGTGGATATTTTATTTGATTCATAGTTTCTTTTTTATGGCCTAAAAAGTGCAAGATTTAATGTCCGATTTTTTTCAAATTTTGAAAATTTACATGTATATCGAACATTTCTTATTTATGAAGACTGAAAGAAATGAGTATTTTTCATTTTCACCCCTAAAGGTTAATGCTGTTACGTCTCTGCCACCAATGAGCATACTTGACTTCTAATGCGTATATCTCCAATATTTTTGCAAAATTTCGACCCCAACTTTTCAGGAAACATTCATCACATATCAAACACTGAAAATAAGAAGAAAAATTTTGTTTATCTTGTTTGCATATTTCGGTATATGCCCCCCTTAAATGTTTAAAAAATAGCCCTCGAAAATAAAAATTCCATTTTTTTTGTTCACCTTCATAAATAAAAAGCGTTCTAGAAGCATTTAAACTTTGAAAATTTGAAAAAAGGTTTTTTTTTTAGTTTTTCGGATTTTTTTCGAAAACCATTTGTCGCGCGAAAAATAGTAATACACCAAAAAAGATGCTCCTTGTCCGGATATACAACTTTTGTTGGACATATTTTTTTATTTAATTAATAACTTGGAAGACGTTATATAAAATCGACTTCGCGAGGTGTTAAATAATGATTTAAATGTTTAACGGCCCAGGGGCACCCTTTCCCGTTATCCGATCGAGCTGAAACTTTACACAGATTTTTTTTTAATTATTTGGAACTATTCTGGAGGGTGCCCCGAAGAAAATTCAAAAATCGAAAATAAGAGCCACCCTAATATACATATTACATAGGGATTTCACTTTCCAAATAAATACTTATTTACAAATCTAGTTTAAATTAAGACTTACAGACAGGGACAACAATGAGTGGACACCCGCCTATTACAGACAAAAACGTTGTACTTCAGTAATTTTTCTTAATCAATTTTTAAATTTGTACTTATTATTATAGTTGACGTATCTAGAAACAAATTTTATAAACAAGTTTATGGAATGATGTAGTTCATTTTGGATAAGAGGATTTACAAGCTTAAGACGAAAAAACAATGTGGACAAATGAGTGGGCATTGTTTTCCGGATGAGGTCAAGACTTATAAATGTTTCAAATTTCTATGTAAGTACGAATCTTCTGTCTTGAATAGAAGACCAGAGGAACCTATTCCGTCTTTTTTCGATAGACGACACCGCGGCAGTGCTGCCCGAACACGAATCCGCACACCGTTTATCGCCATCACCCTCAGTTTTTGAGAAAATCGATTTTGAAAAAAAAACTGCAAATTTTCAACTTTGAACATTTTTTGTGTCGAAACGGTAATAGTTATTCGATTCGTCGTTGCGTCAAATTATTCTATGAACCCTCCCGGATATAACGATATAAGTTATTATTGTATTATGAACATTTGAATATGTTTAAACAACGATCAAAGGCAAAAGGACACCCAAAATGCACCCATTTTTGAAGATATCTTTCAATTTATTTCCAAAACTAAGGGTCTAGGAAAAAATCTGACCATTCCAGGCGATGCAGCTGACCAGTCTGCAACAACGGAGAAAAAAAATCTCCTGCTACTGGATAATCATTCGTCGCATATATCTATCCAAGCTTTTGATTATTGCTCCGAAAATGGTATAGTAATTCTATCTTTTCCACCTCACTTCTCGCACAAGTTAGAACCGCTCGGCTCAATCGATCTGTATTTGGTCCATTAAAAAATCGTTTTATTTTTCTTTGTTCACGCATTTATGTATAAATTGTTAATATTAGAATGCAATCATCTATTACACACCTCTTTACAATACATTCAAATACGTTTTTTATTAACTTGAAAGTACGCGATGCTGAGCAATAGCTAGTAATAAAAAAGTGACTCCGGCATGGTGGCGTAAAATCGTACATATAAATACATTTTTCGCATACAAAATTTTTTTTTCGATAAATATGTTAATGTTTTATAAAACAACAAACGTTTTTCCTACAGAATAAAAAAATAATATAGATTAAAACTCTAGTTCTTTCAATATTAACGATTAACCAACGATTCGTCCATCTACTGGCCTGCTTACGCTATTCTCGTCTAGACGGCCAATTTTTTGCCTTTCTTTAGCGGCCATGCACAAAAAAACTACACAGTTTTCACCGATGAGCATTATCCACACATTTATTAACATTTCACTTAGTTGTAAAAAATTTCAGCCATATATAATAATAATTAATGGAGATATGGATCATCTCGTAAAGCGTGTGCAAAAAAAAGTTGCCTCATGGTACACACGATTCCGGCTGTTCCGCTGATCCAAAACGAAAAAACCAGAAGGATTCTTAATCAGTAAGTGTGGCTATAGCCGGTAGCAGATTTATGAAAATAAATTAAAAATTCACGCAATGACGAGACTTTGAATTTAAAACTCATCTTTCCCATGTTTTTTTTTCGTCTTTAAACGGCCTTAAACTTGCGAAAAAAAACTATTTCGCCTTGATTCTGCTACCGGCTAGAATTATATGTTTTCTGAAGATGTGCGAAAAAGATGGACCAGATTGGCCCACTAGGAGTTGAGATATCATGTGCCGTCATGAAAAACACCGTTTTGAGAAAAACCCATATGTCCATTAATTATTATTATATATGACTGAATGTTTTTTTACAAGTTACTGAAATGTTAGTAAATACGTGTGGATAATGCTTATCGGTAATAATTGCATAATTTTTTTGTGGGTCGTCCCCAAAAAGAATAGAGGATCTCGTCCCTCTAGACGAGAATACCCCCTTAAGGGGGTATTCTGGTCTGACGAGGCGTTTTCGTCGCGTTATTTCGGAATTTTTTTACAAAGAACCCATCAATTTTATTATTATTTAGTTTATTGCTACATGTTTATTGATGTTTGAACTATCTTTACAAATTTTGTCAATGGAAAAGAATTAAAATCAAACGCAGTTGACTGTTTTAAAGTAATGGTGAAAAAAAAACATGGTGTCACGGTGTCCATGATTGGGCTCGTTCTAGTGATCTATAACAAAAAATGAAAAGAGATTCTATATCTGTATGCCTGTGGCTTTCGTCCCTACCAGAATGATAAAAAAATATTGAAAATTAAGCAAATGGCGGCGGTTTGAAAATTAAGTTTCGATTTTCGCACAATTTTTCAACTTTAAAGGTCTGTGAAAGTTTAAAAACAAAATATTTTATCATAATTCTGGTAGGCACGATAGCCACAGGCATACAGATATAGAATCTCTTTTCATTTTTTGTTATAGATCACTAGAACGAGCCCAATCATGGACACCGTGACACCATGTTTTTTTTTTTCACCATTACTTTAAAACAGTCAACTGCGTTTGATTTTAATTCTTTTCCATTGACAAAATTTGTAAAGATAGTTCAAACATCAATAAACATGTAGCAAAAATTCCGAAATAACGCGACGAACACGCACCGTCAGACCAGAATACCCCCTTAAGCAAACTTTTAAACTGTATACAGCAATAAAAGATATTTGTACAGAAGTCTGAGCTGTGAAATTTAAACCCACAAGCACTAAAAATTAGAAAATAAATAATATATAAAAAAAAAATTTATTAAAAATGCACTAAAAACTAAAAAAGAATTATTTTCTTGTACTACAATTTTGATGGTGTTATTATCACTTTAAATAAAATTGTGTGGCACGATATTTCATAACAGGATATGAATCACTTTAATACTTCAACTTCTGGTTGCACATGGTGCCCCACGATTTTATTTAAAGTGATATTAACACCATCAAAATTGTAGTACAAGAAAATAATCATTTTTTAGTTTTTAGTGCATTTTTAATAAAATCGTTTAACCGGTTAACTGGCACGGTCCTTTTCACTATTCGGGCCCAAACTGGTACCATCGAATAATTAAGTGAATCACACAAAATTTGGTATACAGGGGTTTTTTGAGTCGCTGAACCGATTCCGGGGGTAATTTTTTTCATCTGACACCCCCAACCCCTAAAAAAATAGAATTTAGGGGTGAGTTTGTCAATTCTTTACTAAACCTTTTTTTATTTGTGAAGTTTTCTTGTCTATAATTCGATTGCAGCAGTTACTTTTTTCAATGCCACCCCCAACCCCTGAAAAATAAGGGTTTAGGGGTTTAATTTTTTAGTTTTTTTATTTTCTACGAAAAAGTTTCGAATAATTTTATACCTGAATTCTTCATCCATAAATTCCACCGCAAGTTCTTTTTTTCATCCGCGATCCCAAAAACCCCTATATACAATTTTTCTATATCCCGATAGTATTTCAATATTTGGCGGCCATTTTGGTTCGCCATTTTGAGTCTGCCATTTTGAATTTTACAATTCCAATGCCAAATTCAGATTCAGCGACCCCAAAAACCCCTATATACAATTTTTCTATATCCCGATAGTATTTTAATATTTGTCAGCCAATTTGGTTCGGCCATTTTGAGTCTGCCATATTGAATTTTACAATTCCGATGGGAATTCAGATTCAGCGACCCCAAAAACCATTACATACCAAGTTTCATTCAAATCGATTGAAAAACAAAAAGTTATTCCATTTGATCATATATGATACATTGCCAGTTAACCGGTTAACATAATATTTTTTTTATATATTTTTTATTAGTATAGAAATTACTCACCCCCAAAGCATTTTGTTTTTGGAAAATTGGTTCACCCGTGATACATACATGCACTACAGCTGCGCGCTGCGCAGGACCATCTTTAGCGTTAAATAACATAAATTTTTTTTAAATTACTGGCAAAAGCGTGCTTAAAAACTGTGAAAAGTACCGGTATAGTGATTATTTGGTATCTAAGCAATGCAACCCAAAAGAAACCGCCGAATTTTAGTCGATCAATAGTTCAGACCTGTACCACCTTAAGAATACTATTTAGTAGAGATGTACCGACTAGGGTTTTGGCCGACTAGCCGACTAGTTGATTAATCGGCCCCCAAGAAGCCGACTAGTCACCGATTACAAAAGTAGCCGGATAGTCGATTTAACCGACTAGCCGGTCACTATTCAGTACATCTCTAATAGCAAAGTTATAAAATTTGTTAGAAAAGGAGAACGAAAAATGGGTAAATATTCACAAAAAGGGAGCCGATCAATCGGCCTTTTTTGCCGACTAGTCGCCGACTACAAAACTGGCCGGATAGTCGGCTTAACTGACTAGTCGGCCACTAGTCGGTACATCTCTACTATTTAGGTACACAGAGAAGCATTTGATTGTCTGAATTATTTATAGTTAAAACTTTTAATATTATTCAGCCTGTATCTTATGATGTTTAAAGATGTCCCATTTTATCCTGTAAATGGACTTGTCTTAAAAAACATGTCAAATTGGTAACACTCAAGTTTGAAGTTATCATAAAAACAATATTAAACCTATTGGGAAACATTAAGGACATTTCAGAATCACTTGTGTGCTTATTTCATTGAGTTTGTATTTTCTAACACAGACGAAGAAAGCGTGATTAGACGAGTTAAGGGGGTCGTCTGGTGCGAAAGGTCCAAAAAAAAAAAAAAAAATTTTGCTAAATTGCTTCTATAACATCTGTAGAATATGTGAGTAAAAGGATTTTTCGATATTCGACGTCGTTGGAAAGTTAGCCGTAGAACGGAGCACCATAAAAAATATTCACATAACATCATCTGCCGTTTATAAAATTGTGTTGTCCCAAGCTGTTGCCCAGGAAAAAGATTTTAATAAAGAAGCCGGAAAGCCAGAAGATGAATTTACAGTTTCTGGAGACGGCACATGGAAAAACCGTGGATTTTCATCTTTGTTTGGTGTCTCTACATTGATTGGAAAATATTCGAACAAAGTTCTAGATACGTGTGTAACGAGTAGTTTTTGTGGTGCATGCAACTTGTGGCTGTCACGATATCTCAAAAACTACTGAACCGATTTCGCTGAAATTTTTATGGTATGTTCAGTACATTCATAGTTCCAACCCGTATCAGAATCATTGTCATATCTGTCATAGTTTTTTTTCAAGCTACAAAAGTCGAAAAAAAATTACGAAAATCGTAACTTTATTTTTAAAAACTGTGCCAAACATTAAATTTCCAATATTTTGACTTCATTCTGGTACCGGCTATAGCCACAAGTCTACAAATTAATGTGCCGTTTGACTTTTTCAGTTCAGATGAGCAGGACAGCCGGAATCATGTCAGCCGTCGACCAACTTTTTTTTCGCACCTGTCTCTTTCGAGAGCTGTAAAGTCAATTCCACTCCATATTTTAACTTCAAACCGTTCTGAATAACTGTTCAAATGTTAATAAATATGTAGTATAAATTCCAAGATATTGTGTTTTCATGGTTCGTCAAAAAAAATTCCCCAAAAAGCGAAAAAAACCGGCCGTCGCATAAGACGACCCCCTTAAACGATATGTGTTATACGGCTTTACATGAAAATCTTGAAGTAATCGTGTTTACCATGTAATCCATGTTTATTCGAATATTAATTGTATTTTGAGGTGCAATTTCAATGTCCTTCAAGCAAACTAGTTAGTTATTTTCCAGTAGCGAATAGTTTTGTTGTAATTATGCATTCTATATCTCAGTTACGTAATGTAACAGAGGCTAAAAAAAAGGCGAATGCAGCAGCAGTCTGACATTCATAACATGCAAATCGGCTGAAATAATTACAATGGAAAAACTGGTTTTACTGCATTTATCATGTATCGCACATTCTACTGCGGAAACATCCATTGCTATCAAAATACCGTTCTTATCCTTATTAAATTATGACTGCTGAAAGGAGCGTGTATTTACGACGCCAAATACATATAAACTCACTCATTCATTACATAACAGGATACATCCAATTTCGTTCTTCCTGCAGATAAATGAGATTCTGTGAGCTGAAGCAACGTGGCACCTCCTAGATTCAGTATGCTATGTATCAAGACTATGTAAGAACATATTTTCATTAACAGAAGATCGTTTCAAAATCTATAACATCCTTCCATGTAGAAACACTTCTTTTAATCAATCTCAATACATTTTTCTTTAAGAGATGATGCTATTAATCTAGATAATTGATAATTTCAAATATTTCAGCGTGTACGCGCGAATTGTAATGAACTGAATGAAGGATAAGATTCACCTACTTGTTTAGAATATGTTTTAAGTATTAACTTAATAAAAAAATAAAATGTACTTGAGGCATACTCAAGTAGCGTGTAAAGCGATACCCATTAGAATATAAACCGCGAAATATGTTTTACGCCAATCGTTATAGAGTATATGTAGTAACGAACGTTCGAATCTCAGTTTGGAATCTTATTCAAAACAAGAATTTCTTGAGAGTCTTAATAGGCCTTGAAAGTCTTGATAGATTTATGTGTATATTCGTTAACTAAAGCCACTAAGTTAATTTTCCTTATATCTTACTTTTTCATAAATTTAGAGTTTTGACTAAGAAATTATTAAGGTCTTTTTACAAAAAGATTGTAACTTGTTAAATACGTATTGGGGCAAGATGGCACATCGAAAACTTGTCATCGGAAAATCAAAACTTCTTTCCATAATGATTTGCAAACAGTAAATTCGTCTACTCCAGTAACAGCATGTCGCAACTTAAATTACTCTTTGTTCAATGTTTCACCAATAGACATTACGCCCATCCTCAAGATACAGACAAAAAAACAGATACAGAGAAAATGATAAATTTTAAACTACGAAAAAGGACTCCAGGAAAATTAAGAATACCCCCCAATTAAAAAAGGAAATGTAATTTCTTCACTTCCAAATTTGTTTCTTTATGATGTTTCTTCATGTTTCATCTTGCCCCGCATACGAGGTAAGATGGGAAGATTGTGTTACTTACGAAAAAGGTGTTTATTTAAGTTTTTGGTTCCTCAGACCTCATTTTTGTTGCTTAAATTTGAAGATGAATATATATTGATTCTAAAAATGCTGTACTAAATGTTACATAAAGAATATACTTGATACCAGCGGCGCTGGCCGTGATGGACACACCGGTTCTCGTTAGATGACCGAAGTTAAGCATCACGGGGCGGGTACTGGGGAAAGATGGGTGACCACCTTTCTCCCCCGGTACACCGTGCTCGCTGCTGGGACCCGAAGGAGAGAGAGGAGAGAAAAGAGCTATATTATGACGTTATAGTTCATTGGGAAATATAAGCAAAAGCTGATAAAACGCCATCCTGTTTAAACAGGAAAAAACAATAAATAAATAAATAATATACTTGATTTTCTTTACGCTTCTTCTTAACGCTACCGTCACGCCCCACATTCCCCTAGACATCTTATTAGACATTCGACTACCGCGCAAGCAAAGAATCGCTGAGATGGCGAATTACAAAGAGAACTCAGAGCTCAGCTTGTTTTCCAAGCAAACCATTCCAGGGCACATCACACACAAGGAAACTCTTTAAAATACTGTTGATGCCTTCCAGAAAACATCGACGTGAAAGCACATCAAAGCCGTGTACAGGATAGAAACTCTCCACAGTATGAAAACATGCTGACACCACCACTGACGTTCTGTACCCAGGCCTTTTCGTGCGATTTTCTGTTCACGCTACATGAACCATTGGGAACACATGCAGCAAAATATATTATAAACGTTTATGATACATGACGTACAAAGTGCGCTATACATATAACAAAATAAATACTTTAATAGAATAATTAGATTTAATCGATATTAACATGAATTGTGTTAAACCGCGTAGATATAAATACAGCACTTATATAAACAATCGATGCAGATTGTTACTACTTATACATAACGGTTTCTTGCATATTTATAATGTTAATAATAATTTATCTTCTTTTTTCAATTCATGTCGTTTCTTCCATTTCATTATTTTTACTGACAACTTGTTCGATTCATTACAGTCTCTGTCTTGACATGGCGTTAAATACACAGCTAATTGTTTTTACATTGTTTTGCAGTTTCTTAGCAACGAAACGCGCACACGCCTTGTAAGCCATCAATAGCCCATGCCGCAATGACTGTATCAAATGCGACAATTATACATTAATTGCTGATAGTATAATATATGGGTAATTATGCAGAACAGGTATTTCAGCACCGATTTCAATGACCTTGAAATATGTTGTGAAGATCAGCATTTTGAACAACTTTTCTCTGTATTCTACATAATAAGACGCTTAAGGTATCTGTTCGTCTGTTAGCAAAATCTGTCCAGAGGCTTTTTTTCGTACTTTTCGCTGGCTTAAAAGGTTCAAATTCAGCATGAAGTTTCCTGGGCACCCAAAGATGCTGTAAAAATTCCAAAACTTATAAAATTCGAAAATGGGTAGTAGCTGTGGCCTAAAACAGGTATTATGTTTATCCTATAAGTAGACTGCGGATGATTATACAAGTATGATATTTATTACGATAATTACGACCTCTTTATTGTAAGAAAAGCTAAGTAAGTAAGTTCTGTATATGCTAGAAATAAATAAACATAACGTTTTTAAAATAAAAAAAAATATTTTGAAAACCCTCTAATGAGGAAACATATTTCTATCAAACTTGTTTCACTTGTTTAGTCCCTTTCTATAAAAATGTATATTTGCATAAACATGCGCAGTCTACTTATGAGCCCTAAAGGTCGTTGTTCACTTATCAGTGATCTTATCAGTGTCAGTTCCGTGCGGCGTGCCAGTGGTAAGAAGAAAAGAGCCTCTATCCACTCTTTTTCTTACCAATGCACGCTGGCTAGGGTGTTCCTTATAATGAAATTTTTTTTATATTTAAGAATTCGGTCCGAGACGCCCCCTGATTTATTTCTCTTTGATGTGGTAAATACGTGTGCAAAATTTCGGCTCGAACAAACCACTCTAAACCTTGCCTCAAGAGGCTCCAAATTACGAACGAAACTACGCTCTTGCAAACAGCTGTTTTTATAATATGCAACCCTGTATGTAAGCATATGTGTGATGGAACTAGAGTTAGGACCATCGATTATCGATATCTTATCAATAACTTATTGATACTTAACGCTATATCAATAATATCGTTAAGATATCGTTAAGTGGTGGTAGAACGAAGGTGGTACAAGTTCTCCATTTCTCCAGTCTTTGGACGATGGCGGTAAAATATTTATGCATTCCAGCAACCTCTGTTCCAAGTAAACGATTATTTTCTAAAGGTGGACAAAAAAAGTAAAAAGAGTTCACAGTATATCGTAACTTTAAGCTTCTGGAGGCAGGGTTCAGAATAACCCGACGGTTCCGAAATGTTGCATACTTACTTAGCACACCAAAAGAAATCCAATTAGCGGGCGTCCCAACATTTTATCGCGCCTTCAATTCTAAGGGACACCGTAACGTTGCCACGGAACTGACACGTTCACTCGCAAGTGAGCGACAACTTTAAGAGTTTTAAGCACTGCTGAATACTAAGTTTCGGTAAGTTTATTTTCCTGTCTTCGCAAATAACATGGCATGACCCAAGGCAAGACAGGTCCCTACTGTAGGTACCAAAAATGAACTCGAAAGTTGGAAAATCGGTATTTCGTTTCTCTTAAAATGCCGCCGGGCCCGTATGTGACTTACAAGGGAACACCGCGAACCCGGACTCACCGATTGGAATGCAACTATGTGGATTTTTAGAGTGGCTCTAAACAAGAACAACGGCGTGTTTCATTTGGGCCCTATCGCCTTTTAAAGGGGTGTTTAAAAAGAAAAATGTCTGATGAAAAAAAACTTTTTCAAATATTTTGTTAACGGAAGTTTGTAGCGCTTATTGTACCATTCAACTTTTGTTTGAAACATTTTTTCCTATCTGTTGTACTTTGAGAGTTATACGCGAAAAAGTGGAAGTGCCAATTTGACTTTGAGGTTAGTTTTCACCAGGGCGATAGGGCCCAAATGAAACACACCGTTGTTCTTGTTTTGAGTCACTCTAAAAACCCGCAAAGTTGCGTTCTAATCGGTGAGTCCGGGTTCGCGGTGTTCCCTTGTTAGGCCCCTCGAAATGCCCATCGGGTGACCAATTAGACAGGTACCCATACATTGTTTCTAGGGGGGTTTCCAACAAAAATGGTGCTTGCCTTAGGCGTCTTATTATACAGGGTGTCCCAAAAATGTCACGTTTCCTTGAAAGGGGTGACTCAGGGGGTGATTTGAAACAACTTTTTCCTTAGCGAAAATATTGTCCGAAGCTTCGTTAAGGAGATATTAAGCAAAAACCCCGACCAATCAGAGCGCGCGCCTTCCGCCTGAGTTCCCGCGGTAGCGTTGGCTACGAGGTAGGCGACCGCGCTTGTGCTACGAACGTACGAACAAGCAAGTCGGCATGCATCGAAGGAAACCGCGTTACACATTTTTTTTTTAAAGCAGAATCTTAAATAAGAATAATTTGAAGTGAGAGGACAAGAAGTACGTAAATTTCGTTTTTAAATAAGGCATAAACGAAAAGCTAACGTAACAGAAAATGTACGACAAGTGATCGTAATTCGTTATTGAGGTAAAAATCCGTAGTTTAAGAACGGCCAACGCAACTAAATTTAAAAAATAATATTAGGTGTATGAATAAATTCTTTCCGACTGGAATTTCTATCGCGGTGGTATTCAGAAGCTGCCAGAAAAATGGCAAAAGGTAATGAACAATAATGGAAATTATTGCGATGATCGAGTTGTTTTCATATTTTTTAAATCGAACTGTTATTGTACCCTAAAATCGGAAAGAATTTATTTTCACACCTAATAATCACCAATAAATTAAAGAAAACTCACCCTTTCGGACATTCCTTTCCTTGCTTTCCTTCCCTTTTCGGAACCCTGTGTCACTAGGCCACTGTACCGATCCTGGTCATCGGCGTCCAGTGCTCAGCTGATCGCAGGGTCAATGTACCGAATATTCACTTCACTGCACGGCTACTAACACTGTTCACTTAATTTATGTTTCACCGAACGTGTTGTTCTTACGTTATAAAAATTGATGGCCCCAAAAGGGGCCGATTACTGTTAATTACTGGGACGAGATTACTACTATTACCCGGCGAAAAGAAGACTCCTGGCAGACGGTCTCGGGCTGTGTAGTCCGCTGCTGTGACGAAGAGATCGAACGAAACACATCGAGACCGAGTGGGATAGAGCAATCTGACCGACGATCGTCAAAACAAAACAATAGCGTAGGCTACATATCGCTCTATCCCACTCGGTCTCGATGTGTTTCGTTCGATCTCTTCGTCACAGCAGCGGACTACACAGCCCGAGACCGTCTGCCACGAGTCTTCTTTTCGCCGGGTAATAGTAGTAATCTCGTCCCAGTAATTAACAGTAATCGGCCTCTTTCGGGGCCACCAATTTTTGTAACGTAAGAACAACACGTTCCGTGAAACATAAATTAAGTGAACAGTGTTAGTAGCCGTGCAGTGAAGTGAATATTCGGTACATTGACCCTGCGATCAGCTAAGCACTGGACGCCGATGACCAGGATCGGTACAGTGGCCTAGTGACACAGGTTTCCGAAAAGGGAAGGAAAGCAAGGAAAGGAATGTCCGAAAGGGTGAGTTTTGTTTAATTTATTGGTGATTATTAGGTGTAGAAATAAATTCTTTCCGATTTTAGGGTACAATAACAGTTCGATTTAAAAAATATGAAAACAACTCGATCATCGAAATAATTTCCATTATTGTTAATTACCTTTTGCCATTTTTCTGGCAGCTTCTGAATACCACCGCGATAGAAATTCCAGTCGGAAAGAATTTATTCATACACCTAATATTATTTTTTAAATTTAGTTGTGTTGGCCGTTGTTAAACTACGGATTTTTACCTCAATAACGAATTACGATCACTTGTCGTACATTTTCTGTTATGTTACCTTTTCGTTTATGCCTTATTTAAAAACGAAATTTACGTACTTCTTGTCCTCTCACTTCAAATTATTCTAATTTAAGATTCTGCTTAAAAAAAAAACTGTGTTACGCGGTTTCCTTCGATGCATGCCGACTTGCTTGTTCGTACGTTCGTAGTACAAGCGCGGTCGCCTACCGCGTAGCCAACGCTACCGCGGGAGCTCGGGAGGAAGGCGCGCGCTCTGATTGGTCGGGGTTTTTGGTTAATATCTCCTTAACGAAGCTTCGGACAATATTTTCGCTAAGGAAAAAGTTGTTTCAAATCACCCCCTGAGTCACCCCTTTCAAGGAAACGCGACATTTTTGGGACACCCTGTATAGGATAGTAGGTAATGCCTGGCGAAAACAGGTTAAAAAAACTATTATACATATAACCCCCACTTTAGTTTTGGAAATATTCACAAAAAAGCTTCGATCGGTAGTTGTTTGGGGCTAAATTTGTGTAGCGGGGTGGGGGGGGGGGGGAAGATTTGGAGAGATTTAAGATAAGAAATGTGGTTCAGAAACATACTCTCCCTGCGGAATAACATCCCGACAAGCAACATACTCCTTCGACAGCAATAAATAGGTAGACAGTACACCAGTAACTTGCGGATGCGCACCATGCACGAGTTGCTGATTCAAATCCCCATGACCATCCATTTCCGAAGTACCATTTTTTTATCTTAAATCTCTCAAAAGTTGGCGGCCCTCCTCGCGGGAGGCCGTTAAACGAATCTAGTCCCAACCAACTACCGATCATAGTTTTTTGTAAATATCTCGAAAACTAAAGCCGAGTGACGGTTGTATCTATAGATAAAAGTTGTTTAGAATATTGACCTTCACAACATATTTCAGGATCATTGAAATCGGTGCTGAACCCCCTTTTCTGCATAATCATCGAAAATAATATGCAATAATTACGTTACAAAAACATTTGGACACCTTGTAAAAATGAACATTTCTATATGTGTATGTGTAGTATTTAACTCAATAGCAGTTTTGCTTAACACGTTAACTGTCGCGCTAGACTTTCCGTTTACGCTGCGTCGGTCGGTGGGGGCCGGCGGTCGACTTTCGCTTTAAGCGTATTTGTTTCGAGCGTATCTTGCCGGGCTCACCGCTTCACGGCAGAGATGGGCAAAAAATTATTTTAAATAAAAAATTGGGTTCGAATAAAAGGGAAAAAATTTATTCGAAACTCAGCAAATAAAAATTCCCAGAATTATTTATTATTTGAAGCGCCATAAATAATATTTTCAATCGACGAGAATTCATCCGAAGCGCATAAATAAAATGTTCAATCGACGGGAATTCATCCGAAGCGCATAAATAAAATTTTCAATCGACGGGAATTCATCCGTAGCTTCGGCCAATTTTCTCACTTTCATTTATATTTGTAGCGGAGAAGCTTAAATAACTCTGGGCGGGGCTCGGAGGCCCGTGGGCCTCAAGCGCCTTTGCTCGAAGCCGCCGGGTCCTCGAGGCGAGCGACATTGTATCGTTCACCCGTCTAATCTGCAGCGCGGAGTTGCCCGGCAACGTGTCATCGATTATACAGAAACGGACTTTCTTTATTTTTCATCCTATCAATATGACAGTGACACCAATGGATTCCTTGCATTCTCCCGATTAAATTGACAAAAAAATTATTTAAATCGGGCCAGTTTTAACGAAACGGACTTTCAATCCTGCAAATTAATTTTATGCGTAATATCGTTAATTGAGGCAGTGAGAGCAAACAATGGACCAACCCACGTTAAAAAAAATTTTTTTTGCCTATTTTATATGATTAGTAGAGCCTATCGGAATACGTTATTGCTACTAACTCAATTTCGAAAAGAATGTGGGTTAGTCCGTTGTTTGCTCTCACTGCCTCAATTAACGATATTACGCAATATTATTCTCCGCTACAAATATAAATGAAAGTGAGAAAATTGGCCGAAGCTACGGATGAATTCCCTTCGATTTAAAATTTTATTTATGCGCTTCGGATGAATTCCCGTCGATTGACCAGTTTATTTATGGACCTTCGGATGAATTCCCGTCGATTGAAATTTTTATTTATGCGCTTCGGATGAATCCCCGTCGATTGAACATTTTATTTATGGACCTTCGGATGAATTCCCGTCGATTGAACGTTTTATTTATGGACCTTCGGAGGAATTCCCGTCGATTGAAAATTTTATTTCTGCGCTTCGGATGAACTCCCGTCGATTGAAATTTTTATTTATGGACCTTCGGATGAATTCCCGTCGATTGAACATTTTATTTATGGACCTTCGGAGGAATTCCCGTCGATTGAAAATTTTATTTATGCGCTTCGGATGAATTCCCGTCGATTAACATTTTATTTATGGACCTTCGTAGGAATTCCCGTCGATTGAAAATTTTATTTCTGCGCTTCGGATGAATTCCCGTCGATTAACATTTTATTTATGGACCTTCGTAGGAATTCCCGTCGATTGAAAATTTTATTTCTGCGCTTCGGATGAATTCCCGTCGATTGAAAATATAATTTATGGCGCTTCAAATAATAAATAACTCTGGGTGATTTTTATTTATGACACATACGGATAAAGTCTATTTTATTTAAAAAGTTATTTATACAATTTTTTATTTAAATAATGCCCATCTCTGCTTCACGGTGTCGAGCGGCGCGAACGGAAAGTCAAGCCGCCATGACGTGGCAGTTAACCTGTTACAATATATGTATATTCTTTTGTAGAATGTCTGAGTATTTATTTTCGTCTAGAATATACTTACTAAATATTGATTTTCCGAGACCTACATTTGAAATACACCACAACACTGTTATACTTCCTGTTTCACCTTCATACTTAGGTTACTATTGAAGATTTCAATTTCATGTTTTCAATTGCTTTTCACTATACTATACTTTATTTATATGGCTTGATAACATTCAATTTACTTTCTTCGACAACCATATTTCGATATCATTTCTTCGATTCCGAAATAAATTTTTTAGCAAAGTGTACTTTATTTATTTTGCTAACAATGACCATGTACGGGTTTCTCTATACCACACGAACATTGCATGCATTTACTTAATTATTCTCTCAAATGTTGATGAATGTTCTTTGTAGAATTTTCTTGAGAGTTCAGGCAGTGGTCGCAAAGCGAACTATTTTATACTGTATCCCAAAAACAAAGCATTTGCAAACCTATGTTTGTATGACGTTCTTTTTACCACTATAGTCAGTATAATACAGTAATAAAAGCTCCTTATTTTAGAAATACTCTGTATATTTGAGTCATATTTGTTTGCTCACATTATGAGATATTTGGGATGACACATTTTCATATGAAATAAAGACAAACAACTATCTGAAAGAATCACATTACAGTTGTACGTAAAAACAGCAAAGTTATTACATATGTAGGATAATTTAGTAGCAGAATAGGATAGTCGTTCGTATGAAACACCGGGTGTGTGAGGTGGTCGGAGATTTTGCGGGCACGGCGCGTAAGCCCAGAGGTCGCCTCGGTTAAACACTGTCGCAAGGCGAGGAACTGTTAAGTACATCAAACACGGTGAGCTTCTAATTGCTTCCGAGAGCGGCAGAATATAGACGAATAACAAACTAACTGACGAACTCACAAGTGAAGCTAAAAACCTTGTAAAATACGCGACTCGCGAGTTCTCAGACGGAGACAAAACCGGGTGTTGCCTCCTCCGTTGATAATTAAATTAATAAACACTCCATACATTTATCCGTACACACACGCACTGAGTCTCCTTATCCCATATGTACCATTAGGGTGGCTCTTATTTTCGAGTTTAGAATTTTCTTCGCGACACCCCCAGAATAGTTAAAAAATAAATAAAAAAATGTGTGTAAAGTTTGAGCCCGATCGGATAACGGGAAAAGATGCCTCTGGGCTCTTGAACATTTCAGTAATTATATAACAGCTCCCACAGTAGATTTTATATAATATCCTCCAAGTTATTGAATACATAAAAAAATATGTCAAATAAAAGTTGTAGATCCAGACAAGGAGCATCTTTTATGTTGTATTGCTTTTTCTCGTGCGACAAATGGTTTTCGAAAAACATCCGAAAAACTGGGAATTTTTTTTTTCAAATTTTAAAAATTTAAATCCTTCGTTTAACCCCTTGCCGTACCAATTAGCTGGACAAAATCCGGGCCAAACCGGTAGGCGACGACGCCCGCCGAACGGGCCAAAGCGCGAGAACCTTCGCAAAACGAGCGATTGTTTAGGGTTTCGCCGTTATCTCGACCACAAAAATACCGAGTGCCAAATATATGGCCCTGAACTTGACACAGCGAGTATCAATTCATGGTTGGCCGGAACTTAATTCCACGAGTCTGACTCGTGACGTTCATATTAGGCCCGAAATTGTTATCACGAGTGGGACTCGTCAAAGTACGGCAAGGAGTTAAATATCTTCGACGTTTTTGCGAATTTCGATCCCAAATTTGCAAGAAACATTTACGACATATCAAACAGAAAATAGGGGAAAAAATGTTTTATCTTTTTGGCTTATTTCGGTATATGCCCCCCCCCCCCCCTTAAACGTTTACAAAATAGTCTTCGAAAATAAAAATTACATTTTTTCTTTGCCTTCGCAATTAAAAAGTGTTCGAGAAGGATTTACTTTAAAAATTTGAAGAAAAAAAATATTTTTTTCAGTTTTTCGGACTTTTTTCGTAAACAGTTTGTCGCACGAGAAAAAGTAATACAGCATAAAAGATGCTCCTTGTCTGGATCTACAACTTTCGTTTGGCATATTTTTTTATGTATTCAGTAACTTGGAGGATATTATATAAAATCTACTGTGTGAGCTGTTAAATAATTATTTGAATGTTCAAGGGCCCAGGAGCACCTTTTCCCGTTATCCGATCGGGCTCAAACTTTACACAGATTTTTTTTTATTTATTTTCGAACTATTCTGGGGGTGCCGCGAAGAACACTTTGAAATAATGTTTCACCAAGAGTAAATAAAAGCCACCCTAATGTACCATAGATGAGTTTTGATATTACGTGTCTTTAAGGGCGCTTTCCGGCAGAACATCAAAAAATTTATTTTTACATATTTTCATACCACATCTCAAGAATGACCAGGTAAAATTTTAGAACGAAATTCCTAAAAGTTAAGGGGGGCCAACAGTGTGACGGCCTTAAAAATAGGTTTTTTTAAGATGGATTGTGACGCAGTTATAATAAAAAGAAATGAGATTCTTATTTTAATTAATAATACATTTATTGAACTAAAAAGAATCAATTTTTGTTTTAATCAAATAACCACGTGGAATAACGACGTGGAAAGTATGGCGCTGTCCCCGATTAGACGAACGCGCTTGGCGTCAAACTTTAGTGCGTTTTTCTCCGAACAATTCTCGATCGAATCTAAAAATTCAAACGGGTTGTTGCTATTCGTAATTTCTCTATTGTGAATTACACTCAATTTTTTACGGACACTTTTATGCGAAAAAAAAAACATTTTTCGAGACCCTAACCCAGGCCCGTCCAGGGATTTGCTCGCACGAGCAGTCGCGAGTTGCTCTTCGCTCTCGGAGGCCTGGAGCCAGGCCCAAGAGCGAAAGGTCTTCTTGGTGGGGGAATCTGTGAATGCCACTATCCCCACTCTTTTACGGCTGCCGGTCTTGCCGTCGCTCTTGCCTTCGCTCGCAACCACCAGCGGCTGCTCCTCGAGGGTAAGAGCAAAAGTTGGACAGGCCTGCCCTAACCACACATGTGTAATTAAAGAATTTATTTAGTTTTGTAATTTTTGATGATCCTGTTTGGAGTAATCATGGTGATAGTCCAGGCCTTTTTTTACAATGATGCAGCATACGATGCATATCAGTAGCAGGAGTGGGCAAAATGAAATAATTTTTTTTATACTCCACATTTGTAGCAAAATAAAGTGCAAAAACTTGTAGACCCTTACATTGTATACCTTTTTCTAGAAAAAATCATAAAAGTCACTTAGGTTTTCACGCGAGTTGATCGGAAAATGTCCTTAATGTATATACACAAACAGTATATGAATACATACTACATATCATTGAATTTATCTCTAATTCTTTAATGTACGAATTAAGAAATCAAATTCCTGTTTAACAAGATACTCGAAACCTTGAAAAGTCAAAAACAATCCTTTTTGTTGGGAGTTTCTGTGATAACTCAGCAGTAGGTTGGCAGCATGCGATCTGTGCAAGCGCGGAGTTAAAAAAAAATTTAAAAAAATTAAAACCGACTTAAAAAAAATTAAAATTGCATTAAAAAGTAAAAAATAATTTTTTCCTTTATTTAATCTACGACTCTCATATTTTTTAAGCCGGCGCCAGATTTACACAGTGCAAATGATAAGGCACCGACTTAAAAAATATGAGAGTCGTAGATTAAATAAGGGAAAAAATTATTTTTTACTTTTTAGTGCAATTTTATTTTTTTGAAGTCGGTTTTAAGTTTTTTAAAATTGTTTTATTTTTAACTTTTTAGTTTTATATATATTGACACAACATGCTGAGGAGATATGCGCGTACGTACATAAAATAATAATAATTAGGTGACAATAGTCTTTATTATTAACCATAACTGGCAAAATAAAGGGTTTTTCTTACCCTTGAATAAATGATAATAAAAAAAATAATAATAATAATAAAATATTGGGCGAATGTTGATGCAGTGTATGATGGGACCACCGGGACCATCGCCCCCTTTCGAATAAAAAAAAGATCATCAAAATCGGTCCATATGCTGAGGAGTTATGAAGGAACAAACATTTATATAAAAAAAAAAAACATACGGGTCGAATCTATAACCTCCTCCTTTTTGAAGTCGGTTAAAAAGGAAAGGACTGCACTGCGGAATATCCGTTAGCGTGTCTAGAAGTACGCGTCGAGCAGGGTTGCCAGGGATTGTTTGAAGCGCAACACCTACAGGAGTGGTGGTTATGTGTGCATGAACTGCGCCTGCGTCAGTCACGCACACATAACTACCGCTCCTGTAGGTGTTACGGTTCAAACAATCCCTGGCAACCCTGGCGTGGAGTAAAAGTAATACGAAAAGAAAAAGATATTTCAGTTAATGCTAAAATTAGCAAAAGTAAAAAGCGTTAAGTTCCTTCTTGTATTATTTTTATATTTTGTTTCATTTGTGTATTATACAGGCAAGAGGCCAAATATATTTTAAAAGGTATAGAAATAACACGTGTCTTATTTCACGAACCATGTGCCAACCAACACTCGTGAACAGTAATTTTTATTCCTGTCCCAATTTCGAACGTTTAAAAGCAGTCTTTGCAAACCATGGTAAAAGCATTTAATTATATTGTAGTTTTAAATGAAAAGTTTTCATATAATTACACTCAACTGAAAATTGAATAAATTTGAAAAAAGACACAATTAAAATTTCTTGGAAACAAAAACATGCATAAGAAGAACTCTAGGGCGAATTCCACTTACGACTAAATCGCCCGCAACGCCCGTGATTTTCATTACGGTAGGTTTTCCTAACCGACTGGACGGAACGTCAAGAATTTCAAAGTCGAGCTTCTCGAAACTGAAGCGCGATATCAAAAAAAGTTTATCTTTCTTTTCGGCTTATAACAATTAAATAAATCGAGAAAAAGGAATAAACATTTTTGATATTGCGCTTTATTTTCGAGAAAATTGACTTTGAAATTCTCGACGTTGCGTCCAGTCGAGTATAGGAAAACCTACCTTAATGAATATCACGGGCGTTGCGGACGATTTGGGCGTAAGTGGAATTCGCCCCTAATGGTACATGGTGCAGAATGACTGATATGAACATTAGCAAACCTAAGAGAAAGTTAAAAGATTTTTGTGTAGGTACTAGTCATGGTACTTGAATACGAAATTCATTTTCTCTTTCATGTTAATATATTATATCTATTAGATATTCTCAGTATATTTTGTTTTGCAATATAATTTAAGAAAAAAACTATGATACAGTGGCACGAATAGTGAATTATTTAGTTACTTTTCGTTATTACAATAGAACCTCCCTTATCCTAACTCCTGAATGTCCTCCTATCCGACCACGTTACTATTCAAATGTTCTATTATCCAACCAGATTATATCCTTATAATGTACTAGTTTAACGTTCCCGGCGTTGCCCAGGTTATATATATCGTTTTTAGGTGAAGAGGAGGGAGTTTTTAAAAAGATTTCTTAGCAAGCACCTAAGGGTTAAGAGGAATCGACCTACCTTTCATGGTCAAAGGAACAGTGATTCCAGAGAAATCGTAATGAGTGAGTGAGTGAGTCTGCGGTATTTTGATTTTATATATATAGATAGATTATTTAAAAAAAATAAAACTATTAAAACCTTCCTCTTGTCAAGTAGGGCTCGGACTCTGCGAATATTTTACAAGTATTCGTATGCTACGAATAAACTTCGAATATTTCAGTATTCGAATGTTATTATTCGAGTATTTCAGGATTCGAATGTTATTATTCGAATATTTAAGTATTCGAATGTTATTATTCGAATATTTCAGTATTCGAAATGATGTTATTCGAATATTTCAGTATTCGAATGTTGTTATTCGAATATTTCAGTATTCGAATGTTGTTATTCGAATATTTCAGTATTCGAATGTTGTTATTCGAATATTTCAGTATTCGAATGTTGTTATTCGAATATTTCAGTATTCGAATGTTGTTATTCGAATATTTCAGTATTCGAATGTTGTTATTCGAATATTTCAGTATTCGAATGTTGTTATTCGAATATTTCAGTATTCGAATGTTGTTATTCGAATACTTCAGTATTCGAATGTTGTTATTCGAATATTTCAGTATTCGAATACTATTCATTCGACCCACTTCAACATATCCGATCGACTTGAAACTTTGCACACATACATAGTTCAATTTTGGGGCAAAATTAACTTACAAGGTTTCACCCTGGCAAACTAACGAACTCACAACTGAAACTAAATAAAGGCTTGGAAAAAAATGAACCTAAAGAACTTGATTTATAATTCACAGCATACTATTCGAATACATCAGTATTCAAATACATCAGTATTCGAATACATCAGTATTCGAATACATCAGTATTCGAATACATCAGTAATGTATATTCGAATAGTGTTCGAATAGTATTTGGATACTTGGATATTCGAATTATATTTGCCAAATAATTGAGCAACTGAAGTATTCGAATATTCGAATACCGAAAAATTCGACAAATAGTCCCAGCCCTATTGTCAAGCCGAACAAAGTGATGTAACACACATGTGGGTACATTTCATATTTACTGAGAAAACGCATTTCAATGTATGCAACTTCTAATTTATATAACAGTATATAGATAGATAGATCGATATAGATTTCTTCTCTTAATTGAGGTTCCTATAAAACTATGAAAATTTATTCTAATGATAACAATTTAATGTGAAACTGATAGTATATATATATATATAATTTCTTCTCTATCAAAAAGCTTAACATAGTCCAGAAAAATCGAAGTTGATTTCAAATAAATTTATTAAAATTTGACAAAAATCTTTACAAAATCCAAAAAAATCAAAGTTAATTTCAACTGAAATTACTCAAATTCAGCTTCTCTATAAAAAAAAACTTAACATAGTCCAGAAAAATCGAAGTTGGTTTCAAATAAATTTATTAAAATTTGACTCCTGCAACTAAATTTTTTTTCACAATCCAGAAAATGGAAGTTATTTTCATCTAAATTTACTCAAATATAGATCCTACAACAAAAATACTCAACAAAATTCAAAATAATCGAAGTTGATTTCAAATAAATTTATTAAAATTTGACAAAAATCTTTACAAAATCCAAAAAAATCGAAGTTAATTTCAACTGAAATTACTCAAATTCAGCTTCTCTATAAAAAAAAACTTAACATAGTCCAGAAAAATCAAAGTTGGTTTCAAATAAATTTATTAAAATTTGACTCCTGCAACTAAATTTTTTTTCAAAATCCAAAAAAGTCAAGTTAGTTTCATCTAAATTTACTCAAATATAGATCCTACAACAAAAATACTCAACCAAATCCAAAAAAATCGATGTTGATTTCAAATAAATTTATTAAAATTTGACAAAAATCTTGTCAAAATCAAAAAAAAAAGAAATATATTGACATACCATAATTGCATGAAACTATAGGAACGAAACATTAAGTAATTAAAAGAAATTATAGAGTAATAAGGATGCCATAAAATTAGTAACCAAACGTCTACAGCATTGAAGAAGTTACGATTCCTAGCATTAAAAGCATTGTTACAATGAATTTACACAGTACTCTTGGCACCATACATTACGCATTTATATTATTTTGCATCGAATATAATGTGATAAATATCAGGGACGTAACCATTCCGTCATCCAAACAGTCGCATCTCCCTATTACTTCTTACAATCGAGATCCTACAACGGTTGAATTCTGTTCTCTGTTCCACAACACATGTGTTTCATGATACACAAAATAATATGTTCTGTGTAGTACACTGATTTTATACGAAGCACTGGGTGCGTTCGGTGGACTCGAACATTCAGCTCAACCGTTGAGGACTCGAGGGGTGATCAGTCCTGATCGGTCCATCGCTCCGCCGAACGACGCTTGGGCTGGTAGAGGTATTCGCAGCGACTCGACACGTTCTGTAAAAGTAGCGGGCTTCATTTAAGCTACGAGACATGGCGACCGATCGCCAAACGTGTCGAGACGCGAGCAACTGAGCGGTAGCGTTCAGTGAAACTCGACGGTTGAGTCCGCTGAACGCACCCGATGCAACGTGACATTAATCCTTGTAAGACCAACGGACCACCGTTCATTTATGTATGAAAAATTGTTTTCCATCGAGGAAACTGGAATATTAATAACGCCTTTGAAATAATCAACGGAGCCATATGCATATGCAATAAAATTGTAAGTTTAAAGTTTAAAAAGACGATTACACTTACTTAATATACATATGTACATTACATGTTACGTGGAAGTTACATTTAAAAAGGTTTCTATATGCTTTATGATTCTGAAAAATGATGTATATTCGAAGCTACTAAGATAACAACATATATATTTCTGGGAGTCCAATATTCGGCATGTTGATGAACTTTATCCATACTAAATTGGATATTCTTCAAATTTCTAAATGAGAGTCTTGAATTTTTCTACAAGGTGCAAGATGACATTAACAAGTGTATATGCAAAAGTAAATAAACAGAAGACAGAAATAAGAATTACTATACGATTTATATATATATATATATATATATGTTTAAGGTCCAACATAAGTAAGGCAAAGATATACATAGTTATTCATCCGAAAATAAATGAATGATATTAATACACGTTAAAGGTGTTATAGAGAGATGTATGTATGTATTGCTTGAAGAATTTCATCCGATAATATCGTCGTAAAAATTGTTTCGATAAAATGAGAACTTAAACGACCAAATCGAAACAACTCGAAACGAGAGAGTTTAATCCGCGAAAACAAAATATTAAAATAGAAGTATAAATAATCACGTGACGAAGAACGTGTAAGAGGGAGTACTGAGCGGGAGAGAAAAAATTGGTGAGGTGATGTGCCTTTCTATATTCCGAGAAAAAATTACATAGGAAACAGGATCGTGTTAGTATTACCAAACAAATTACAGCAGATCCATATAACGACACTTCGAATAAAAAATTAATTTCTGAATTAAAACTAAATAAGCACATGCAGCGTTCCGCTGAAAGAAGGCAGACGAAAATGAAAAAATGGCAGACTAACCTGACACCTGCAGACGACGTCAGCATCCATTGCAAGCATGTCCACGACCTTGCCTTTACCTTCGTCGCCCCATTGTGCTCCAAGAACAACAGTAACTTTCGCTGAGCCAGTTGATAAACGTTGCTTTTTTCTTGGGGATGCGAGAACGCCCTCCCCATTTGCCTGTTGGACGGAACGCTGCATCTTCAAATACACTGTTCGTAGGTTTTTTTCGAGCAATTGAACAAACTGCGCACGCACGTACGAGTCAAGGATTGCTACGCAACTGCTCAACATAGACTGGTGCAACTGCCTTTTCTTTCTCAATCGAACGAAGGGACATCTAGTATGGAAACTGTAAAGGTTGCGCAAGTAGGTGAATATATGAATCATGGACATAGGAATATAGGAACGGAGTAATAGTCGTGGCTTTAGGCGAGGGGAGTGAAGCAGCATCCGGGGAGCGGGGAACACGGTCACGTGTTACTCTGGTGCCGCGTTGGTGATTGGTTCTAGCCTAAATGCGCGAAATTTCAAGACGAGACCTTTAGTTTCTTTACAATTATAAATGTACCATAGAATATTTTCAACAAAACAGAGAAACAAAGCGTTTTACTTATAAATCGACATACTGAAATGTTAATGGTGATTGAGATGTCAGAATGAAATGGTTAAAAGTTTCAATCTATAAATACGAAAAATCTGTATTGATTTTGTTTGATATTTAGTATTGCAATCTCGCAGTAAGGTTTGCAATATTATTACTTGATGAGATCTTTAAACAAATAAAGCATGAATATTTAGAAATAGATATAACTACAACGTTATCTTTCATTTTTCTGCACTTAAGGGGTTAGGCGACCTTGGTCGGAGCAAAATTGCAGTCATTTTCGGCATTTTTTTTTAGGAAGATAATGAAATAAACAGAAAATTTAGTATGAAGCTTGTTATTATACAACTCTCGCCGGAAAAAATCGTATTTTTTATTCTTACAAAATGGCGGCTGTAGGGCCGTGATACGCAAGATCTTGAGGAGCGATGTTTTCCACGGTGTTCAATCTCACGGCTATACCGTTTGACTCAGAACAAAAAACCAAAAAGATTTATTCTCTGCATGCCTAAAACTAGAGAAGTACGTAGGGAAATCCAGAAACATTAATTTGTCTCGTAATGGTGAACATGGGGAGAAAAAGTGCATGTTTTTTTTTATAAAAGTGTCAATTGCAAAGAATATGTTCAAGATATCGCAAAACCGATACGCACTTCTCTAGTTTTAGGAATGTAGAAAATAAAACTTTTATATATATATATGTATAAGTATATATGTATCTCTCTTTTTTCAAATATATTTATAACCCACTACTGCTACTGCAAATCACACTCTATTCTCTCTACTCACTCTGTCTTTCACACTGGTTCCAACTGGTTCTGATTCACTCTTACTTGATGAAAATAAGATTGCGCTTGCGCGATCACAACCAATCGCCAATGCGTCACTAGAGTACCACATGACCATAGTTTCCCGCTCGCTAGAAGCTGCTTCACCTCCCGCAACTATTACTCTGTCTCTGTATTCCTATGCCCATGATATGAATAGATCAATTCAGCATCTCTATCGACCGATTTCTTAGAGCAAAACATAAAGGAAGCATGCAATGGGCGAAAATGTACAGGGTGATTCTGGAGCTCCGCCGGACAATGGATGCCCCCAGGTACCCCGTGGCGAGGACAAGCCCCCGCAGTGCCTCGCCGAATTTTATGGGTTTCGACCCTCGAAGGGGTTGGAGTGCCTATTAAGAAGTTAGAAATCTTCGATTTCCGCATTTCTCATCAGATCTTTGCGAAAACAACGCCAATTGATTCCTTATGTTTCGCCGATGAAACTGACCCCAAGAACGACGTAATTCGGAAAATAATTAAGGAAATTGCATGAAAAATTAATTTCCATAACCTCAAGCTAATTTCGTTAATAATAGTCCGATTTACATGAAATTTGGTATGATTTTCATCGGAAAAACATAAGGAATCTATTGGTGTAACTTCCATTTCGATACGATAAAGAATAAAGAATTTTTTAATACGCTGAAATGAATATTTCACGTTTTCACCCTCGACTGCGGGGGGTAGACCACGATTTGCCGGGGTCGACCGAGGATTCATACCTGTTTCAGAATAAAATAATTCTTTACTCTTTATCGTATTGATATGGAAGTGATGCCGATGGATTCCTTATGTTTTTCCGATGAAAATCATACCAAATTTCATGTAAATCGGACTATTATTAACGAAATTAGCTTGAGGTTATGGAAATTAATTTTTCATGCAATTTCCTTAATTATTTTCCGAATTACGTCGTTCTTGGGGTCAGTTTCATCGGCGAAACATAAGGAATCAATTGGCGTCGTTTTCGCAAAGATCTGATGAGAAATGCGGAAATCGAAGATTTCTCACTTCTTAATAGGCACTCCAACTCCTTCGAGGGTCGAAAGCCCTAAAATTCGGTGGGGCACTGCGGGGGCTTGACCTCGCCACGGGGTACCAGGACGCATCCATTGTCCGGCGGAGCTCCAGAATCACCCTGTAGACGGCGGTATAAAGAGAAGGATATACAGGGTCATCCGTTAAAACTGCAACCTACGCGCGCGCGAACAGACGAAACTGGCAACACCGCCTCACGGACGCATTCCACTACAACCATGCGCCGATACTTCCGCCATCTATGAGCCAATGATGAAAGTGTACGGTATTTTAGATGCCAGTAGAGAGCGCAGGGTGCTTTTGGCTTTCACCAGAGGATATTAAATTTGACGTAGCAGACGGGAAAGAAAACGGTAGCCATTTTAAGAGTGCGATCGCACCGATCTCGTTCCGCGTGAAAATATCTGCCTTTACGACGGTCCAGCTGCGGGATTAGTTCACACTGGCGCATTATTGGCCCGGGTAGAAGAATTAGGGGCCTTTTTCGTATAACTTTTGAACTATAAAAGATATCGGAATGCAATTTGCGCCGAAAAATGGGGAAAAATTATCATATAATTTAACATATGTTTCGTTTATTTAATTTTTCTTTTATCAATATTTTAACCATAATTGCAGTGAAAAGCGTTTGCAAACTGTGTATTTGATACTTTATTTAGTGCTCTGTATAAAAATCATGGTGTTGTTAAACAGTAGGCTGGTTGTTTCTGTATCATTACTTTCATAAATTGAGAAATTAAATTTTTATTCAATTATATATTAGTTCTGCAGGCCTCAGAATCTAATGTTCTGGTTTTCTTTTTTATGATTTTATCTTCAAGGGGGGATTCTCGTCTAACAGTCCCAAAAGTAACTTATATTTACGATTTTTCCGGAAAAAACTGTTCGTCATATTGGATTAAACTCGTTTGGGATATAAGAAGGGATTTTTGAACTTGCAGAAAATATTTTTTTTATGTCGATCCTTCTTATTATTTATTAGTTATTGTGGAATCTTGTCCATCTCTGATGTAACTCCTGTTGGCGGGATGTGTAGCACCTGTCACAGTCATGTGATTGCAAAAAAAAAATAGAAGTTTCTTAAAGTTAGATAATTTACGCGGGGATTGGTCCACTTTAAGGAAAAAAATGAAAAATTGAAAGAATTATAGCGTTCGAGAGAAAAGGCAAATTTTTCCCTTAGACAAATTTTTCATATTATTCTTTATATCGACGAAAAAAGTATTATAAATAAAAACTAAAATTAAAATTTTAGCTCCAGTCCCAATGTAAATTATTTAACTTTAAGAAAAGTTTATTCTCTTTGCAGTCAGCTGACTGTGACAAGTGCTACACTTAACGTCGAAGAGATTCCACAATAATTTATAAATAATAAGAAGGATCGACATAAAAAAGGATTTTCTGCAAGTTTACAGATGCCTCCTTATATCCCAAGAGAGTTTAATGCAATATTAACAATAGTTTTTTAAAAAAAAATCATAAATTTCGGGGGCTGTTCCACGAGAATTCCCTCTTAATGGGACGTGTCTTTGTTTGTAGTGGTGTTTCAAAGTTTTTCTACAATTTTTGTGTCTGAACGTTTTGATATTTTAACTACCTAACGCCACGTCCGCACCGGTTTCCGTTTATATCATTTTTTGGAACGATGCGTCATTATTGTGGCTTTTACACGCAGGTGGCGAAAAATCTCTCCGTCCGGGGGTATAGCGCCGCGGTCAATCCTGTAGGAGCTAAAATTTTTGAAATGGGGACGGGTACGAGACCAGTCGACACATTGTTTTCAAACCTCATTACAGTAATCTGGGGTGCGAGTGGTAAACCGGCCATAAAAGCGGAGCGACCGGCTCGCTTACCTGGGCCGGGGAATTCCCAATAGCTCTTTGCGACGTTAATTTGAAAGAGACCATCTTAAAATTCTCGTAGCTCGGGCATCGCTGCTATCCAGCGGTCGCTGGCAGCTCTGAACGCCGGGCCGGTGCGAGAAGTGGTTTCGAGAAGTGTGCCTCCGTTTGAAAGTCGAACTTCGGTCACACTCGGGCCTCGTCGCGGGCAGACCCCCAGTGCCTTGTTCCTTCGCGCTCGGAGTTCGGCCACGTTCGGAACGCATCGCGTCACCTATCGTGGGGGCTCGTTCCAGCGCGAGCGTCTTCAAATAATAATAACATGAATAGAGAGACGAAGTGGGAACTGATTCTTGCATAATTGGTCTGAGGAAAAATTGTAACACGTGAGCCACACGATCAGCCACATAGCAAATCAGCTACAAGCAATACCTACATATATTTTCAATTAAAAGATGCATCGCTGAGAACATCGACGAAAAAACGGTCAAAGTTGAAATGCTAAATCTGTTGCGAACTCGCATTTTGTTAACTACAGTTACCAAAGGATTTATGCCTCGTTTTAATTAATACATGTTAGCATTTTGGAAGGATATTGCAATGCAATAATTTTTGTCCCAGAAAGTTTCAATGACAGTTGAGTTAAGAACTGTGGGAACGCGCGACCGACGACGCCGTGACCGGGCGTTGGGCTGTCGGGCGGTTCGTACCACTCTGTCACCGGGGACTTGGAAATCGGAGCTTCGGGACGGGCTGGCAAAATTCGGGCGAGATCTCGAATCTCGATACCGCGAGATTCTATTCAAATTCCGGACGAATGTTTCGAATTTGCTTCGACTTTTACTCGATTTAAGATGTTTTGGGAAGTCTTAGATATCCTTTGAATATTGTAAAACTTCCAAGTACTTTTAAAACAAAAATATTAATTGCCGAGTAAAATTATGTTCTATGTCTCTGTGTAAAATAGACGGTGGTTTTGAAATAATAACCCAGAACTTCCTCATCACGAATAACACACGAAGCGATTCGAAACGTTCGTTACCGAAAACCGCTGCAGCTGATTGATGTACGATGTTCGTATTCAGCCGTTTTTATACATAAACCGAAACAGTTCCTTGATGTGCTACCTACAAAATATGCTCGTTTCTAGAATTATCCCTTTCAAATTAAAGTCGCAAACAGTTATTAGGTATTGAAGCGGAGGCCCCCGGCTCAGGTAAGCGAGCCAGTCGCTCCGCTTTTATGGCCGGTTTGCCACTCGCACCCCAGATTACTGTAATGAGGTTTGAAAACAATGTGTCGACTGGTCTCGTACCCGTCCCCATTTCAAAAATTTTAGCTGCTACAGGATTGACCGCGGCGCTATACCCCCGGACGGAGAGATTTTTCGCCACCTGCGTGTAAAAGCCACAATAATGACGCATCGTTCCAAAAAATGATATAAACGGAAACCGGTGCGGACGTGGCGTTAGGTAGTTAAAAGCTCAAAACGTTCAGACACAAAAATTGTAGAAAAACTTTGAAACACCGCTATAAACAAAGACACGTCCCATTAAGGGGGAATTCTCGTGGAACAGCCCCCAAAATTTATGATTTTTTTTTAAAAAACTATTGTTAATATTGCATTAAACTCTTTTGGGATATAAGGAGGCATCTGTAAACTTGCAGAAAATCCTTTTTTATGTCGATCCTTCTCATTATTTATAAATTATTGTGGAATCTCTTCGACGTTAAGTGTAGCACTTGTCACAGTCATCTGACTGCAAAGAGAATAAACTTTTCTTAAAGTTAAATAATTTACATTGGGACTGGAGCTAAAATTTTAATTTTAGTTTTTATTTATAATACTTTTTTCGTCGATATAAAGAATAATATGAAAAATTTGTCTAAGGAAAAAATTTGCTTTTTCTCTCGAACGCTATAATTCTTTCAATTTTTCATTTTTTTCCTTAAAGTGGACCAATCCCCGCGTAAATTATCTAACTTTAAGAAACTTCTATTTTTTTTTTGCAATCACATTACTGTGACAGGTGCTACACATCCCGCCAACAGGAGTTACATCAGAGATGGACAAGATTCCACAATAACTAATAAATAATAAGAAGGATCGACATAAAAAAAATATTTTCTGCAAGTTCAAAAATCCCTTCTTATATCCCAAACGAGTTTAATCCAATATGACGAACAGTTTTTTCCGGAAAAATCGTAAATATAAGTTACTTTTGGGACTGTTAGACGAGAATCCCCCCTTGAAGATAAAATCATAAAAAAGAAAACCAGAACATTAGATTCTGAGGCCTGCAGAACTAATATATAATTGAATAAAAATTTAATTTCTCAATTTATGAAAGTAATGATACAGAAACAACCAGCCTACTGTTTAACAACACCATGATTTTTATACAGAGCACTAAATAAAGTATCAAATACACAGTTTGCAAACGCTTTTCACTGCAATTACGGTTAAAATATTGATAAAAGAAAAATTAAGTAAACGAAACATATGTTAAATTATATGATAATTTTTCCCCATTTTTCGGCGCAAATTGCATTCCGATATCTTTTATAGTTCAAAAGTTATACGAAAAAGGCCCCTAATTCTTCTACCCGGGCCAATAATGCGCCAGTGTGAACTAATCCCGCAGCTGGACCGTCGTAAAGGCAGATATTTTCACGCGGAACGAGATCGGTGCGATCGCACTCTTAAAATGGCTACCGTTTTCTTTCCCGTCTGCTACGTCAAATTTAATATCCTCTGGTGAAAGCCAAAAGCACCCTGCGCTCTCTACTGGCATCTAAAATACCGTACACTTTCATCATTGGCTCATAGATGGCGGAAGTATCGGCGCATGGTTGTAGTGGAATGCGTCCGTGAGGCGGTGTTGCCATTTTACAAGTTCGCGCGAGCGCGGGTTGCAGTTTTAACGGATGACCCTGTACATTGGGGACACCCAGCGTGCGGAGCAATTAAGCTTAACAATGGAGGGAGGAAACACCGACAGGGGTAGTGGTAATGTGTGCGTGCATAGGCGTAGCTAGGATTTTTGTCTGGGGGGGGGGGGGGGGGGGCAGGCCCCCTCTCTCCCCCCCCTCTCACGCTCTCTCTCCTTTTTATAGGGAGAAATCTTTATATACATACGCATTTTAAAACAATCATTTACGTACATATTTATTTAACACTAAAACAAAGAATAAACGGAATAAAAAATTATTTATTGTTTAATCTCGGGAAATGTAAACAAAACTTTTAAAAGGAAAAGAAATACAGTAGAAAAAATAAATTGTCATTTATTAAAAGCGATATATCATGAATATTTATAGTTAAAATTTTCACAAGTTTTAATTTGCGGTGTTTTTCTGCAAAAACATTTAGGACCTGTTGTGCTGTTACATTGGTTTTGATCATTTCGTTTTCGATGTTTAGGAGTGCCATATTCGAAAACCTCTCCTGGAGCATAGTTGTTCTTAACCACGTTTTAACGCGACGCATAGTGGAAAAGCTCCTTTCACAGCCGGCCGAGCTTACAGGAAAACTGATAGCTGTTTGTAGCAATTTGTATAAATTGGGGCAATAGTCTTTATTAATTTCTGTTTTCAGACATTCTAAATTTATTTCAATGTTCTTCTTCTGTAACATATTTTTTATTATTTTTGTTTCAGCCTGTAAGGTGGAAATGTCTATATTTAAAACACGTTTATAATTTGCTACGAAAGTCTCTCTGCCTTCCAGGTCCAACTTTATAAATGAGTCAACTGACTGCGCTAAAGGTAGATTATGTTGAAACTATTTTATTTTATAAAGTAGTTTATTAATAGTTATGAATACAAGGTATAAAAGACTTAGAGGTAGTGAGGTATTGAACAAAGATACGACGGATAACGTATATATATATATAGAGGGCGCTGCATTTTGATTTCATCGTTGTAGATTAGAATCTCAACACAACCCCTTAATCTGAAACGAAAAAACAACATCGAAATGACTTGGCGAATCATTCCATGCAATCCTTTACGCCCATGCCCTTAATGCATTTCTCATGCTTGGTTCTTCCCAAAGCCTTCGTAAGAACATCAGCCACCATATCCTCGCTCGGCATGTACATTAGCTGAATCCGTCCTTCATCTACAGCATCTTGAATGTAATGGTATCTGATGTCGATATGCTTGCTTCGATTATGGAACATTGCATTCTTTGCCATCTTGATTGCACTCTGATTGTCGGTATTCAGTGTCACTTGCAATTTTTTAATATGCAATATTTCCGACAATAGTCTTTTCAAATAGACAGCTTCCCTTGAAGCATCCGATGCAGCCATATATTCAGCCTCTGAGGAAGATAATGCCACAGTTCTTTGTTTACGACTTTCCCATGAGATCGGTCCCTGGGCTAACTTAAAAATAAACCCAGTATAGGATTTTCTATCTTGAGGGTCCTGTCCCCAATTAGCATCTACATATCCATGAAGATTTATTTTACTTTCTTTCTTATATATTAATCTGTGACTTATAGTTGTTTTTAGATAACGAAAAACTCTCTTAGTTCCAATGTTCATTGGTATGATTATTGTTAAATTGACTTAGGACGCTGGTCACGTGGGCAATATCAGGACGCGTACCCACGGCCAAATACATCAGACTTCCAATTGCATTTTGGTATGGCACTTGAACGCTCTCATCACTCGATCCAACAATCGACAGTTTAGCCTCCATTGGAGTGAATGCACTCTTGGCATCAGTAAGGCCAAATTTCTTCAAAATAGTCTGAATATACTCTTCCTGGTCAATACATATTGTTCCATTCTTCTGATCTCTAGTGATCCTCATTCCTAAGCACTGTTGTGCTTCTCCAAGATCTTTTATTTTGAATCTTGCTTCCAATTCTTTAAACAATTTATCTTTTTCTTCTTTGTTGTTGTGAAAAATATAAAAATCATCCACATATAGTACTATTATCACAATAGTTTTACCTTTCTTTTTAAAGAAAATACATTTCTCTAATTTGGATCTCTTGTACCCGATCTCCTTTAGAACTTCATTTACCCTTCTATTCCACGCTCTAGAGGATTGTTTAAGTCCATAGATAGCCTTATCCAACAAACAGACCTTTTCTTCTTCCCCTTTTTTAATGAAACACTCTGGCTGTGTCATATACACACTCTCTTGTAGTTTACCATGTAAAAAAGCTGTGGTTACATCGAAATGATCAATTGTAAAATCACATTGAACAGAGAGAGCAACCAGCATTCTGAGTGATTGGATTCTTGCAACCGGGGAGAAAGTTTCGAAATAATCAACTCCATAAGACTGCGAAAAACCTCTGGCTACCAATCGTGCTTTATAGCGTATTGTGTCATTTTGATCCTTTTTTATTTTATATATCCATTTGCATTGTACAATTTTTGCATTCCTTGGCCTTTCGACTAGCTTCCATACTTTGTTTTCAATCAGAGAACTATGTTCCACCTCCATGGCTTGTAACCAGTTTGCCTTGTCAGGACTAGAAAAAACTTCTTTTACTGTTTGTGGTTCTCTGTCGTGTGTAATCATTATTGCTTGACAGGACGTATCATAGTCGTGTAGCCATTTTGGCGGATGCCGTACGCGAGCCGGCCTATTGTTTTTATTTACATTAACATTGTTTTGTTGATCAATTCTTGAATCATCAGCACTTTCATACGGAGCATCACTGTCAGTCTCCGAAGATTCAACAGAGGAGATTGAGTCCGAGGTTGAACCTTCATCATCCAATTCTACTTGCTCAATTGTCGAATTGTTTTGTGCAATGTTCTGCTGAACATGAGTGGACAAATCAATATTCAATTCTCCTCCCGGATCCTGTGAGACAACTGGATCGCCAGCATACATACTGTCCTCAAGGAATACAATATCACGGCTCGTTGTTATCTTATCTGGTTTACTTGGATGCGCCAATCTATAGCCCTTTGTAGACGCACAATATCCCACCATGATTAGTTCCTCCGATTTGGAGTCGAGTTTATGCCTTAATGCTTTTGGAATATGAGCATAGGCCTTGCATCCAAAAACCCTGAGATGACTAAGATTAACCTTGGATCCAGACCATAATTCTTCAGGAACTTTACCCTTTTTTGCATTAGTAGGGCTACGGTTATTTAGGTAGACAGCCGTTGATACTGCCTCGGCCCAAAATTTCTTATCCAGTTTCGCATCGTCCAACATGGCCCTAGCTTTCTCAATTATTGTGCGGTTCAGTCTTTCACTAACGCCATTTTGTTCCGGCGTATACGGAACAGTCTTTTCATGAATAATCCCCGCCTTTTTGAGAAAACAATCAAAATCATTATTGCAATATTCCGTTCCGCAGTCAGATCTTAATCTTTTTATTTTTAATCCAGTCTGATTTTCCACTAGCGCCTTAAACTCCTTAAACTTTGAAAATGTTTCATTTTTTGTCTTTAGAAGATAACAGAACGCCTTTCTTGTAAAATCATCAATGAAGGTTAGCATATAACGCGCTCCACCCCAAGAAGTTTCAGTCATTGGTCCACAGATATCTGTGTGGATCAACTCCAGCTTCTCAATTGTTTGTTTAGACTGTCCTTTTGGGAAGACACTTCTTGTTTGTTTTCCTTTTATACATGGAATACATCCTTCAAATTTCCCTTTTTGGAAATTTATTCCTCTAGCTGGATCCCTTTCGAGCATGAATAGGCTTCCGATGTTGAGGTGTCCCAGACGTCTGTGCCACCTTTCCTGCGATACCTGATTTGCATTGAGCAATGCAGCACATCCCCCATCATCAACAGATTCAATACTATCAAGACTGTGTGCTTTCTTCCTTTGACTTAATTTATAAACTCCATTGATTTTAGCACCAACTAATTTTATTTTGCCATGGACTTCAACCTCATTTGTGTTGAAAATTTAGACACCTTTATTATCAAACACAAGCGTGTGGTGCTTTTCGGCTATCTTTGCTACTGATAAAAGATTTGCAGCAGCCTGTGGTGCATAGTTGACATCAACTATTGTGCAAGGAACACCCTCGTCACCGAGTTCTACTTCAACGCTACCAGCACCCCTTGTTGACAGGGTCTCGTTGTTGGCAACGTAAAAATCGCAGGAGACATCACTTTTGAAATTCTCCATCCAGTCTCTACGTTTACTGAGATGACCACTAGAACATGAATCCAGATACCAATCTTCATCATTAAAGTTACCTACACCACAAGCAGTTGCAGTGAATAACAAAGGCTTTTTTGTATCGCCATCAGGTTTGCTGATCTGTTTATTTCCCTTTAAAGAATCAACTTGTTCAGTCTTATTACTCTTCTTTTTACTTAGAAATTTCGGGCACTTTGGTCGAATATGCCCTTCTTGTTTGCATTCATGGCATATCATTTTTGAATTCCTTGATGGAAACGGGGAATGTTTGCCTTTTAAAAGAAGTGCTGTATCAGTACGCTTTAATTCTCTACGACATTCCTCTTCCAATAGTAATTTCTGCACCTCTTCACTCTTAACTTCAGTGTGAGTTGCTGCGAACCCGCTGATCAAGGATTCAAATGAATCTGGAAGTCCGCTGAGCAACAACTCACCAACTTCATCATCCGGAATAACCTTTTTAATATCAGCAAGCTGATGTACAAGCGATAATACAGCGCTTACATATTCACCCATGGATGAATAGTCTTCATATCTGGTACGGTAGAGTTTTCTCTTCAAAGTCAGACTTCGACTAAGACCAGAACTTTGAAAAGCCTTTTCCAAACTCTCCCACGCCTGCCTGGCAGTCGTGGCACCTCGAATATGGCTTACGCATATAGGCTTTACGGCAAGGCAAATCTTGGCTAGAGCACGCGAATCCCTATCCGCATCCTGATCCTGACCTACTACACACTTCCATAGGCCATAATCAATTAAAATCATACGCATCTGGAATTTCCAGTTGTCATAATTTTTATGCCCCTCCAATTTTTCTATGCCTGGAACGCCGGCTGAGCCAATCATTATCGGGGCCGTCAAACTATTAGCACTGGCATTTGTAAGATTGTCCGTAGTCATCTTTTTACCTTCAAATATAAAACCAGCGTGGCGTTTATATCAAATAGTCAGTACCCAAAAAACACGTGGGAACTTAACCTCTTAGCCCGTATTACACCCAAGCGAACAAAGCAAAAAAACTTTTCTTTATTGGGCAGCGCACACAAGAACGATTTTACTGGGCCCATAACCTGTTGAAACTATTTTATTTTATAAAGTAGTTTATTAATAGTTATGAATACAAGGTATAAAAGACTTAGAGGTAGTGAGGTATTGAACTGTTACGTATGTGGAATTTTCCCATACGCCGCTCTCAACCGTTTTTTCGAGCTCGCGTCTGCGAAGGGAAAACGCCCTAAAATCCTTTTGCTTATCACACACCACTAATGGGGGAAGTGCTCTCGACCATCTGGTTGACGATCATGGGAACGGGAGTGACACGACGACGACCCCGAAGAATTTCCTTATATGGAAATTTCCAACTAATCCCCACTCATTTTTGGGACTATATAAACCCTTTGGTTTCTACCCTCTTTGGTTCAAAGCAGTACAGTCACGCGTAGAGTAACGTCGTGTCACGCTCGTACAGAGTTGGTTAAATCTAGTAAGATCGAGCTAAAGTCTCCGTCGGAATCATAGTTAACCTCATAGAATCCGCGAGTTCGGTTTATATTCTATAGGGCTTCTCTGAATAACCACTCGTACGCCCCGCATCGCCAGTGCGTCAACACCGCGCAAATTAGTGGTAATTCATACACTTTTACTACACTATTTAATCGCGACACTTACATTTGTACAATAATTAGTTATTGAATACACGAATGGTGTTCACGTCTAAATTGAGCCAGATTCGTTAAAACCCATCTTTTACCCAGCGATCCTTATAATATTAGTAGCATATACCCACCGATACAACTTTACCGCTCGAGTTGTATCAAATATTAATTAAGAGTTACGAGGCAATACTAACATTTCCCGCGACTCCCTGATTTCACATCAGGGTCTTTCGCATCCATACCAAAAAAGGAATCTTCTCCAACCTAGTGGCTCCCCGATTTCGCATCAGGTTCGTCCGTATCCTACAGCTCCCTGATTTCGCATCAGGTTCGTCTGTAAGTCAACCACCTTCCGAACAGCTCCCTGGTTACGCACCAGGTTCGTCTGTGAATAATCCAACCTCCTAACAGCTCCTCGACTTCGCGTCGAGTTCGTCTGTGAACATCATCCTAGTGACTCCCCGATTTCGCATCGGGTTCGTTCACGAATAATCACCCTCCTGCGGCTCCCTGATTTCGCATCAGGTTCGTCCGTGAGTGACTCCATTCCTAGAGGCTCCCTGATTTCGCATCAGGTTCGTCCTCGTTTCCGATAATCCTGCGGCTCCCTGATTTCGCATCAGGTTCGTCCGCCCTCTAACTAACAAATTCATAAACCGTATTCCTTGGGAAATACCCCTCTCGCCGGCCTCTCGCGTTGCCGCAGCCCCGGCTCGTAACAGAACTGGTGACAGCGGTGGGATGCTACTGCATTAGAATCGCCGTCAAATTTGGGTTTTTTAAATACGTTAAAATCACTCATTATTTATTATCGACAATATACTAGTTTTCTCTAGTCGAGTCACTTAGTAATTTTCAAAATGACAAGCGCACAGGCGAACGTCTCGTCTAACGACATTATGAACCTGACAGTTTCAATTGCAAACTCAATGTCACTCTTGACGCAACGGACATGTATACAGAACATTACAATGTCAATTCCAACCTTCGACGGTGAAAGTCCACCCTTGACGCGCTTTGCACAAAATGTGGAAGACGGGTTAACTTTGATTCCTGAAGGTACGGAAGCCGAGTATCTTGCGATAATTCTAACGAAACTGATCGGTCCGGCACGCAGGTGCACCTTAGAGCATAAATTCGAATCTGTTAAGAAATTAGTTCAACATTTGAAAAAGAGATTCGCGCCGGGAAGAAGTTTGTCATACTTCCAAGTAGAGATCGCGAAATTACGTATTCGCGAAGGAGAAAGCCTACGACAGTACGTCGACAGGACTTGTCATCTCGTTTACTGTGCGCGCGGAGCTATTCGGGAAAGGTATCTGGATCACGCTGAAGACTTCGTCAAAGAAATGGAAAAGGACGTTAAAGAAAACTTCATCGACGGTTTACCGGATCGAATTTCCTGGAAAGTGTCGGCTCAGATTCAAGACATCAAAACACTTGAACAAGCTTACGACGCCGTGCTACAGATAGACCGAAAATTAAGGAATAGACGACAGTCGCCCCGTAATGAATCACCCTCCCGGTGGTCTCGCCGAGACCATTACGCGGAAGACTCTCGAAACCACGACCGTGAAGTGTCGTACCCGCACTCTCCAAGTAGATACGACCAGAACAGGGATCGGTCTACAAAAACATCTGGTTTTGAAGAGGAACGAGAAGGACGGACACGTACGACGGCCTGGACCTTGCGTCACCGGAGCCCCTCGAGATCCCCTTCTTATCGCTCCGACTCATCGTACGCCGATGATGGGGAAAAACATTATTCTATTTTAAAAAATCCCGATACAAATCGCAAGCCAAGTTTATATTGCTGGCATTGCGGTATAACCGGACATGACGGAAAATCCTGTAGGAAACATCCGCGTAGCCCGAGATATCAACGAGACTCGCGAGATTCGTCCGTTGAATCAAACAAATCTTTAAACTTCGATCGCGCTCAACGTATAGGCGACACGATGAGCGGAAACAAAGAAGCTCGCCAAAGGACAGTCCGCTTCGAAGAGAAACCCTCATCAAGGAAGCACCTGCCCCACGGATCAACATCAAGGTTCCAGAACTGGAGTCAGGAACGGGAGAATTCCTAATCGATGGTGGAGCATCCGTTAATTTAGTAGTCATTAACGCCCTAGGACAAAAAGCCGCGATAAACTCTAGGGAAGAAATCGAATTAACCGGAATTACTACTAATCCAATTCACACTTTAGGAACAACAATTCTTCATATCCACGAAGCTCCCGCACTTTTCTATGTGGTAAAAGAGCTTGCAATAGAAGCAGATGGACTTATAGGAAGCCCATTTTTAAAACAAGAGGAGGCCGAAATTTCCTATTATCATGGGACTTTGGTGTTAAAGAACAAACCAACCCGACCACTACGTTTTTCAAACTATCAGGACCTACCTCAAACAGGAACACTACCAACGTCGACCAAACATCGTATCGAACCTAGGACGTCGCAACAGATTGCTATAACTATAACAAACCGCGGGATGAAGGAAGGATATTTACCACGTATCAAGACCCTCGAACATCTCTACATAGGAGAAGCAGTTGTGAGGAATAGTGAAGGAAAGTGTTACGTTATGGCAACAAATACCAGCGATGTACCCCTAGACGTAGAGATAAAACCACAAACATTGGAGCCATTCGAAATTTTCGGTTCATCAGAAGAAGATTTCTACTCAGCTGCAGAACACCCGTCAAAATTCAAAACAAGTGAAGATAGAATACAAAAAATTTTAGAAGCCCTAAACACAAAACATTTAAATAGGGAAGAACTAGATTTCGTTACCAATTAAGTCACAGATTTTCCCGACCGATTTTATCTTCCTGGAGATAAACTTGGGAAGGCTCGCGAATTTAAACATTCAATTCATACATCTAACGATATTCCGATCAACACAAGACAATATCGTTATCCTCTCATTCACCAAAAGGAAATCCAAAAACAAATCAGCGCGTTATTATCAAATGGTATAATTACACCTTCAAAATCTCCATACAATTCACCTTTATGGATCGTCCCGAAGAAAGAAGACGAAAACGGAGTGAAACGTTGGCGTCTGGTAATAGATTTCCGCGACCTCAATGAAATAACAATATCTGATAAGTATCCATTACCTCAAATCACGGAGATTTTAGATCGACTAGGAGGAGCTAAATATTTTTCAGTCTTTGATCTCGCTAGTGGATTTCATCAAATAGAGATGGATCCGAAAGATAAATCAAAAACAGCATTCACTACTCCAAATGGACATTACGAATTCTCTCGAATGCCTTTCGGATTAAAGAATGCACCACCCACCTTTCAACGCCTAATGGATCAAGCACTCACTGGACTTCAAGGAACGGACCTCTTTGTCTACTTGGACGACATAGTGATCTATGCATCATCATTACAGGAACATAATATTAAAGTCAAAAAACTGTTAACCCGCCTTCGAGAACATGGATTAACCCTCCAGACCAACAAGTGCCAATTCCTGCGAAAGGAAGTTGCATACCTTGGACACATTATTTCAAAGGAAGGAGTAAGACCTGACCCTAGGAAATTAAAAGCTGTTCAAGATTTTCCCATACCAACAACGCAGAAGAACATTCAACAATTCTTAGGACTTGTAGGATATTACCGAAGATTCGTACCTAATTTCACCACAAAAGCAAAACCTTTAATTAATTTATTAGGAAAAGTCATCAAATTTAAATGGACAGAAGAACAAGACCAAAGTTTTAAGCAATTACGTAACGAGCTTTGTCAACAACCCATATTGCAATACCCAGATTTTAGTAAACCATTTATCGTCACAACAGATGCATCTGATTACGCTATTGGAGCCGTACTTAGTCAAGGGGAGATAGGAAACGATCTGCCGATTGCTTACGCATCTCGCAGCCTAAATAAACCTGAGAAGAATTATTCGGCTACTGAAAAGGAATGTCTGGCCATGGTTTACGCCGTAAGATACTTCAGGCCTTACATTTACGGAACCCCATTCACCCTCGTTACAGATCACAGACCACTAGTCTGGTTACATTCTGTTAAGGACCCCACTTCAAGACTTATGAAGTGGAAGCTCCGACTTTTAGAGTACGAGTACCAGGTTGTCCATAAATCTGGAAAGACGAATAAGAACGCAGACGCATTATCACGCAACCCCACGTCTGCCTGCCTACCACTTATTCCACGAGAGCTTCAGGATCCCGACTTCAAAGCCCAGATACCGAAAACAGAAGCGAACGCCGAAGCAATCGGACATCGCATACGACAGTTACGACGAGATAGGGAAAATCGACCCAAGTACCGAGAGACAAGTAGCAGTTCAGATGAAACAGAAGAAACCGCACGTGGGAACGTTCAACATTCTCCAGTAATATACAAGAACCGATCTTTCCCCAGCCTATCTCAAGAGGTAACCATGCCAGATGAACGCCAGGAAACCATAAACAGTTTCTCGCCCGCAGCAAATTCCACTCAAATTGTCCCTTTAGATAAGGACCAGACCTCATTCGACGATCTAATATCCTTTGAGGAGCCGCTCGAAAATACCGTCATAGAAAATGCAAGAAATTTTCAACAAGATTTACTCTGTACACCGCAAATATCATCGGAAGTCATGAATGAACCTTTACAACCCTCAATAAACCAACTACCTGCAGGAGCCACGACCGAAGCAAGTGTGGGACAACCACCTGACAGCAGGTCGACTCAACCTAGGGTCTATGACCGCGTGCTCGACCCTTACCCATTCTTCACTACGGACATCGAGAACTCAAACGACCTTGACGATCTGGAAGATATCCCATTAGACCAACCACATCAAATTATTGTCTCTTCAAATACCTTTACTGCTGAAGAAGGACATCACGTACATTTCAGTTCTGCCGATTGCAATTTAGTAAACCCCGTTGGAAAATTACTACTAGACACAGAAATGATTAATAAAGCAAATCTTCTGGCAGCACAACCAAAAAAGGGACAGGTGATAACTACGGACAATGGACTATTTAAAACTTTCAGTATAATAATCTCAGAAAACTTCTTTGATAATATTAAAAGAGTAGATGTGCTCGATGGATTGAAAACTCTTCGACACACCTTGGATCAAAATCAGATTAAATCATTTCGAATTTCTGCTACGGGGGACCTTCACAAAATACCTCCCAACGAATTCTTCAAAATATTAGAAGAGGTTTTCATAGGAACAGGCCTGCAAATTATTCTATGTAACTGTACCATCACAACACCATCCGAAGAAGACAGACAGCACATCATCAACGAGGCTCACGACAGTTTAATTGGAGGACATAAAGGAGTTACGAAGACACACAAACGCATCCGATCAAAATTCCATTGGCCACAAATGCGCAACGACATTCAGGACTACATCCGAAAATGCCAAAGTTGTCAAGAACAGAAGTTAGTACGAGCGAAAACTCGTCAGCCGATGTTGATCACCGACACACCTATAGGAGCCTTTGACAAAATTTCCTTAGATACAGTGGGACCTTTACCAATTACACCCAGTGGGAACAGACACATTCTCACCATTCAAGATAATCTAACGAAATATTGCGTAGCCGTAGCAATACCTAACATTCGAGCTACTACAATTGCAGATGCTTTTGCCAGACATTTCATCGCAATTTATGGTACACCTCGCGCAATATTAACAGACAAAGGAACTAGCTTCATTGGAACACTTATGACCAACCTATCTGAAATATTTAAAATTAAACAAATCACAACCTCGGGATATAGACCACAAACTAATGGGTCTCTGGAACGAAGCCACATCGTCCTCACCGAATACCTTAAGCATTACATGGATAATTATGAGGACTGGGATCTATTAATACCATTCGCAATGTTTTCTTACAATACATCCGTTCATGAAGCAACAAATTTCACTCCGTACGAATTAATCTTTGGCAAGCCAGCTCGAGAACCAAGCTCTTTTCCAACCGGTGAAAAATTAAAGTCATACGGAGAATACCTAATAGAACTGATAACGCACATGACTAGTATTCGTAATATAGCTTCCGATAATCTAAACAAAGCAAAAAATCTTTCGAAAAATTATTACGATATCCGTGCAAAACCAGCAACGTTTAACGTAGGCGATTTTGTTTACGTACTCAAGGAACCACGAACCAGTAAATTTGATCCACATTACATTGGACCGTACCAGATAATGGACATAATGGATATGAACAACGTAGTATTACAAACACGCCATAAATTAATTACAAAGCATCAGGACAAATTAAAACACGCCTATTTTCCGTCCACGGCAAAACGGTAAGCCGACCGTCTACCCAAATATATCCTGATCACCCTGGTCCCGAAACATACCCTGGTAAGCAGTGAGGCTCTACCTGAGGAATACTCAACCCCTTCCCATACGCCGCCCCTGCAAACAACAACCAGCACGGAGATGCTGATGGGGATCAGAAGGATAGCATCACTGCAACGCTGACGCTGGACCAGCTACTCGTACAACCCCACGAGATGTCATCAACCACTGGCTGGAGATGGGCTACGTGGTGCCCAGCGACAACTGAACCCAACACCCCGCAATACCTAGCGATAAGTACACTACATTACACTACACCCGACAATTCTCTTTTACACTTTTGCTTACGAAAGACTTGTAGGTCGTTTTCCCTTCTTTTGTAAAAGCATCACGAAAATCGCGATGTTTTGTCTTGGGGGGGGGGGGGGGGGAGATGTTACGTATGTGGAATTTTCCCATACGCCGCTCTCAACCGTTTTTTCGAGCTCGCGTCTGCGAAGGGAAAACGCCCTAAAATCCTTTTGCTTATCACACACCACTAATGGGGGAAGTGCTCTCGACCATCTGGTTGACGATCATGGGAACGGGAGTGACACGACGACGACCCCGAAGAATTTCCTTATATGGAAATTTCCAACTAATCCCCACTCATTTTTGGGACTATATAAACCCTTTGGTTTCTACCCTCTTTGGTTCAAAGCAGTACAGTCACGCGTAGAGTAACGTCGTGTCACGCTCGTACAGAGTTGGTTAAATCTAGTAAGATCGAGCTAAAGTCTCCGTCGGAATCATAGTTAACCTCATAGAATCCGCGAGTTCGGTTTATATTCTATAGGGCTTCTCTGAATAACCACTCGTACGCCCCGCATCGCCAGTGCGTCAACACCGCGCAAATTAGTGGTAATTCATACACTTTTACTACACTATTTAATCGCGACACTTACATTTGTACAATAATTAGTTATTGAATACACGAATGGTGTTCACGTCTAAATTGAGTCAGATTCGTTAAAACCCATCTTTTACCCAGCGATCCTTATAATATTAGTAGCATATACCCACCGATACAACTTTACCGCTCGAGTTGTATCAAATATTAATTAAGAGTTACGAGGCAATACTAACATTTCCCGCGACTCCCTGATTTCACATCAGGGTCTTTCGCATCCATACCAAAAAAGGAATCTTCTCCAACCTAGTGGCTCCCCGATTTCGCATCGGGTTCGTCCACGTTTAACCTCTCCTGCGGCTCCCTGATTTCGCATCAGGTTCGTCCGTATCCTACAGCTCCCTGATTTCGCATCAGGTTCGTCTGTAAGTCAACCACCTTCCGAACAGCTCCCTGGTTACGCACCAGGTTCGTCTGTGAATAATCCAACCTCCTAACAGCTCCTCGACTTCGCGTCGAGTTCGTCTGTGAACATCATCCTAGTGACTCCCCGATTTCGCATCGGGTTCGTTCACGAATAATCACCCTCCTGCGGCTCCCTGATTTCGCATCAGGTTCGTCCGTGAGTGACTCCATTCCTAGAGGCTCCCTGATTTCGCATCAGGTTCGTCCTCGTTTCCGATAATCCTGCGGCTCCCTGATTTCGCATCAGGTTCGTCCGCCCTCTAACTAACAAATTCATAAACCGTATTCCTTGGGAAATACCCCTCTCGCCGGCCTCTCGCGTTGCCGCAGCCCCGGCTCGTAACAGAACAAAGATACGACGGATAACGTATATATATATATAGAGGGCGCTGCATTTTGGTTTCATCGTTGTAGATTAGAATCTCAACAGATTATCAAATCTACGTTTGAAGTTAGTGATAATATTGTCCATCACTTGATTATAAATATTTATTTTCCAATATTCGGAAGGCTTTGTATCTGACGACAAGTCCATCAAATTACCTTTACCTAGAGTTGACTCTATCACGAAGTCATTCATTCTCTTCGGTTCTCTTTTCCTTTTCGAGACTCGAGTAGGTTCCAAAGAAATGTCATGTTTTTCTGCGAATTCCTCGATTTCACTCCAAAGGTCATCGAATTGGTTTCTGCTTTCCTCGAAACTAGTTATAGTACCCGTTATTATGTCACTCGCGCGACCAAGAGTTGCATTTTTACTTTGAAAGTACCTACTCCGTACATCAACTATTGATAACACTGAGTGAAACACAAATGCACAAACAACAAAATCTGGTTTCGTGATGCAACTAAGTATACCACGTGCCTCCACAGAGTTCTTGTCTTGAGCCTGGCTGATTTCTTCTTCCAAAACTTTTTTAATTGCTTTATAATTCGACAATATAGCTTTGCAGTCTTTATAACGACAGTTCCATCTTGTACTACTCAAGCTTCCCATTTCACAGCCAGATTTGATTTTAAGAGCATCATGAATTTTCTTAAGATGGACATGATTACCGGGTTGCGAGAAATGGATATATAAAGCTTCAAGCGTATTGAAAAAAGCCATTGCTGATAAAACGTTTCCACATGAATCGACAACAATTAAGTTGAGCCTAAGCGCTAAACAGTGGATATAAATTGCTTGTGGATGCGTTCCTTTTATTATTGCTTGAAGACCTTGATGTTTCCCTGACATTACACTGGCTCCATCGTAGGATTGTGCGATTATAGGAATATCTGTCAAAGTGTGGTTTCCTAAAAAGTTTAAAATCAGTTTTCCCAATCCCGCAGCATCTCTCGAGGTGGAGTAATTTATAAAACCCATGAATCGTTCTTCAACATCGAGGTCCTTGACATACCTAATGGTGACCGACAATTGCTCTTCTTTATAACACCTGGCTTCATCTGCCATTAACGAAAAAAATCCACAAGCTCTCACCTCTTTTACTATTTCCTGTAGAGTGAGCTGTGCTAGGATATCAATTATTTCATTTTGAATTTGAGGGCTGCAATAGGTCGTATGTTGATTTGAAAATTGTTCATCATATTTGGCAAAGAGCTCACTAATTTCCAAAAAATTCCCCCTGTTTTTAGAAGTCGGGCCTTCCCGATGTCCCCTCAAAGGTAAGCCCTGACGTACCAAACACAACATAATGTCTATAAGTTTAGTTAAATAGCCTCTATTCTGGACTACTTCCTCTGTATGCTGCATTAGAAGTTTTTCATGTACACTTCCACATACAACAGATTGTTTGTAAGATACAAACATTTGAGTACATTGTATATGAAGTGATGATTGTTCGTGTTTTTGTAGCCCCTCTTTCATTTTTTTCCAATTGTTAAATCCTTGGTGAATAAACTTTTCACTTTGTTCGCGTATAATTCCTTTGCAAAATTGTCTGCACACGAAGCAATAACTTTTATCTTCTATTACACTATATTCAAGCCAGCTGTATGTGTCGTAGTAGTTTGCTGAAAACGACCGCTGTCTATCTCCGAATTTACTTCTTGGAAAATGTATCCGCGGTTGTAATGGACCAGTCTCGAGAGTGCCTAGATTTAAATTTGCTTTTCTCTCAGTAACTGTGATCCCAACTTCTTCACTTGTGACAACCGCGCCAGCTGCTGACATTGTTGGTGACAAATAGGGTTTGTTAGTGAGAACTAAGTCTGGTCTCTTCGTAAAATTGGTCCCAATTTCTTCACCTGAGCAAATTACGTCTGCTGATGACGTTGTTGGCGATGCATCGGGTTGTATTGTGATATTCGTTTTCTTCCTATTGATTGTCTCAACATCGTCAGTTATCTCTTCAAGACGACTATTCGTATTTTTAAAGAAGGATCTTATGTCCTTGAATTTCTTCATCTTTTAATTTGAGGTGCTAGAATGCAAATAATTAAATTTGCCCGCTAAACAACGCTAACAATCTATCGACAACAATAACAACTAACAATAACGTGAAAGAAAAACGCAGAGAATAAAATGTCCGGAATATCGCGGAAGACGCCGTATCGCACGAGTGTGTCGGAAATACTGTGTTGTAGACTTGCACGCAACCCTAGGAAAAAGATGAACATACATTGTATAAGGATAGACTGGGAGTGATCACAAATGATCGAAAAAGAGAAAACTGAAGAATGTGCGTTTGGTAGGGCGTGGTGGCAGGCAGGCTGACACAAATTTAGACAGTTAAAACATAGTTGTAGATATTTTCATGAGAAATAAATGGAACGCTTTGCGTGCGCGGCGGGCGTTTGCGTTCCCGTGCTCACCGTAAGCGCTTGCGAGTCTGTCTCCTACCCCCCTCGCTCGCTTTCAGTGCCTCTTGCTCGCTCTCGTTCCATCTCGCTCTCGCCTTCGCCGGACAAGAGTGAGCCAGAAGTGGTGGGGATACCGAAAAACCCACATCGTATACACCAAACCGAGCCCATAAGGAGACAATACTGTAGTTGCACTGTATATAACATTTCGGCCCAACTATTTGTTTCTTATAAGATAGGATTTTACGAATAGACGAATGTTTTTTTATTTATTTCGATATTTCCTAGCGGGGGGGGGGGGGGCGGGCATTTCGCGTTTGGGGGAGCCAATCCGCATTTTGGGGGGGCCAGGCCCACCCGGCCCCCTAACTAATTACGCCAATGTGTGCGTGAACGGACGCCAGCGACAAGCCAACCGGGTGGCCCCAACGCGAAGCCACTGTGACGTCATAGATGTACCGGGTACGGATTGAAATATTTGAACATCGACACTGAAGTTACAAAATGAATAAGGTTAATGAATCAGGTAAGACAAATACTTAATACTTTTGCATAATATTTTTTATATATTTTATTAATATCTCAACTCATAGAATTATAAACGGAACGTAGTTTCTTTGTTCAATGATTATTTACTTGAAATTGCTTTTTAATATTGTGTGAATTAAAATTAGTGTTTTATGAATAGGCAGTGATAGCACGTTTGTAATCCCCAATACAACTACAAGTAAAGTAACGAGGAAGAGACAAAGTTTCCTGCAAATTTGGCTGAACGACCCAGCCTTCAAATCGTGGCTCCAACAAGTGCATGGCGTCCCGTACAAGGGTAAATGCAAAATTTGCTGCAAACATATTACAGCACAGAAATCTAATTTACAGCATCATGCTAACAGCCAAGATTTTTTGTTTTCTTTTGTATGCCACCAATATTATGTATACTTCAATTCATTTTGTTAGAAACTGGGACGTAAAGGTCCTTATATTTTTTAATATTATTGCTACAATTCATCGCAGTGACGTGCAAGCATATGACGTCACAGTGGCTTCGCTTTGGAAAGCTTGAAACTGTCGCCAACATGGTGCGAGAGAGAAAGACATCGTGCGAACTGGTGCTAGAGAGTGAAGTATAGATTCTCTCGCTTGAACTGGTCGGCAACTGGATCCACATGAGACAAGAGGCCATGAGACCTCCATGTATACCTATATGCTCTAAGATTACGAAGCTATGCGTAGACCAATATGAGATGAAGCTATCGAGAAAGAATGAATGTTCTGACTATAAAACTTCTGAATTTTTCGGAGCTAACGCACACCTATTCTGATGTTTGTATTTCTACGCTCAGAACTCGGTTGGCCTACACGTCAGGTGCTTGGCGCAATCTCTACCACTTCTGGCCCACTCTTGTTCTACGAAGGCGAGAGCGAGTCAGAAAACGTTGAGAAAAGGAGCACCGAGGCAGGACAGCGGTATGGTGGGAGAATACTCCTCACGAAACTCAGCGGCCAATATATGTATCTGAATCCGACCTTAGAAGCTCGAATGCCGACGAAGACCTTTGTGGCCCGAGCCGCGCGAGATCGCCGTTGCTCGGCGATGCGTTATCGATTATACAGAAGCAGAATTTGTTTATTTTTCATCGCATCAATATGAAAGTGACACCACTGGATTTCTGGCATTCTCCCGGTTATATTGACAGAAAATAATTTAAATCGGACTGTTTTTATCGAAACAGGCTTTCACTTCTATAAACAAATTTTTCACGTAATTTCCTTAATTATGGTCCGAATTATATCATTTTCGGGGCCAATTTGACCGAGAAAATATGAGGAATCGATTGACGTCACTTTCGCAAAGATCTGATTAGAAATGCATAACTGCAGATTCGTCACTGCTTAGTGCGCAACATTGTATGGCCACACTGGTTTCGAGCGCCGAAGCCCACGAAACTCAGCGAGTCGCATGATTGCCAGCGAGACGGACAAGAGGGGACTTTCGATGGCGAAGGAAAATCAGCCTTCTACAGAACACAAATCGAGAAAGACTTTGTTGACCGACTTTATATTCACGTCAAATAAATACTTTAATTGTAAAATTTAGACGATGAAGTATTGTTGAATTTCGCCAGTTCTTACATATGCCACATTTGGTGCGGAATTCCTGATCTCAGAGTTTCATGCATGTACCTATTGAAATGTTATTTTTTCTTATGAATACATGATTACGACACACTCTAGGTTCACTAAAATTTGACCGAATTGCACCATGTTTGATATCATTTTCATCGGGAAATCCTAAAAAATCCATCGGTAATACTTTCATCAACACTTATAAAAAACATGAACATTTTATTTTTCTGTACTGGGTATTTTATCTAGCTCGTCGGTTTTATTGCTCTCGACTGTCAACGGGCGGTCTACTAGGGCCCGAAGGTCCTCGCTCGCAGCGAGAAAGCAAAACAGTGGGGTGGGTAGGTCTTTCCCGATAATCTGAGCCCAAAGGCTTCTCAACAATTGGAAGACTGTACATTAGGGTGGCTCTTATTTACTCTTGGTAAAATTTTTTTTCAATATTTTCTTCGGTGCACCCTCCAGAATAGTTCCAAATAATTAAAAAAAAATCTGTGTAAAGTTTCAGCTCGATCGGATAACGGGAAAGGGTGCCCCTGGGCCGTTAAACATTTAAATCATTATTTAACAGCTCGCGAAGTCGATTTTATATAACGTCTTCCAAGTTATTGATTAAATAAAAAAATATGTCAAACAAAAGTTGTAGATCCGGACAAGGAGCATCTTTTTTGGTGTATTACTATTTTTCGTGCGACAAACGGTTTTCGAAAAAAATCCGAAAAACTAAAAAAAAACTTTTTTTTTTCAAATTTTGAAAGTTTAAATGCTTCTAGAACGCTTCTTATTTATGAAGGTGAACAAAAAAAATGGAATTTTTATTTTCGAGGACTATTTTTTAAACATTTAAGGGGGGGGCATATACCGAAATATGCAAACAAGATAAAAAAAAAAATTTTCTTCTTATTTTCAGTGTTTGATATGTGATGAATGTTTCCTGAAAAGTTGGGGTCGAAATTCGCAAAAAATATCGGAGATATACGCATTAGAAGTCAAGTATGCTCATTGGTGGCAGAGACGTAATCGAGTACAATTATGGATGTGTTTACAACTAATAACGCGTACGTGTTATCGCTTATGTGTATCGGGACTGGGTTCGCCTCGATGATAGGGAAGGTTTGTGTGTTTATTAGCGGGACGGTTATTACGGCTACAAGTGTATTTTTCCGTAGTACGCTGCGGTCGTTGATAGTTTTTCGATTATATTTATTATATCTACGCTCGGCGCTATTGGGAAAGCTAGTCCGTTGGGTAGGTGCTACACGGCGGTTTGTAGCAGGTTAATATCTTGTACGCTTGACAATACGTTCGTACCTATTATTCCTGTTCTTAGGCTCGTGTAAAATTACAGTATATCGTCAGCGTCTTGTGTCGGGTCGGTCACTAGGGCATTTAAAGTCGTGAAATGATCTACAAAGTCAGCTCTTCGTGTCTGGCGAGCGAAGGTCGTCTCGATCTGCACACGTAGCATTCTAGTCTATTCCGCTAATATGTCCTCGTTGTCATTTCCGCGTCATGTAAGTGGTGTAACGTATTGTTGGTGATTTGAATCTGTTTTTTCATAGCCGTCATTAAAGTGTTTTGTGTACCGTCTAGTCGCGACAAGTGCTGGTTAATTTGTTCGGCGTCGTCGGCGTCCATAGTACCGAATATGGTTTTTGCTAGGGACCCTATTCCGTTAATTATCCTCGGCGCTTGTCGGGTGTATATGTCGGCATTTCCGACACCTGATCTATTCTTTTGTATGGTTTTCCTGCTCTTCTAGTAGTGTGTCTAAGTGATTTCCACACGTTCGTCTTATGTTCGCGACCTCGCTTTTTATATTATTATTATTATTATTATTATTATTATTATTATTGTTATTATTATTTTTATATATATATTTTTTTTCGTATGCCGACTTTGTTGTATTTTTTGTGGTTTCTTTATTCGATGAAATGCTTTGGTCGGTTCGCGTGTGTGTGTAGCGTTTTCCTTCCCTTTTTTATGGTTACGTTAACCTTTGAATTTTTGTCTATTGTTTCATATGGGCCTACCCATTTATTATCTAATTTTTTCGATCTACCGCGTCGTACGGATTCATCGTATAGCCATACCTTATCGCCTATTTTAAATTCTATTTCGCGCGCTTTTCTATCATAGTTTTTCTTAGATTTTTCTTTTGCGTCTTGGAGTCGTTCTCTGGCTATTTCATTTTTCGTTCGTATGCATTCTCTCGTTTGTTGCGCGTAGTCTTCATAGTTGTACGTTTGTCTAGGTGGGCTTTTTAACGCGGTCGGTAGTAATGCCGTTCTTCCATAGACTAGTTCGTATGGTGTAAATCCTGTCGCGGTATGTGGGGTCGTATTATAGGTAAACATAGCATAGGGTAGCCATCTGTCCCAGTCTGTTTGATCGTTATCTATGTAATGTCGTAAATATTCTACTAGGGTTCTGTGAGATCTTTCGAGTGCCCCATTCGATTCTGGGTGATACGCGGTCGTTTGTAGTTTTGTGATGCGAAGTAATTTGCATATATTTTTGAACATTTCGCTGAGAAAATTTGTTCCTTGGTCTGTTAGTATTTTCTCGGGTATTCCGTATTCACAGACGATTTTTTCAACGACTGCCTCGGCTACCGTTGTCGCTTCTTGGTTGGGTAAGGCGATCGCCTTGCTAAATTTTGTGAGTAGGTCTTGAAAGGTTAGTATGTATATGTTCCCTTGTTCGCTCTCCGGAAGGGGTCCTACTATATCCAGTGCTATCTTTTCAAAAGGTTCCTGTGGTGTATCTGTGATCTCCATTGGTGCTTTAGTTTTTCGACCTAATTTGTTCTTTTGGCAGAGGCTACATTTTTGTATGTATTCCTCAATATCCTTATTCATACCTGGCCATTTGTATTTTTGCTTTATTCGTTTCGTGGTTCGTTGAATACCTTGGTGACCTCCCGTGGGTGTGCAGTGGTATTCGTAGAGAATTTGTTGTTTCTCGGCTTCTTCGTTAATTTCGATCGGCTTGGTTTCTACTGATTTCCTGTTCTGTCATTTTTCTTTCTCGCTATTCTGCAACGCGTGCACATTCCTGCTCAGCGCGTCCGCGTTGGTATTATTCTTTCCTGATTTATGAATGATTTCGTAGTCGTGTTCGGCAAGTTGAATTCTCCATCTTGTTAATCTGGATCCAGGGTCCTGTACTTTAAATAACCATACTAGTGCCTTGTGGTCGGTGACTACTTTGAATGAAGTCCCATAAACGTACGGTCGGAAGTGTTTGACTGCCCAGACTATGGCTAATAGTTCCTTTTCTGTTGTACTATAATTTCGTTCGGCTTTGTTTAGTATTCGACTCGCGTAAGCAATTGGTTTATCTTCGCCTATTTTTCCTTGCGATAGTATCGCGCCTATTGCTACGTCTGATGCGTCTGTGGTTACTATGAATTCTTTTGTAAAATCTGGATAAATTAAGAGGGGTGCCGTGGTCAATGTCTCTTTTAATGTGTCGAACGCGTTCTGCTGCTCGGCGGTCCAGACGAACTCGACTTTACTGCTCGTGATGCTGGATTAGGGCTTGGCTATTTTCGAATATTCCGGAATGATACTACCGTATCCTGCTAGTCCCAGGAATGCTTGTAATTCCTTTAATTTTTTGGGGACAGGAAACTCTTTCACGGCCTTCGTCTTTTCGGGGTTTGGTTTGATCCCGTCGGGCGTGATTATGTGCCCCAAAAAACCTACTTCCTTTCGTAAAAACGCGCATTTTTCTGGTTGTAGTTTTAAGTTGTATTTACGAAGTGTATCTAAAACTTTTCGTAGTCTTGTGTTATGTTCTTTTAGGCTTGCTCCGTGGACGACAATGTCGTCAAGGTAGACGAAACAGTCTATTCCTTGTAATCCGATGAGTGCGACGTTCATCGCTCGCTGAAATGTTGTAGGTGCATTTTTCAGTCCGAAAGGCATGCGATTGAATTCGTAGTGACTTTGTGGAGTTGAAAAGGCTGTCTTGCATTTGTCACGTTCGTCCATCGGAATCTGGTGGTATCCGGACACCAAATCGAGGGTGGTAAAATATTGTGCTTTTCCCAATTGATCTAGTATGGCTGTGATATTAGGTAATGGGAATGAGTCACCTATGGTAACTTCATTGAGCTTCCTATAGTCGACTACTACGCGGTATTTAATGTTTCCCTCTGCGTCGGGTTTTTTGGGTACTACCAGTAGGGGTGCGTTCCACGGACTGGAGCTGTGTCGGATGATGCCGTCTTTCAGCATCTGTTCCACTTGTTTTTGCACTTCTCGCTTGTGGATGTCTGGTAATCTGTATGGCTTGACATTACAGGGTGCTGTGTCACGTTTTACGGGGACCCGGTGGCCGGTTACGGTGGCCGTGGTTAGTCGGTCTCCCGGTAAGTGGAACGTGCCGTGATATTCTTTGCATATTTCCTTCATGGCTTTCTTCTCTTCTTCATTCATGTGTATGCTGTCTACCTGGTCTGTTACCCGAGCAATGCGCGTAGTCAGCGATTCGTTCGCGGTCAAGGCGCGAACAGCTGCGGCGCTATCGTTGCTGTGGATTATTTCGTTTTTCATTATTTTGCTTAATTTCACTTGTGGTACGATTATTGTTTTTGCTCCCGCGGTTGTGTTCATAATGCACGCTACGCATTTCCCATTTTCGGGTCTTGTTAGTCCTTCTCCTAGATATATGCCTTCAGCTAGCTGTTGTTTTTCTATTATCCCGTCTCGAGTACTACTTGTTGGGACCATTATTAATTGTTGTGTGCGCGCGGGTATTGTTACCTCCATGTTTCTATGTAGGGTTTTCCACGGTTTTCTATCTGCTAGGTGGCTCTTACTGGGGTAGTCTATGGTTGTCCTGTTATCTGTGAGGAAGTCTACTCCTAGTATTCCGTCTGCGTTCGTTAGGATGTCTTCTTCTATGACATGTAGGGGGTACACGATTTCTTTCCCGTTTATGTAGAACGTGGCCTCAATTTTCCCTAACGTTTTTGTTTTATCCCCCGAAAATGAGATAAGGAGGATGTCGCTTTCTTCCATTATTACGTCTTTGGGGAGGGCACTTTTTTTTATTAGAGATACTTCTGCCCCGTTATCTATTAGCATTATGGTATTTTTATTTTTGTTATTCTTTATTTCTACCTCTATCTTATCTGCTGTGTGTCCATTCTTAAAGAGGGATCCTATTTTAACCATACGGAGGGGTCTCGCGGTTCCTCGGGTAGGTGACTCGCGTCTCGGCGGACCGGTGTAATCGCGGCTGCCTTGCGCGGAATGTGCATGATCAACGTTTCTGTATTGCGGCTGTGATTCGGTTTCGTAGGCGGATCGGGTGTTTCCCGGTTCACGCCTTGTCGATTCCCAACTTTCTTCGTTGGTTGCTATGGGTTGCATCCGCCGGTTATTTTCTGAAGGAAAAAATTTTTTGGGCGGTCTGTCCCTATTTTGGGTCTACCAACACTCCTTAGTGTCGTGCCCCGATCGTCTGCAATCGTTGCAGTACCGTGGTGCTGCCCTATCCCTATTTTGATAAGTACGTGAAGGGGAGTATGTCCTGCGCGTTCCTACTGACGTCGCGGGTCGTCTTGTAATTGACCGCTCTTCATCTATGGCTATCGTGATTGCTTCCTGTAGGTCGGCGGGTTTTTGTGATTTTACTAAGACCTTAAGGTCCTCGCGAAGTGCGTCCTCGAATAGATCTACCGTTTGCTCTTTGTAGACCCGTGCAGTTATTGTTTTTTCCATCATGCTGGCCTTGTTTTTGATCCCGGTTGCTATTAATTCCTTTAATAAAGTGGATATTCGACTCCCGTAGTGGTGTGCGTCTTCGTGGGCGCCTTGTCTACAGTGTACCAGTTCCCTTTGTACGGTCGAACGCGTACGGGGAGGCTTGTATACCGAAGTCAGTACGTCCTCGAGGTCTTGTATGGACACTATCTGGCGCGTCTGTACTTCGGCTAGGGCGTCGCGTTGGACTCGCATCGATATGATCCCCTTTAAAATCTGGGCCCTTTCCATCGGCGTTCGGTAGGAATAGTATACGTACTTGCAGGCGGTCAAGAAGCCGGGTAACCCTTTGGGGTCGGTTCCATCGAACGGTGGTATGGCTCTTATCGCGTGAAAGAATTTCTGATTGTCTATTTCCGTCGGTACGTCGGGTGGGTCGTCTATCTCGAAATTAGGAGGGACGAAAAGGCTAGCGCGCCTCGGTTCTTCCTCGGGCTCGCAAGGGGGATCGAAGTGGCCCGCGCTCCTGCCTGAGGGGCCGGGGGTTGCGTGCGTAGTGTTCATTGTTTCTCTTAGTCTCTCTATTTCGCGGTCTATCGAATCCTGTATTGGGCCTTCTCGTGCCTCTAATGCCCCTATTCTATCGTTTGTCGTTATCATGCCGTCGGCCATACTAGCCAAGGTGGTGGTTATTCTCGCGAGTAGTTTTTCCATGTTCGCTAGGCGGTCTTCGCTTCCTGCGGGACCCTGCTCGGCGTTATCGCTCGCGGTTGCTAAGGGGGTGGACGGCATTCTGATGTCGGTTTCTAAGCCTACTCTCGGAATTAAACTATAATCTAATTCGTCGAACGGGTATAGTCGTCGGGCGGTTAAACGTCCGGTGTGGCTTGACGCAGTCGGAAATACAATTGGAACGTCAAGTTCTTCGCTAGTGTTTGCGTCTAGAGTAATCTGCGTACGTTCTCCGATTTCCCGAAATGCTTCGAATGTCGCGGCGAAGAGAGGTTTCTCGGAGGGTTGTCGCGGACGTATCTTACCGAATCTACGCGGATTACTTCGGCTAGAAGGTATAGGCGTACGAATTTCTTTTCGCTCGATTAATTCTAGATCGCGCTCGATATTCGCATCTAGGGATTTCGCTCGGCGCATGAGAATAGCAGCGTACGGCCTGGATTTTCTGAGAGTGGTATTTCGCACTTACAGCACGTGGATCAGGTGATGCATCGCTGGTCTCTGCGTTGTCCTAGAGTTTCCTGGAGGCGTCCTCTGCAGACGTCTGTCGGTACCGCGAAGTGGATTGCCCTACTATTAAGTGGGTCGTTGTCTCCGCTATGTCCTGTTGTCTCCGTCGGTCAGGCTTGTTCCCTACGTTGGCAGTATCCCACCGCTGCCACCAATTTTGTTATGCCAAGGCACCTGGGATCGAGATTCTGGGTAGAATCTCGGGGTGCTCCGGGTCGTCCTTCACGGTCGTCGTCCAGCGGGCTCCGAAAGGTTCGGGTGATAATGCCGCGACGAGGATATTCGGTTGGAAACCGAAGGTAGGGGATCGTTGCGGGTTAAAGAGTTGGAACTCACCGTAATGTTAACAAGTTTATTCTGTCCCGATTTGGGTGACAGGAGTACTATAGCGTATGGCTCTTATTAATCTGTCCGCGCTCGTAGTTTGTACAGAGTCTTATAGTTAGTCCGGGGCGAAGCGGGGACCAGCGGGGTCGCCCCCTTCGGCTCGCTCTTGTGCGTTTTCGGTGGAAACACTGACGGTGTTCGCGGGTTGTTGCCCGCGCTTTGACGCTCGCGTGTGCCATCGGAATGCGCGGCGGTTGTAACTCTCGGTCGTTGACTGGGTTACAACACTCTGACATTTTAATAGCTGGTGATTATAACCTTACGCACACTCATATTTCCAATCATGTAGATGGTCTTTTGGGTCATCGTCCAATTGGTTACTGCCCCGTAGTCAAACAAGCTGATATTATCTGTGACTATTTGAATCTTTGTAACTTATTTCAAGTAAATACTGCATCGTTATCTGAATACTTGCTAGACCTTGTTTTCTCCTCAATTAAAAATATCTCTGTTTCTCACTCCATTGAGCCTTGTTTACCTCCCGATTCGTACCACCCTCCTTTAGATCTCTCTCTCCCATTACCTTTTTTTTTTACTTGGAGGAAATCCCCACGTATACCCTCAACCCTCGGGGGAGGGCCGGGGGTTATGTGATAATAATTATCTCTTCTCCATAGACTGGGACTATACCCTTAGTGAATTATCTGTGGAGGAATCTGTTGATTATCTATACCACCAACTTGACTTTGTCACATCATTTTGTTCCTACTTCATACACTCGCACCTCTTCCCATCCCTCTTGGTTCTCCAGAGAGCTCATTTCTCTTATCAAACTTAAAAAATCGTGCACAAACGTTTTAAGATTACGAATTCTTACGAGGATTACCTGTCGTTTTCTGATGTCAGGTCGAAATGCAAAACTTTGTCGAAACGTTGCTGGAGTAAGCATATATTGAGTGCAGAAATGTCTATTCCGCATAATATCAAGGCTTTTTAGAATTTTATAAACTCCTTAAATAAGTCTAAAGGCTCGTATAGACTGGGCGATGATCGCCGGCAACTTTGTTGCCGGAGTCGCTGGCGAGTCGGTGGGATAACCGACTTGTCGCCAGCGACTTGTATCTGGCGACATTTATCCGGCGACTTGTGTCCGGCAACTGTGTCTGGCGACTCGTCCTTTAAGGGTAAAGAGATACGAATATACTTGGGAAAGTCGCCGGAACCTGTATCCGGCGACTTGCAACAATCGCTGTGGGATACAGCAACTCGACCCTTGCCTCAAACAGCCTTCTAGAAATGACTGTTGGCCACATGTTCCCGAAAAACTGTATTCAAGTGGACGGTGAGCAACATCGCCCGAGTGTCTAGTGCCTGTATTTCTGTTTCCCGTTCCGAATAGGAAACATCGCCGACTCTGTGGCAACACACCACGCACTATATATATTGAAGTACATCCTATAGTAAATGTATACGTTAAAAATTTAATATATCTATAAATATATGTATATATATATATAATATATATAATAAATTTTTAACGTAAATATCTACTATATGATCTACTGCGTGGAAAAACACCACACATATACATATTTATTAAAACATTAATTTATTTTATATATATATATTAAACGAATTTATTATATATATATATATATATATATATTTATATATATAAATATATGCGGACACTCCCTTGACGAGGCTCTCTTCACAGCAATACATATCTCCTCTCCGAGGCCCACCTTCTTTCGCACGGAACAGGTCAACGTGTGCTCTTGTTTTGTAATTGAAGCGCGTGTTTTTACTCGAGAGATAAGGGATCCGTCTCGAATTTGCTGGGAATACGGCGCAGGCCTATATCTGGCACATTTAGGTAAAAACTGAAGGGATTGGCTTGTATGCCACGTCTGGTTCCCAAAAATTAATCAGGCTGATCGGCCAGTGTGTTCCGCCAAGGTGCGGTTTATGACCGTATTGTCCCACGAGTACCGGTTGACAACGGTACCTGCGCGTCCGATGTCACCGTGTATACCACCCATTATGGACATCTGGTAGACAAATGTTTCCCAACGAACACTTCGAGAACAAGCTATTGCCTAGTCGTAAAGAAATGAAGAAATTTCGCTTCAAAAATACTAAATTGCCAGCTGTAAAAGATAACTGAATTCGGACGCGCAGGTAGCGTTGTCAACCGCTGACTCACGGGACAATACGGTCATAAACCGGGACCCTGTCGAAACACTCTGGCCGATCAGCTTGATTAATTTTTGAGAACCAGGTGTGGTATACAAGTCATCCCCTTCAGTTTTTATCTAAATGTGCCAGGTATAGCAGTTAAAAAGTATTATCCAACATCAATACGCCTTGCGGAGAGAGAGAGACATAAGAAGAAAAAATGGTAGCCCGCTGACTGCGCCTGGTCCCGCCTGCGCCGTCTTCCCTGCAAATTCGAGACGGATCCCTTATCTCTCGAGTAAAAACTCGCGCTTCAATTCCCAAATAGAAGCACGCGTTGACCTATTCCGTGCGAAAGATGGTGGGCCTCGGAGAGAAGATATTGCTGTGAAGAGGGCCTCTTCAAGGGAGTGGCCGTTTGGGAGGGATGCAGGGCAGATTGATCCGAATATAATATGCTTCCCATGGTCTTGGTCATAAGGTGGGGGACACAAGTTGCCGAGTCGCCGGACACAAGTTGCTGGATACCAGCCGCTCGGTAAAAATCGCTGGAGACAAGCCGATGCATCCCAGCGAGTCGCCAGGCGATCCGCTGGCGTCGCTGGCAACAAAGTTGCCGGCGATTATCGCCCAGTCTATACGAGCCTTAAGTCGCCTGCCTCGTGCTTTGTGTATAAGGACAATATCTTGAGTGATAACTTCTCTGTTTGCTAATGCTTTCGCTGAATCTTTCGAGTCTGTTTACACAGCTGATGATGATACTATGAATATTCAGGATTCTCCTTCCAATACTAATGTCGCGAGGATGGCTATAGGCATAGGTGATATCTTTACAAGTATTTATAATCTTAGAAATAACTGTGGTCCAGGTCATGATGGTATTCCACCGATATTTTTTAAATCATGCAACTACATTATGGCTAGAATTTTGGGGTTAATTTTTAATAAATCATTGTCATCAGGTATTTTTCCAAAGCAATGGAAATTATGTCTGGTTAAACCTATCCCTAAGGGTGGTGATTCTACATCGATCTTGAACTATAGACCCATATGCATACAAAATGTAATGCCAAAGATTCTTGAAGAGATAATATGCCGTAAATTATCGTTTATTTTCAAAAGTACTATCATTGACGAGCAGCATGGCTTTGTTTCGGGTCGATCTACCATCGCCAGTCTTGTGGAATGTCATCATTATCTATCGTGTTGTCTTCAAGTTGATGTGGTGTATACTGATTTTCGCAAAGCCTTCGATTCTACAAGTCATTCTGTCTTAATTGCAAAGTTGAAGTTTTTGGGTATTAATGATAGCGTACTCTCGTGGATTACTAGTTTTTTATCGGACAGAATACAAATTGTTAACTTTAAAAGCTCTTACTCGAGAGAGATCAAAGTCACTTCGGGTGTCCCGCAAGGTTCGCACTTGGGTTCGCTACTTTTTATACTTTTCATCAATGATATCTCAGAAGTTTTCCTTTATTCTAAATTTAATTTGTATGCGGATGATCGCAAAGTTTGTCACAGTATTAGTAGTCCGCAATGTGCCCAATTAATCCAGAATGACCTCAATAAAATTCACGACTGGGGTATTTCCAATAAGTTATCTTTCAATCTAACGAAATGTCATATTGTCAGGTGTAGTCATAAGAAAAATAACCTAGTTTTTAATTACGCTAAAAATGGGATACCGCTCTGTATGCTTAACAGTATCAAAGATCTAGGTATAACGTTTTCGTCAGATCCATCATTCGCGGCACATTACAGAAACATCATTTCTCGTAGTTAAGTCTTTGGGTCTTATCCATAGGATCTCGAAATTCCATAACAATACCAACACTCTCAAAATAATATATTGTCAACTGACCTGGCCTATTTTGGAATACGGTAGTATAATATGGTCTCCATACTAGAAATCTTATATCAACAATATTGAGAGTGTTCAACATAAATTTTTAAGACTTGCGGCCAAACATAGTGGTCAACCCATGCCATTTGATTCTCACAAATATGACATAATTTTTAATAAATTAAATATTAAGACATTAAGCAATTGAAGAAAGATGTTTGAAATCACGTTTGTAAGCAAAATTGTCAAAGGTGTTATACCTTGTCCTGCGATCATTCAATTGTTATCTCTGAATGTACCTTCTAGGGGCTTAAGAAATTACTTACTGTTTCATACTGAACTGCATCCCACTGTATATGGTTATTATAGCTGTTTAAATCGAATGTCTAACAACGCTAACAGTGTCCATCAGAATATTGATTTATTTGGGCAATCCCTAGCATTATTAAGATGCTCTCTTGAACGTATTCTATAATTATTCCATAATTTTGTCATTCTTTGTTCATATTTTAAATTTATATATATACTCTCTTTCGTTCTCTTCGGATTGGATATTTATCATATATGTATTATGTCTCCCCGCATTATTATCTCATTGTACCAAAGCGTTTATCCCGTGAATAGTAACAATAAAATGCAAATAAAATAAAATAAAATAAATGTGGGTTGGTCCGTTGTCGCTCTCACTGCCTCATGTTATATTATAATAACAGCGATGCCGGGGGACCAGTTTATCGGAGAGTCTCCGGAATGGCGAGGATAACCCCCCGCGGTGCCATACAATGACTTCAAGAACAACGTAGTTCGGAGCATAATGAAGGAAATTAGATGAAAAATTGATGTATATAATAAACTAATATATAAACCCAATCCCTAAACTGATGTAATATAAAAATATAAACACCTCAGATAGTAGAGACTCCATTTAATTATAATTTATTTTGTACATAACTGATATACTTGATATATGTACATCGATATTAATATTGATATTAGCGACATTGACGACTTTGAAATATTATGATGAAGATGAAATTAAAAGGCGGTGCTGATTTTTGGAATATACAGCTGTCGTATGCACTACCCAGTCACTTTGGTACAATGTCTAAAAATTACATCCTTGGACCATCGACAGACTGCAACAAAGATGATAATTAAAAAAGTTGTACACTTTTATGCACAATTACCCTTGTATCTTTTGAACGCATTAATTTCCGAAGCTAAAATTTTATAATTGGGGTCTTTCAATTTTATACTAATATTGTGATGGTTTTCAGCGCTAACACAGCAGGGAACATGATGATTCTACACAAAAAAAAGTCGAAAATATTTCATTAAATTTTCTAATATCGCCCCTACCATGATGTAAGGACATAAGGTGTGCTCTTGCTGGCTCTTGCGCAGCTTTCCAGATTAGCCAATAACGTGCCCTTCCGAAGATCCTCCATATTGGATTTTCAACCAATACGACAGTTGCATTAAAATCTGGTAACGCAACAGTACATACTGTTGCGGGTCTCATTACGATATGTTTTATTATAGAGTGAAGTAGGTGCGAAACAGCGCGATATCGAGATTCGATAGACAGCGGCGTTTGAAAAGCCGTTTTAAATTTTAAAGTAGCGCGTACGACAGAAGACCAAGTAATGTATAATGTAAAAGTACTGCAGCTTCGCTCGCACAGGCTCGCTCATTTTTGGTAGGACCATAATGTAACTAGGCGGCCATATTTTAACATGGCGGAAAGTGGGAAGTCGCAGTAGAAGACGAAAATGAACTGCCGGTCGAGCACACCTTATGTCCTTACATCATGGCCCCTACTAGGTACACACAGCTCAAACGATTGTGACCGATCGAGATTCGATTGTGGGATAGCTCATGCTGCAAGGACAATTGGTGTGCTCTTGCGCAGCCTTCCAGATTAGCCAATAACGTGCACTTCCCATGATCCTCCATATTGGATTATCAACCAATACGATAGTTGCATTAAAATCTAGTAACGTAACAGTACATACTGTTGCGAGTCTCGTCACGATACGTTTTATTATAGAGTGAAATAGGTGCCAAACAGCGCGATATCGAGATTCGATAGACAGCGACGTTTGAAAAGTCATTTTAAATTTTAAAGTAGCGCGCACGTTTCCAGGTAAGTACAGTGGGGACCCACTGTACAGGTAAGTATTGATTAATTTATAGTCGTTAAGTATGTTTACTAAAAGGATCTCTAACTGTTTTCAAACCCTTTGGGGCTTTGCCTTTACTTTCAAACCCTTTACCTTTACTTCTCTTTCCTATTACATTTATGTAGTCTTGTTCAAACTTCGCGCCTCTAGACTTTACGCTACATGACGTTAGGTTAGTACATTATAAACCCCATAGACCGGTATTCATAGTCGTTGCTTAAGTCCCCGTCTAGTTTCATAGTCGACAAATAAGCATCGTCTTAAGCATTTACTCAAGTATTTACTTTGTCAAGTAATCCTTATTGAATCATGTTTCATAGTCAATTCTTAAGATCATCTTAAGAACGTTCTGTATTCATATTCGATTAAGAACTTCTTATTCAAGCATAAAGCGGTCTTATTCGAGCAAAGTGAGGTTAGATTTTCAAGTCGACGTTTTAGTTGACTTAAGACCATGTTATTAGGCCAAAGAGGATATATAATAAGAGGCGTCACTCAACAAGGACAGAAATAAGCTAGGGAAATCACTAGACAACCAATTTAAATGCCCAGTCGGCAATGATCGGTAAACTTCGGCAATAATCAGCAAATTGCGGTAAGGTACATTTAGTCGATTTGAATATCCCGCTCGAATAGACAACCAATTTAAATGCCAAGGTCAAGTAAAGACTTCAAAGGTTCCGCCCGGAGTGACGCCTCTTATTATATCTCCTCTTTGATTAGGCGTTAAGACGGTGAAGGACGCGTGTTACTGTTGGCAAAACATGCAGTGTTAATTTCTTCACAGGTTGTTAACGCGTAGAGTAGGAGTTCAGTTGTTATTTTTCGAAGCGTAACGCAGTACCATCTACGTCTCTGCCAGTCTCTGCGTGGTGGCGGCGCGGGAAAGTTTCCGACGCTTGCCGAACGTAATATAAGATTTGCTTAAGCATTTGCTTGACTAAGCAAGCATTAAGCACCATTTTCTTGACCAAGCAAATCTTAAGTTCGGACTATGAATACATGACGTCTTAAGCATAGCTTATCCGAATAAGGCCGACTTTGTCAAGAAATTCTTAAGCACATACTTAAGCAACGACTATGAATACCGCCCATAGTGTAACTAGGCGGCCATATTTTAACATGGCGGAAAGTGGGTAGGCGCAGTAGAAGACGAAAATGAGCTGCCGATCGTGCACACCTAGGGCGGTATTCATAAACGTGTCTTAAGATTAAGATCGTCTTAAGCAATTGCTTAAGATGCCGCCTAGATTCATAAACGTGACTTAAGATCATCTTGAGGTCGTGCTTAAGCATTTGCTTGAGGAAGATCTTGTTCAAATAAGTAAATGCTTGTATGACGTCACGTGTTCTTAAGACCGTCTCAAGCATTTGCTCAAGATGCCGCCTAGATTCATAAACGTGACTTAAGATCATCCTAAGGTCGTGTCTTAAGCAATTGCTTGAGATGGTCATATTTGAGTCTCAAGACGATCCTATTCTCGCAAAAAGAGGTAATATTTTCAAGACAACGTTTTCGACGTCTTAAGACCATCCTATTGCATCCTATTGGCCATTACCCGCTATTGAAGATTGACGTTAGGGTTGCCACCCATAACCTTACGTTATTGAGATATTTCAAAATAATAAAAATTTAATCTGTAATGCTAAAAGCAATAGAAAATATGTTTGAAAGAAATAAAAACTAATAAGATTAAAATGTACTCTTAATTTGTTGAGCGTACTTTTTTTATACCCCACGAAAGCAAATGTACGTTATTTTTCTGTAAAAAAGGTGGCAACCCTAATTAACGTTGACATTGATATCAATTATGTACAAAATAAATTATAATTAAATGAAGTCTCCGCTATCTGAGGTGTTTTTATTTGTACATTACATTAGTTTAGTGGATGGGTATATATATTAGTTTATTATATAAATAAATTTTACATTTAGGGCGGTATTCATAGTCGTTGCTTAAGTATGTGCTTAAGAATTTCTTGACAAAGTCGGCCTTATTCGGATAAGCTATGCTTAAGACGTCATGTATTCATAGTCCGAACTTAAGATTTGCTTGGTCAAGAAAATGGTGCTTAATGCTTGCTTAGTCAAGCAAATGCTTAAGCAAATCTTATATTACGTTCGGCAAGCGTCGGAAACTTTCCCGCGCCGCCACCACGCAGAGACTGGCAGAGACGTAGATGGTACTGCGTTACGCTTCGAAAAATAACAACTGAACTCCTACTCTACGCGTTAACAACCTGTGAAGAAATTAACACTGCATGTTTTGCCAACAGTAACACGCGTCCTTCACCGTCTTAACGCCTAATCAAAGAGGAGATATAATAAGAGGCGTCACTCCGGGCGGAACCTTTGAAGTCTTTACTTGACCTTGGCATTTAAATTGGTTGTCTATTCGAGCGGGATATTCAAATCGACTAAATGTACCTTACCGCAATTTGCTGATTATTGCCGAAGTTTACCGATCATTGCCGACTGGGCATTTAAATTGGTTGTCTAGTGATTTCCCTAGCTTATTTCTGTCCTTGTTGAGTGACGCCTCTTATTATATATCCGCTTTGGCCTAATAACATGGTCTTAAGTCAACTAAAACGTCGACTTGAAAATCTAACCTCACTTTGCTCGAATAAGACCGCTTTATGCTCGAATAAGAAGTTCTTAATCGACTATGAATACTTACGTTCTTAAGATGATCTTAAGAATTGACTATGAAACATGATTCAATAAGGATTACTTGACAAAGTAAATACTTGAGTAAATGCTTAAGACGATGCTTATTTGTCGACTATGAAACTAGACGGGGACTTAAGCAAATGCTTAAGACGATCTTAGTCTTAAGCAACGACTATGAATACCGGCCTTAATTTCCTTCATTATGCTCCGAATTATGTTGTTCTTGAAGTCATTGTAAGGCACCGCGGGAGGTTATCCTCGCCATTCCGGAGACTCTCCGATAAACTGTTCCCCCGGCATCGCTGAATAATATAATATATGAGGCAGTGACAGTGACAACGCACCAACCCACATTACAAAATTTTTTTTTCCTACTTTATGTGATTAGTAGAGCCTATTGGAATACATTATTGCTACTAACTAAATTTCGGAAAGATTTGAGGGTTAGTCCGCTGTTGTTCTCATTGCCTCATATAACCTCGAGTCCTCGACGTTCACACTTCACACACATGTCCGAGCATCCTACTCCGTCGCCCACCGAGAAACGAACGGAATGTCCTTCAATCATTGGTTGTTCTAACAGAATTATTCCGAAAGTTTCCGAACGTGAATGAGCATTGTCTTAAGCAAATGCTTTATAAAGACATTGCTTATAAGATATAAGCAATTGCTTATTCCAAGCAAATGCTTAAGATCATCTTAAGCAACGTCTATGAATACCTGATGTCTTAAGTGAAATAAGATCGTCCTCTACAAGATGATCTTAAGCATTTGCTTAAGACGCGTTTAAGAATACCGCCCCTATTGTCCTTACATCATGGCACAGACCAGGTATAGGATAGACTTATCATCCAATGTAATTTTGTGCGCGAGCCCCCTTACCATGTTCGTGTCACACCCAATGTTATGGACTCACAATCACTCTAAAATAAACACACTGCTACGAGTGGTAGGAATTAAAATGAAATCTTATGCTGTTATGACTAATTTTCAGAAACATGTGGCACAATTCCATTCCCTAATAGATTTTCGTACATGAAATTATGTTGTAACATTTGTCCTATTTTCTATAATAGACAAGTGAGGTTAATAAAAATATTTTTCTTGTTACAGATGAAACTTGAGAATATTTCGACGTGGACAGGAACTTTGATTCATTTATAATGTCTCGCAGAAACCTTAAACCTACCATGTCCATAATTCAAGCTGTCCAAGCTTCTATCAGTTGTGAAGCGGGAGAAATCCTTGCCGAAGATCTTCTTGGAATTACAAGAACTCAACCACGCAAAGGATCACAGGCCAGACGTCAATACCAGCGCTCTCGTGTTGATAACTTGCGTCGCGATAGAGGAGCTGTAGCAGACGCAGATTTGGCTAAATCACTTCATAATAAACTATACCCTGGAGTTAAGTCTCAACAAAGCGCGGCCGATCGCCTTGAAGTTGTTTCAACTTTAAAAGCAATGGGCGGTATTCTTAAACGCGTCTTAAGCAAATGCTTAAGATCATCTTGTAGAGGACGATCTTATTTCACTTAAGACATCAGGTATTCATAGATGTTGCTTAAGATGATCTTAAGCATTTGCTTAGAATAATTATATCTTATAAGCACTGTCTTTATAAAGCATTTGCTTAAGACAATGCTCATTCACGTTCGGAAACTTTCGGAATAATTCTGTTAGAACAACCAATGATTGAAGGACATTCCGTTCGTTTCTCGGTGGGCGACGGAGTAGGATGCTCGAACATGTGTGAGTAACGCGTGTGAGCGTGAGGTTATTTATTAATGATTTTCAGAAAAACTTTTTTCCACTGGCATGTAGTGTTTACTTTTATCATAATAAACTAATATATAAACCCATCCACTAAACTAATGTAATGTACAAATAAAAACACCTCAGATAGCGGAGACTCCATTTAATTATAATTTATTTTGTACATAATTGATATCAATGTCAAGACTTCCGTTTCCGGTCGCGTGAGTGATAGTTGGGTGTAAGAGTGAGTGGATTGTGCGGTGGAAAGAAAGGCGAGTGAGGTGGTGAGGAAGAGTGGAGAGTGTGGGTGGCAGGTAGTGGAGAGTTGAAGAAGGGAAGGGGGTAAAGGGAAAGGCACGGTGATAGTGGGTGGCAGAGGTACGGGAGGGATAAGGGAGGCTTTGGAGGTTAGGTGATAAAGATAGGTGAAGAAAGGCGGGAAGGAACACAGAGAGTGACAGGTGGTGACGCATGCGGGAGAAGAGACAAGTAGGCGGGAAGGCGGGAAGTTTGAAAAGAGTGAAGCGCGAAGGCAAGAGGTGTAAGGAAGAAAGAATAGAAAGCGAAGGATAAAAGGAGCAGGGGAAAAAGGTAGAGTTGTAGGATAGAAGGATAAAGGGGAAACAGGGCAAGAAAAGTGGGAAAGGGGAAAGAGGAGAAAAGAAGAGATGTCGACGAAAAAGGGGGGAGAAAAAGAAGTAGGAAAGACCGAGTACGAAGAAAGGAATAGAAAGGACAGTGTGAACAGCGTGGGGAGTAGTGTGGGAAGCTTGGAAAGTTTGTGGGGAAAAAAGAGGGAGAGAGAGGAGGATACTGGGGCTATGGAGCAGGATAAGGCGGGTGGGTTTAAGAGAAGTTCAAAGACGCAGAGGTCACCAGGAAATGGAGATAAAGGGGGGAAGAAGGTGGTGGAGGAGAAAGAAAGATTGCTGGAGGGCATGATCAGAGAAATGATGTTGGAGATGAGGAGTATGAGGGAAGAAATGAGAAGGGATAGGGAAGAGAGAAGAAAGATGGAGGAGGAGATAAGGAGGGAGAGGGAGGAGATGAAGAAGGAAAGGGAAGATAGAAGAAGAAGGGAGGAAGAGTGGAGAGAGGAAAGGAGATGGGAGGAGGAGATGAGGGAAGGGAGGGTGAGGAGAGGAGGGCTGGTGGAGAAGCTAGGGAAGATAGAAGAATGGGATAGGAGGATAGATGAGGTGATGGAGAAGGTAGGGAGGTGGGAAAAGGAAAAAATAGGGAGTGAGGGGAAGGGGTTGAGGAGGGAAGGTCAAGAGGAGGAATGGAGGATGAGGGTTAGAAGGATAGAAGTGATGCAGGATAAGAAAGAGAGGGAGATGAGAAGAAGTAATGTGGTGATAAGGGGGTTGGGGTTGGAAGGAAAGGATGTGAAGGAGGAAGTGGGGAGGCTATGGGAAAGGATGGGTCTGGGGGAGGGGGGGATAGAGGAGGTGGTGAGATTAGGAAGAACAGGAAAGGAGGGAAGTGGAATGGTGCTGGTGAGGTTGGAGGGGAGGGAGGAAAAGAGGAAGGTGATGGAGGCGAAGAAAAAACTGAGGGGAAGAAGGGAGAGGGTAGAGGACGACCTCACAGAGGAGGAACGGAGGACGAAATGGAAGATAGAGAGAGACGCGCAAATGGAGAGGGAGAGAGGAAGGAAGGTACAGGTGGGGTATATGAAAATGTGGGTGGATGGGAAAGTAAGAAGGTGGGACGAGATAGGGGAGAAATGGTGTGAGGGGCAGGGAAACGATTAAGGTGGGAAGGGGGAAAGAGGAGGGAGAGAGGAAAGGTAGGGTGGGGGACCTGGAGGATGGCGTTCTGGAATGTGGCAGGAGTGAAGAAGAAGGATGAAGGATTTTGGAGAGGGCTGGAGGAATGGGATGTGATGATAGTAAGTGAGACATGGGTGGAGGAGAAAGATTGGGGGTGTGTAGAAAGGAGGCTACCTAGAGGGTATGTATGGGAAAAGCAGTGGGCCAGGAGGGAAAGCCAGAAGGGAAGAGCGATAGGAGGAATGCTGATGGGGGTGAGAAAGGAGATGAAAATGGGAGAGGGGGGAGGGGGAGGGAAGGAGGGGATTATGGCGAAGAAAGTAAAGATTGGGGGGGGGTGGCGGAAGATAGTTGGGGTATACGTAAATAGGGACTGGAAAGAGAAGCTGGAGAGTGGATGGAAGAAAGAGAGGAAGGGGTAAGAATAGTGATAGGGGGGAACTTTAATGCCCGCACGGGGGAGGAAGGAGGGGAGGTACGGTGGGAAGAGGAGGATGAAGGAAGAGGGGGAGGGAGAAGGAGATCCAAGGATAAGGAGGTGAATGGGGAAGGGAAGAGGTTGTGTGGGTGCTTAGAGGAAAGGGGGTGGGGAATTTTGATACAGAGGGGGGCGAGGAGGGGGAGTGGACTTTCACAGGGGGAAGGGGGAATACGGTAATAGATTATGCGATAGGGAACGAGGATACAAGGGAGAAGGTAGAAAGGCTGGGGGTAGGGGAGAGGGTGGAATCGGATCACCACCCGGTGGTGGTGTGGTTAAGAGGGGAGGGGAGTGATGAAAGGAAAAGGTGGGAAGAGGGGAGGAGGTAGGGGAGACTGGACGGAAGAGGGAAGATTGGAGCTTATGAGGAATTTTCGGAAAAAGGGTGAGGGGGAGAGGGGAGTAGAGGAGGAGTGGTGTGAGATGCGGGAAAGGATTAAGGACGCGATGGGTAAGATGGGAAAGGGGGGGGGGGGAGAGGGTAAAGATGGGTGGGTGGTGGGATAAGGAGTGTAGGGAGGAGAAGAGTAAGGTAAGGAGGGAGTTGAGAAAATGGAGGAGGGAAGGAGGGGATGGGAGAGAATATAAGGAGAAGAAGAGGGAGTATGGGAGGTTATGTGAGGAAAAAGGAAGAAGGAGGTGGAGAGGTGGGTGAAGGAAGTGGAAGGAGTAAGAACGGAGGGGCAAGTATGGAAGGTGGTGAATAGGGGGAGGAAAAGGAGAGGGAGGGTTAACGAGGGAATAACAATGGGAGAATGGGACGGATATTTCAGGGGGTTGCTGGGGGGGGGGGTGGAGTGGAGGGTAAGCAGGGGTGGGGAGATGAGGAGGAGGGTGGACGGAGAGGCGGAGATAGGGAGGGAGGAAATAGGAAAGGTGATAAGGAACTTAAAGGATGGGAAGGCGGGAGGGGGGGATGGGATCCCGAACGAGGTTTGGAAGTATGGAGGCGCGGAGGTGGAGAGGTGGCTATGGGACTTGTGTAAGAGGGTGTGGAGGGGGAAGGCTGGCCAGAAGGGTGGAGAGAGGGGGTGGTGGTGTCTGTAGTGAAGAAGGGGTTGGGAAAGAAGGTGGAGGAATATAGGGGGAAAACCCTAACACAGACGGCGTACAAGGTGTACGCGTCTGTGTTAGCGGAGAGATTGAGAGTGGTGGTGGAGGGGAGGGGACTACTGCCACCGAGTCAAACGGGCTTTAAGAGGGGGGTGGGGTGTATAGATAATGTGTATGTGTTAAATTATTTAATAAATAGGCAAGTGGGAAGAAAGGGGGGGAAAATGGTAGTGCTGTTTATTGATTTGAAAGCGGCGTTTGACTCGGTGGGCAGGGAGGTACTGCTGAGGGCGATTAGGGGGAGGGGGGTGAGGGAGGAACTGGTGGGGAGATATGAGGAGATACTGAGGGAAACAACAGGTAGGGTACGGATAGGGGTGGAGGAGGGGGAAAGGTTTTGGACGGCGAGAGGGGCGAGACAGGGGTGCCCGCTGAGTCCGAGCCTCTTCATTCTGCTAACGGCGGATATGGAAGAGGTTTTGAAAAAGGGAGGATGGGGGGTGAAGCTAGGGGAGGGGAAAGTCTACACGTTGACTTATGTCGATGATGTGGCGGTGTTGGCGGAGTACGAGGAGGGAATGAAGGGGTTGATGGGGAAGTTGGAGAAGTACGTGGAGGGGAAAGGACTGCAAGTTAACGTAGAAAAAACGAAGGTGATGAGGTGTAGAAGGGGAGGGGGGAGATGGAAGAGGGTGACATGGAGATGGCAGGGGGAAAGAGATTGAGGAGGTGAAGAGTTTTAAATATCTGGGGTACACGGTGATGGGGAACGGGGGGCAGGAGGAACATGTGGGGGAGAGGGTGAAAAAAGAGGCGGCGGTGATGGGGAAGGTATGGGGTATTGGGAAAAGGTTATTTGGGAAAGATTGGGAAAGGAGGCTATGGCTTTTTGATAAGCTGGTGTGGCCGGTGGTGGGGTACGGAGTAGAAGTGTGGGGGTGGAGGGAAAGGGCGAAGGTAGAGCAACTGCAGGAGAGGTTTTTGAGGTGGGTGCTGGGGGTGGAGAGAAGTACGCCGGGCTATATGGTTAGGGAGGAGGTGCAAAGGGAAATGTTGAAGGGAAGGGCAGGGATGAGGGCGTGGGGGTTTGAAAGAAAGCTGGAAGAGGGGCAAGGGGGTGAGCTGGCGGGGAGGTGCTGGGAAGAAATGAAGGGGAGGCTGAGGAGGGGAAAGGTGTTGGAGGGGTGGGAAGAGGAAAGGAAAGAGTTTTATGAGGAAAGGGGCTGGACGCTGGAGGAGATGGAAGGGTTAAGGGAAAGGGGGGGAATAAAAGGAGAGGAGTTAGTGAGTAGGGAAAGGAAATTTCAGGAAGAGGAGAGGTGGAGAAAGATAGGGGATTCAAAATCAAACAGATGGTAGGGGAGGGTGAAGGGGGAAGGGTTACCGAGTTATTTGAAGAAAGGATGGGGAGAAAGTAGATGGAATAGGGTGGCAAGGTTTAGGTTGGGCAATGAAATGAGGGAGGGGGGAGGTACTGGGAGGAGGAGGAAAAAAGGAGGTGTAGGGTATGTGGAGGGGGGGAAGAGACGTGAGAGCACGTGTGGGAGGTTTGTATGGGGTGGGGAGAAGAGAGGGGGTGGCAGGAGATGGCAGGGGAGCTTTTGGATGACGGGGGAGAGGGGGAGGAATGGTTGAGGAAAATTGAGGAAAGGAGAGAAGGAAACGAGGCATGAGTGAAGAGATTAGAGTGGAAGGTGAGACGAGTGGAAGCAGAGGTCCGGGAGAGAGGGGGTTAAGTGTGCGTGCGGCAGGGGTGTAGGTAAAGGGCGAGCGAGCGATGAGGGGGGAGAGGCGTGCGGGGAAATAGGAAATAAAAATAGAGTAAGATAGGCTAAGATAGGTTAAGATAGTATAAGGTAGATATAAGGTAGAATTAAGGGCAGAAAAGATGTAAGGAGTGGAGAGGAAGGGAGATTGTAACCCCTAGGGGAACCAATAAAATCAATACATACATATCAATGTCAACGTTAATTAGGGTTGCCACCTTTTTTACAGAAAAATAACGTACATTTGCTTTCGTGGGGTATAAAAAAAAGTACGCTCAACAAATTAAGAGTACATTTTAATCTTATTAGTTTTTATTTCTTTCAAACAAATTTTCTATTGCTTTTAGCATTACAGAGTAAATTTTTATTATTTTGAAATATCTCAATAACGTAAGATACTTTATTTTAAAGTACGGGTGGCAACCCTAACGTCAATAGGATGCAATAGGATGGTCTTAAGACCAATGAAAGAAGGACATTCACTGGGAGGCGACGGAGTAGGGATGCGCGCATTGCCATGGAGTGTCGAGCGTCACTTTCAACAACTTTCAAATTCAGTCACTTTTGGTAATACTTTTTTTTCGAAAAATGTCCGCAATTTCCGCCAGTAAAGAGGAAAAACGAGCCAAGCACTACACCGCAGTAGAGAAAAGTTATTTTTTGCAAGTAATAGATAAGTACAAGCATGTAATAGAATGCAAAAAAAACAATGTTACCACATTGCGGGACAAAGAATTGGCATGGTCCAATATTTGCAAGGATTTCAATAACTCCCCAGTGACAATTCAACAGGTAAGCATGAGCTTAACATGTTCAGGGCCAGCTTCTCCAGAAATTAAAAGCATACATACTTATCATTTTGTGCTAATGTTCTTTCATTTTATAGCGAAACACACAGCAATTAAAAAAATTATGGACAAATTTAAAACATTCCCAGCGAGACATTTTAACCAGAGAAAAACAAAGTAGGTTTGCTACTGGGGGAGGGCCAGAAATGTCCTCCTCAGAAATTGACCCAGAGGTTGCAGCAATTGCACCAACCTTAATGACAAATGCGCCAGTTATTTTTACTTGTAACATGGTTGATAGCGAATTAGAAGGTAAGTTCAGTTATCAGTAGTTGTAAAATTTGATTATAAAATGTAATAAGAATTGAGAGAGCAAAAAATAGTAACTTTTATAATACTGAATTTTAGATGCAAGAGAGAATATAAACCAATATGATATAACAGAAGATCATTATTATCATCATCATTATCATCATCATCTTCTGGTAATATGTCATTGAAGATTAATGACATGTTGTGCAACACCGCACATGCCACAACAGTTGTGGTAGAGCAGATCAATTTAGTCGTTAATCCGCGTGACAAACATGGGAACCTTCGTTTCCAAACGCCAAAAGTCCGTTCCACAATGATGCGCGTTCTACTTTGGATATTGTTATAGCTGCAATGATACAATAGTCAGTCAATAAATATAATTCTTTTTCATACTGAACAGCATGATAATTTTAAAAAACAGAATACTTACGTCACTTCTTCATCTGTTCGTGGATTTGTAAGTGGCGTCATTAAAAAGTGCAAGCAAGGATAGCCTCTATCGCCAATAAGCATGCCATCTAAATGTCTTTGAAAGTACCGCATATAGAGTAAAAAGTTCCGAAATATACGGCTGTCGTGCGCACTACCAGGCCACTCTGGTACTATGTCTAAGAACTCCATCCTCGGACCAACGACAGCCTGCAACAAAGATGATAATTAAAAAAATAAAGAGAATAACTTGGAGACTAAAAAATGGAGTGATATTCAATCACATAATTGATGAACAATAATAATATTTCAATTATGAGTTAAAAACTTGAATGAGAACCTACTTGCACGTTAAGTGAAAAATATCCTTTACGGTTTCGGAAAATTTCCGCAATATTGTGGAACCTCGTGGACGTTAGACGGTAACCCGATTGCTCCATTTCCTTTTCCGAGGTCAAGGAATAATCGTCTATTCTCCATGCGTGCTTCAAAATCCCTCGGCATTTTTATAAAATCACGAAGTAAACTCGCAAGTAAGCAGATTACACGGAAAACAATTCTGGACACTGTCGGTTGGGAGATGTGCAATGTGTCACCAAGCAGTTGCTACAAATATATTTTAAACAATTTGCCTCATGCACACTCTTTAATCATCAATATTTCAGACGTTAAAAATAGAATATTATATTTGTAAATTACCTGAAAACTTGCAATTGCATAATATCGTAAACACACCAGTAGTTTCAATTCCGTTGAAATGGGCGAGCCACGATTGTTATATTTTGCGAGTCCTTCATGGATTTTTGGTAGAATACCAAACATTACGGAATCCTTGGAAAAACGAAATCGCCTTTTGAATTCCTCCGCGTCATATAATTCGTAAGGATTTTGTCCGTCACGAATATATATTCTTCTTATCCTATTGGCCGCTATTGTATCATCATTGTCATCGTCAATATCGTTAATATCGACATTTTCAATGTCAATGTTGATATCAACGTCAACGTCGATGTCCATTTCGCTCACTACACGCTTCCTTTACGTAAGTAATGGCGGGTAATGGTCAGTAATGGCCGTATCGGATGCAATAGGATGGTCTTAAGACGTCGAAAACGTTGTCTTGAAAATATTACCTCTTTTTGCGAGAATAGGATCGTCTTAAGACTCAAATAAGACCATCTCAAGCAAATGCTTAAGACACGACCTTAAGATGATCTTAAGTCACGTTTATGAATCTAGGCGGCATCTTGAGCAAATGCTTGAGATGGTCTTAAGAACATGTGACGTCATACAAGCATTTACTTATTTGAACAAGATCTTCCTCAAGCAAATGCTTAAGCACGACCTTAAAATGATCTTAAGTCACGTTTATGAATACCGCCCAATAACTCTATGCGTAACAACACGTAGTATAGGATTCGGAACTGTCACAACTTTCTTATCCATCTTAGTTTTGCACAATGTTCCACAAAGAGGTACAATATACCAATTTTATCGAGTGTCGCTTGCCATCTGCGAAGCTAAATTGCAATTCTGCCAAAGGGGCGTTCAAATGATAACTGAGAACGACGACGACTATATGAGGTTGCATAACACTGCCGATTTCATGCAGCATGCAAAACCAAGCCCATAATGCCTGACCCGATTTCACGACCGATCAATGCCATCGGTAATGTTAAGGTATTTGATAAACAATACTATCCCAAAGTCGCTGTCGATAGGTTTGACAACAACGGGAGATTTATTCCGCAAAGTGAGCACGTTGTGTTCGCTAATTTGCGTGAAACTGTAGTTGCACTCTCTAACCGAGATACTCCTCTCGAGGTGCGACGGCGTTTCTATAATAATAAATCCATTCCTGGCGCGATATGGGACGACTTCCAGCTAACTAATCCTGACGACATCATCATCCCTGACGATTACGATATCCAGCAACTTTCTGATGACATGGATGACATTCAGCCAAAAATTGACTTTTTGGCAAAGAAAATGCCTAAGTATTTTTCTGAGCCCATCAATTTCGAACTTGAGGGCAAGAAGTCCATGTTCTCATCAAACCGTCAATCTGGTATGCGAGTCATGGATCGGAACAATGGAGAAACGCTGATTGATTATTATCGTCGTATACGTATCCAAGGCGACATTGATTCTTTTTACAATCTGGAGAATCTGTCACCCGCCGAACAGCTGTCATCCACCATGTGTCTTCTTGGTGAAAGACCACTTACAGCTGCGGCCATGTATCCGACCTACGCTAGAATTCCCCACGAGGAGTCAGCAGTTCCCAAACGGCCAGGCAACAAATTGGTGACAGCGGTGGGATACTTCAAATTCGCCTGCTCGTGGACGCAGGATTTGAAGAGCAGCTATCGGTCAACTTGTGCAGTCCCTCTCTCCTGGGTTTTGGACGGTTTCCCCCGGAGCACGGGTGAATGCCAGAGGGAAGTGACTTCAGACGACCGTACCAGTTTTCCCTGAAGCCACACGCACTCGGCCGGAGGACCTTCTTCACTGAGACCAACCAGAACAACGGTGCGACATCAAGCACTCGTCTGTAATTGCGTGAGAGATCGAAGTTCAATTATAATATACAATTTATGGTTCTATTGTTAAATTTGTGTGCAGTAATTATCACCACGTTGTGTTAGTTATTAGTTGATTAGATTAGAGTTTTGTATTTACACTGCGAAAATGCCGCGTAGAAGTAAGGAATTACCAAAACGAAAGGGGCGACAACTATGTTCGGGTAGCGTACGGGTACTCGAAATAGAGGGTGTAAATGTTGAAATTATGCAAATAGAACGCCCTATGGCTACTTCGCGGACTCTTTGCCCTGCCCAACCGCGATTACTGTTGCTAATTCAGAAGTTTCTGGTGGTGAATCACAGTCGCGCGAATTAAACTTTGTGCCGACGCGAATGGACCCACCTGTTGTTAATTTATCAGAATCAAGCAGCCAATCGCCTTGTTCAAACATAATCTCTCAACCGAATCTATTAAAGCTCACAGACCCACCTAAGTCTTATCTCTTTCTAAAATTAGTGAAGGACTCAATTCCGGGATTTAATGGGAAGTCTGACTCGTTAATCAGGTTGATAAAACAGTGCAATTTAATTGACGCCAAGGTAAAGCCTGAGAAATGTCGATTCTTACGACGCGAAATTACTTACTTGGGTCATAGTATTTCTAGTGAAGGAGTGAAACCAGACTCCGTGAAGATCAAAGCCGTGAAATATTTCCCCATCCCTAAAACAAAAAATAATATAAAACAATTTCTGGGTCTGGTCGGTTACTAGAGACGATTTATCCCTGATATGGCGAAAACCACCAAACCTTTAACGCGATTATTGAAAGCGGATGTCCCCTTTATTTGGGACAACGATGTTCAATCTGCCTTCGAAAATCTACGCGATAGAATTTGCTACGAACCATTATTACAATTTCCGGATTTTAAACGACCGTTCCTTGTGACTACTGATGCTTCAAATTATGCTGTGGAAGCTGTGTTGAGCCAGGGCCAAATAGGTAAAGATCTTCCTATCGCGTACGCGTCGAGAACACTTAACAGTGCAGAAGTCAATTACTCCACCAGTGAGAAGGAATTACTCGCCGTTATCTACGCGGTTGATCATTTTCGACCTTATTTGTATGGTCAACAATTCACGTTAGTAACCGATCATCGACCGTTGGTCTGGCTTCATAGCGTAAAGGACACTATTTTTCGCGTCATGAGGTGGCGGATTGAATTAAATGAATACGACTATAACATACTATACAAACCGGGGAAAGTAAATTCGAACGCGGATGCATTGTCCCGTAACCCTCCGGACTTCATCAATATTAATCAAAATCCTTCTTCATCAGTCTCGAACCTTTCATCTAACTGTACCACAACGGACTGTACTGATACCTCATCCTTTAAGCGTTTGCAAGAGGTAGTCGTAGGCGCCGACGACGTGCCACTTGTAGACTCTGGAAGGGTGGAGGATACGGAGTGTAATAAGGTATGGGAAAATAATGAAAGGATAATTGCTACCATTTTCTTTGCTCACGGGAGAGAAATCAACGGTCGACCTGAGGTCTTAGTCGAGATTCATCACTCTGATGATGGTTCAAATAACAGTGACGCTCACCTTACGATAGGGATAACTGGGACGAGTGGATCTCTCATTAAAAATGTAGTGGTTGGAGGATCGCACTCGGGAGGTCGTGAGGAGGTGCTCCGACCCGGCTGTCTGTTGGACATCAGAAACGCCGACTTTGAAGGCATCCCGCCACAGAAGCCGCTAGGGGCTGCCCACGTATCTCAGGGCGCAGGCTCGTTCCACCTGGAACATCGGATAGGCTTTAGCACCCCGTCCAGGTCCACGACCTGTGGCCCGCGGCTTGTGTCTGGTTAGGGGCTGACGAGCCAAATTTAAAGGCTGAAATATGCCGGGCTTTATTTGTGACCAAGCGCGCAGATGATGAGACACGATCCTCCGTTGATGTGGCCTCAGGAAACAGTGACCTAAACAAACAGAATAACCTTCGAGTCTTAACGACAAGGACTGCCTCAGTAACACCGATCACACATCATTCCTTTCTTCCTAATATTATTTACTCTAAAGATTATTTCTATATGCGTAAAGATAACTTCATTCATTTTTTCTCTCTCGATCACGAAGTTCAATCTCAAACCACTAAAGATTTGTTAGATAATAATAAATTCTCCCTCGACCAGTTTAGACCATATAACCCCAATGTCGGAGAAACAATGGTCTTCCCTGATACAAAACCCCTTACCTTTCAACTTTTCGTAAAATCACACGCAGTAGAACCAGTACACCATGTCCATCTTAAATCCTCAGTAATCTCCCTCACACACCTTATGGATACCTTGAATGTCAAGACAGTTAGCATCTCCAAATAGGACAATAATATCGAGCCTATTTGTTGGGACTACATCGGATACCTTTTAAAAGAAGAATTAAATAGTCCTGAATATACAATTACCATTTGCACACATGAAATTATAATTCCCCTTCCACCTAGGAGGTCTCTTATTATTAAAGAATTTCATGAATCCGTCATCGGGGGTCATCAAGGTGTCCGTAAACTTTTCAATAGAATTGGGGATGATTTTTACTGGCCACACATGAGAAAAGAAATAGATAATTTTGTCCGTTCATGCCCAAGTTGCCAAAGGAACAAAAAACCAGACAACCGATGCGAATAACAGACACTCCAAAAAAAGCGTTAGAAAAGGTACAGATGGACATTGTAGGGCCCTTACCAACGACAAAAAGGGGTAATCGGTATTTGCTAACTCTTCAAGATAATCTTACTAAGTACTCCGACGCGATCCCACTTATTAGTATTGACTCGGTATCCGTAGCCATGGCTCTGGCTGAACAATTTATCAGTAGATTTGGGTGCCCTCGAACAATTCAAACTGACCAGGGGAGTAATTTTGTTAGCAACATTAGGAAAACCTTTTGTAAAATATTTAAAATACAAAAAATTATCTCAACCGCATTCCACCCACTGTCACTGGGATCTCTTGAACGGGCGCATCACGTATTTACAGATTACCTGAAACATTACTGTACTAACACCGACTGGGATGATTGGATTCGGTTTGGCATATTTTCTTACAATACGTCTGTCCATCAAGCTACTGGTTTCACTCCACATGAGCTTGTGTTCGGGGTAAAGGCGATTATTCCCTCAGAGTTCAGCAATCAAGTAATTCCGCGAACCTTTGTTAACCATTTGGATGAGTTATTTTCAAAAATAAGCACAACCCAAACTAAATATATAAATATATATATATAAAGAATATATATATATAAATATATATATAAAGAACCAAAAACTTCTAAATTTGATTCTAGCTGGTTGGGACCTTACAAAATTGTTAGGATGTTTGATGACTTAAACGCGGAAATAGCCATAGGAGTTGGTAAAACCAAGATAGTTCATACGAACAAGTTGAAATTAGCATGCATAAGATTAGATTCCCCATAGTCTACCACTTTGTCATTTGCATGTATAGTATGTATTAAGCTAGGTTACTTCATTAGTTCGCGGATCAAAACCTTGTAATTTTGAAACGTAGATGTTATGCCACCGAGACAAACTTGTAACCCATTGTAATCAATTGTGACAAGTAAGCAACGTAGCATCACGTAGCTACACGTAGCATCTTTCGACTCGCAATCTTCGCGGGAACCCGGGTGGACCGAGTAGCTTGGGTACCGTGGGGGAAGCGGGGAGGGGAGGCTCAGGAATGCTTCACTGAGATGTTTATTTACATATAAGTAATTATTCATGTTGTCATATTAGAAATTAATGCCAGTTTAGCGATACTAACATCCTATATAAGGTGCGCAGGCCCAATTTATCATAAATGTATAATTGGAAAGGTGTTCCCATTGGAAAACACCTTTTGTATAAGGAGGGAAGTGTTGCGACTTCCGTCTAGCGGCGTGAAGTATAAACTTTAGAAGCGCGAAATTCGAAGCGGACCACACAGATGTAATAGGAAAGGGAAGCAAGGTGAAGTTCGCACAAGCCCGAGGGGTTTGAAAATAGTTAGAGATTCTTTTATTGAGAGGACTTCAAGACTATAAACTAATCGATTCCCACTTGGAAACGGGTGTTTGAACAAATGAACTGCACCTTGTTCCCTTCGCCTAGGTGTGTAATTCCAGCGCAATGTAGTTAAACGCTTGTTTTTGTAAAAATCGACAACCGAAAGGAATCGAACCAACGAATAGGAATTCAGCTAGCTAATTAGTAAATTTGCGATTGGCGTTTAGAATCTATGATATTATGGTAATTAACAAAAGAGGTAAAACCGATGGACCCTTTGGAAGCGTCACTCGAACCTAGAAAGCCTACCAGATTAGTCGCATAATCAAAAAGGCTCTTCAGAATTGATATTGTGTTCAAATCGTTTATTTTATTCATTAAAGTTATAAATTTATTGTGTTCAAATCATTATATTCTGTTCTTATTATTATTTTAATTATACTTATCACCCAAATAATCCGCGTCCTAGGAGCAGAACGCCTTAGCGTTCCACGGACGTCGACCCTCGACGAATTCCCTACGAAGGATCCAGAGGACCCTTACATCATGGATCCTCCGATGAGATGCATGACAGAGTAGCAGAAGTCATACAAAACCATCGAAGAAATCCATGAAATGAAATAAATCATTTAAACCCATCGAAGAAATGCACCAAATAAAAGAAATCATGTAAACCCATAGAAGAATTGGATCCAATAATATAAATCATGTAAATCCATCGAAGAAATGCATGAAATAGGACAGATCGTGCAAACCCATTGAAGAAATGCACGAAATAAAATAAATCATATAAACCCATCGAAGAAATGCATCGAATATAATAATTCATTTAAAGTCATCAGAGAAATGCATGAAATAGGACAGATCATGCAAACGCATCGAAGAAATCATTTTTAAGAGGACGATGTGACGTCCCACTATTTTTCGCGCGGTATTATTCCACCATCTCTTCGAAAATCAATCCACAACTCCGTTAAAACCTTCAATCTCGAGTCATACCCTACTCCCTCACCCAACCGATCATTTAGACGATATACCTTAGTGGTCCCTATCTCTAAACGGTCAATCCAGATTCCTGATCACCTTGGCGATGTACCTTAGCGGTCCCCATCTCAAGATGGTCAACTACGACCTCCAAATCCAATTTAAACGAATCCCTCGCCCCAAAAACTTACTAATTCGAGACCACGTCTCACCCCCTCAAACTGCCCTTTAATTTGACTCCACTCTTACCCCTGTACCCATCCAGCTACTCCAAATCCGTCGGATTGAGTATTCCCATATAAAAACCCCAAAAATGTAATTGCGACGCATACTTTGCGCATTAGTCATCACTCAGTTATTTACTACGACGCATATTTGGCGTACGTGCCATGGCGAATTACCGCGCTTACCCTTCATACCTGACATTCCAATCTTTACTATAAATATGAGGTCCACAGAGGCCGGAGCCCATTACCATGTTTACCATTTTTGTGACAAGTGTCTATATAAACCTCGCGATTATAAAAGTGATAACGAATCGACGAATCTCATTTTTCATATTATATATGTGACGAAGTCACGTCACGCGCCAGCCGAACGCTCGGGACCGCAAACAAAGGCCTTAGTTCGCGCCGCGGCCGCTGGGCGGCCGCGGCCCCGCGAGGTCTCTCGCGAGTAAAGATTCGCGGCCTGCGCGTATAAGGCCCGCGGCGAGCGAGATTGACAGCTCTCGTCCCGCACGCATTAGTGGTACACACCGCCGTACCGTACGTTCGAGAGGCTCTATTTTTGTGGATCTTCCTGAGGTGTGCACGCGCCGACCTATCGTCACGCGGTGCCATTACCAGCCTCGTACCGAAATAGGCCGAGAGCAATCTTGCGCCCTACCCTATCGAAGAGGTCTCTCTGCGCCCAATAGGCTGGAGGCCTATTGCACTTCGAGTCTCCACTATACGACTCTCGCACCGACGCGCCTCTTAAGGCCGTCAAGAGCAGAACGTTCTCCATACTGCATCCCCGTTCCTACGAAACGCCGAAAAATCGTCGCCGCCGCGAAACGACGCGCCGTACCGCCGTAGCTCTTCCGTCGCGCTCGGAACTTATGTACAAAATCAATTTATGAACATGCACCTTAGTGAATAAACACTATTATTTATTTTAACCACAGCTGTGCTCATTCGCCGAACCCGGCCTTACCGACTGAGTCGGCAACCTATCCCTTCTCCGTCCCACCGGTAATCGTTCCGCAACCAACCACGATCACATATATATTCAGTGCGAACCCTCCAAGAAGGAGAAACGTCCTGCTTTACTATTTGTAAGTTGCTATTATTATTAATATATATATATATATATATATTGTATGTCATATTCATTTATATTACTAATGCGTATTGCTTATCATACCTCTTTATATAATTATTCATTTATAACATTAAATGCTACTAAAGCTTATTCATTTATTTTGTTTCTTGCTTGCTGCTAAAGCCTATTGGCTTATTTTCTATTACTTGTTTATTGCTTAAAGCCTATTGGCCTATTACGTGTGTTTGCTTATTGCTTAAAGCCTATTGGTTAAGTTGTATCACCCACTTATTGTTAAGACCTATCGGTCTATTTTGTATTGCACCTTCATCACTAATATTCATGCGTATCACTATTATTACATTTAAATCATATGTTCCTAACGGTACACGTCAAAACAAGACGGTACCCAAAATAAAGAAACGTTACTATTTCCTAAACACGCCTCGTATTATTGCATAAATCCTACGATAACAAAGATTACAATACATAACACGCCGGTACAACAGCTTGTAACGTCCGATTGGCAGGGACAACTGAGCGTTACTGGTTCTCGAGAGGAGAGCGGCGTCCCCTCGAGTATAGGATAGGTGGGGTTTCGTTATAGTAGAGTAAAGGAGTAAAATCCAACTTAAACATTAACAATGGCTTGTTTATTCAACGAATAATTATACTTTAAGTAACAAATTAATATCAATTACAACTATGATTACAATATTTTTGGTTTTCTTATATTTTATGTATATACAGGGTGTCCCAAAAATGTCGGACTTCCTTGAAAGGGGTGACTCAGGGGGTGATTTGAAACAACTTTTTCCTTAGCGAAAATATTGTCCGAAGCTTCGTTAAGGAGATATTAACCAAAAACCCCGACCAATCAGAGCGCGCGCCTTCCGCCTGAGTTCCCGCGGTAGCGTTGGCTACGAGATAGGCGACCGCGCTTGTGCTACGAACGTACGAACAAGCAAGTCGGCATGCATCGAAGGAAACCGCGTTACACATTTTTTTTTTAAAGCAGAATCTTAAATAAGAATAATTTGAAGTGAGAGGACAAGAAGTACGTAAATTTCGGTTTTAAATAAGGCATAAACGAAAAGGTAACGTAACAGAAAATGTACGACAAGTGATCGTAATTCGTTATTGAGGTAAAAATCCGTAGTTTAACAACGGCCAACACAACTAAATTTAAAAAATAATATTAGGTGTATGAATAAATTCTTTCCGACTGGAATTTCTATCGCGGTGGTATTCAGAAGCTGCCAGAAAAATGGCAAAAGGTAATTAACAATAATGGAAATTATTTCGATGATCGAGTTGTTTTCATATTTTTTAAATCGAACCGTTATTGTACCCTAAAATCGGAAAGAATTTATTTTCACACCTAATAATCACCAATAAATTAAATAAAACTCACCCTTTCGGATATTCCTTTCCTTGCTTTCCTTCCCTTTTCGGAAACCTGTGTCAGTAGGGCACTGTACCGATCCTGGTTATCGGTGGACGAAAAGATTTATGGTTGGGTAGCGCCCAGTGCTCAGCTGATCACACTGCGTCCGGGTTAATGTACCGAATATTCACTTCACTGCACGGCTACTAACACTGATCACTGAATTTATTTTTCACGGAACGTGTTGTTCCTACGTTATAAAAATTTGTGGCTGCGAAAGGGGCCGATTACTGTTAATTACTGGAACGAGATTACTACTATTACCCGGCGAAAAGAAATTGCGTGGCAGACTGTCTCGGGCTGTGCAATCCGCTGCTGTGACGATTGGTCGAGTCACCTATTTGGGCACACTTTTAAAGACGGGACACACGTATTTTGGTTATTGGCTGAAGTTGCCACATACATTGTCGCACCGCGCGACGAAGAGATCGAACGAAACACGAGATCGAGTGGGATAGAGCGATTTGACCAAGCGTAGCCTACGCTTTTGTTTTGACGATCGTCGGTCGGATCCGTATCTGATCGCTGCACAGCAGCGGACTGCACAGCCCGAGACAGTCTGCCACGAGTTTTCTTTTCGCCGGGTAATAGTAGTAATCTCGTCCCAGTAATTAACAGTAATCGGCCCCTTTCGCGGCCACCAATTTTTATAACGTAGGAACAACACGTTCCGTGAAAAATAAATTCAGTGATCAGTGTTAGTAGCCGTGCAGTGAAGTGAATATTCGGTACATTGACCCTGCGATCAGCTGAGCACTGGACGCCGATGACCAGGATCGGTACAGTGCCCTACTGACACAGGTTTCCGAAAAGGGAAGGAAAGCAAGGAAAGGAATGTCCGAAAGGGTGAGTTTTATTTAATTTATTGGTGATTATTAGGTGTGAAAATAAATTCTTTCCGATTTTAGGGTACAATAACGATTCGATTTAAAAAATATGAAAACAACTCGATCATCGAAATAATTTCCATTATTGTTAATTACCTTTTGCCATTTTTCTGGCAGCTTCTGAATACCACCGCGATAGAAATTCCAGTCGGAAAGAATTTATTCATACACCTAATATTATTTTTTAAATTTAGTTGTGTTGGCCGTTGTTAAACTACGGATTTTTACCTCAATAACGAATTACGATCACTTCTCGTACATTTTCTGTTACGTTACCTTTTCGTTTATGCCTTATTTAAAACCGAAATTTACGTACTTCTTGTCCTCTCACTTCAAATTATTCTTATTTAAGATTCTGCTTTAAAAAAAAAATGTGTAACGCGGTTTCCTTCGATGCATGCCGACTTGCTTGTTCGTACGTTCGTAGCACAAGCGCGGTCGCCTACCTCGTAGCCAACGCTACCGCGGGAACTCAGGCGGAAGGCGCGCGCTCTGATTGGTCGGGGTTTTTGGTTAATATCTCCTTAACGAAGCTTCGGACAATATTTTCGCTAAGGAAAAAGTTGTTTCATATCACCCCCTGAGTAACCCCTTTCAAGGAAGTCCGACATTTTTGGGACACCCTGTATGTGTCGTTTTATGTACAAGTTATGTATGTGTGTTGCAGTGTACAGCCGCTACCGTCTCCGGAGCGAGCTTATACTCTTGGCAACGTCTGCAGTAAGAACAGCCGCTACCGTTTCCGGAGCGAGCTTAATACTCGTGGCAGAGTTTGAGTTCTATACTCTTACGACCTTGCTTTTACCAAGTGCACCAGCCGCTACCGTTTCCGGAGCGAGCTTAATGCCTTTGCAAGAGCGAGGTTCTATAACCTTTGAATACACAATCAATAAAGGAGCACCTGTACCTATCCACTGAAGACCAGCCGCTACCGTCTCCGGAGCGAGCTTAATCTTACTGGTCAGACCTTAGCTACCTCTATGCTTGTGCATTCGCAAGCAGAGTCTTGACTGAATCACTGTGCTACGTGAACCTCCTTTTATACCATGATTTTGGCGGATTGGCGCACGCGCAGTGGTTTTCTCGCTTGTTACCTTATATTTTATCTTATATTCTTAACAACGCTTATAATCTATTATTCCTAATGTGTTTCGTAATATTCGTCTTATTTATATTTGCTTAATTATAATTTTATATGTAATAATATGTACAGTGATTCTACACGTGTCGTAATGTGTCGCTGTTTTATCGACTGTCGGTAACGCCGGGTTCGAGTCCGCGTGGGATGTTATAAGCTGATCTCGTTTCGCAAACGCGAGACCTCTTGTTATGTTTACATGACTTTTCCCGAATCAGCGCATCTAAACGTAGTTCGCGGAATATCGCGAGCCGTTCTCTGAAATAATGCAACAGTAAATCAAAACAAAGCTATTAGCTTCCTAACGGGTGTCTCCCAAATACACAATAACCATTTAAACCTTCCCTCGTCGTTTTGTGTCGCGAAATACATTTTCGTGCCGAGACTCTTACCCTCCTCGTGACGCGAAATACATTTTCGTGCCGAGGCTCCTACCCAACTCGTGTCGCGAAATACATTTTCGTGCCGAGACTCCTACCCAACTCGTGTCGCGAAATACATTTTCGTGCCGAGACTCTTACCCTCCTCGTGACGCGAAATACATTTTCGTGCGGAGGCTCCTACCCAACTCGTGTCGCGAAATACATTTTCGTGCCGAGACTCCTACCCAACTCGTGTCGCGAAATACATTTTCGTGCCGAGGCTCCTACCCAAATTTTGTGCTGCGAAATTCACTTTCGTACCGAAACATCCTCCTAACCTACCCCTACAATGTCATTCCCCTAAGACCTCAACCCGGGACGTGACAACGATCCGGTCTAAAAATCGATTTTTTTTATTTCATTTTTCGAATGTTCAACCTTTTAGGAATACGTTTTTAAAGGGATTTGTTGAAATTCGTAAAATTCCCGAAGTTATAGGCATTTGAGTAGCGGCAAATGCATGGGTCACAACCGGTCACTCGGCGCTCACGTAAAACTTTAACCTTTAGAGGGCCGGGCTGGCCACTATAGTGGCTACTGAAAATTTTAAAATTTGAACTTGTTTCTAAGGGTTCTTGATATCGCTAATCACGATTCTATGGTCAGAGTATCGAAATTTTACGCAGAAACAGTGTTGCCAACCTAAACAAGCCTAAATGAATAACAGCAGTTACATTTATATATTATTCTTTCCTTTGGCGTTACCCAGGACTAAAAACGTGGACGTAGAAAGTTTTGTAGCTCTTTTTTGGGGGGGGGGGGGGGGGGTTGTTATTTTTTTTTTAGTTTTCTGATTTTACTATTTATTATGCGAGCTGCTGTGACGTCCCACTATTTTTCGCGCGGTATTTTAACACCACTTCCTCACAAATCCATCCACAACTCCAGAAAAAACCCTCATACTTAAGCCTTACCCCTTTTTTCAAACCCAACCGATCATTTAGACGATACACCTTAGTGGTCCCTATCTCTAAACGATCAATCCAGATTCCTGATCACCTCGACGATGTACCTTAGCGGTCCCCATCTCAAGATAATCAACTACGATCTCCAAATCTACTTCAAACAAATCCCTCGTCCTTAAAATCCTCTCTTAAATCGAGAATACGTCTCACGCCCTTACTATGACCAAAGAAGTCAGTACCCCGTTTACCCCTTTCCGATACGACCTCCTAAACTCCACCAAATGGGTTGAGTATTCCGCTTCAAAGCCCCATGCAAAAACCCCAGAAATGTTACTGCGACACAAATTTACGAACGTGATCAACACGTGATAATTACTGCGACGCAGATTTGGCGTACGTGCCATGGAACACACCACACATACCCTTCACCCATTACCAGTACAAGACAAGGCCACATAAAACCCCTAAACACCGACTCTATTAATAAGTAATTGCGACGCATCTTCAAAGATCAGTCAAGGTGCATACCGCGCACACTCTTCACCCCTAACAATCCCGACCATAGTATAAATACAAGGCCCAAAACGGCCAGAGACCTTCTGGCTCTTCTACGGAAACTTCCTATGAAGGAGTGTTATAAGTTGACAGTCGCGCATATTTTACATATAAAAGTGTTAGACTCAGTTCGATTATCGACGACATCAATCGTAAGCGATTACATTTACTTACTTCTTTAGTGCGTATCATCATCATTCATATTATCCAATTATTGCTTTCGCCTTATATATTTCTATTTCATTATTGCTTATTGTATATCTATTTTCTTCATTTGCTTATGCTTATTGCTATTTACATAATTGTCTACCGCTAGACGCCTATTATATGCTAATCCTTAGTCCATTATATTAATATCGTTGCTATTATTTACATATCTCACATTCATACATATAAATTGTCATCGATTATTGTTTATATAAATGTCCCTGTGCAGATGCTAACGTCTAACGCATCAATATATATATATATGAATACCTAGTGCTATAAAAATAAGCAATAACTCTTGTCTCTAAAATAACGTCTAGAATCATTGTAAAGATCCTCCAGCTACGAAACTCACCAAACCAAAACAAACCAGTGCAACAGCTGATTTCAGCTCGCGATACCCGAGCATAGAGTTTCTTATAGTGTTTACTCAGCGTACTTTTACATAGGCTGCGTACAGCCATATGTCTAGACATATTTCTCGGAAATATTCCTTCTAGTTAAGTGCAACGTTAAAATCCACCAAAACAAAAACAAAGTGTTCTAACGGGTGTCATTACCGGAGGGATTACAGTCTAAACCTTCCCTGGTCGTTCAGTGCTACGAATCTGGCATTCGCGCCTGAATCCTACACACCATAGTGCCACGAATCACGTATTCGCGCCTAAAATTCCACTCCACCTTCAGAGCCACGAATCACGTATTCGCGCCGGAATTCCTACTCTCCGCAGCGCCACGAATCTGGCATTCGCGCCTGCATCCTACTCTCCGCAGCGCCACGAATCTGGCATTCGCGCCTGCATCCTACTCTCCGCAGCGCCACGAATCTGGCATTCGCGCCTGCATCCTTACGAACATTCAGCGCCACGAATCTGGCATTCGCGCCTGCATCCTTACGAACATTCAGTGCCACGAATCTGGCATTCGCGCCTGAATTCCTACTCTCCGCAGCGCCACGAATCTGGCATTCGCGCCTGCATCCTACTCTCCGCAGCGCCACGAATCTGGCATTCGCGCCTGCATCCTTTCGAACATTCAGTGCCACGAATCTGGCATTCGCGCCTGAATCCTACTCTCCGCAGCGCCACGAATCTGGCATTCGCGCCTGCATCCTACTCTCCGCAGCGCCACGAATCTTGCATTCGCGCCTGCATTCCCTACGAATAAAACCCCATATGTCATTTTCCCCAAAGACCTTCACCCGGGACGTGACATAATTTTGGTGACAGCGGTGGGATGCGTTAACTGTTTAAAGAAGTAAATTCTCGAACATACGGTGCCCACAATAGCCCGATATCTAGTATGTGTAGCAGATTTCAACTGCAACATCTACCAAACCTGTACCGCCAATTTGTGAACCAATTGGCATATACCAGGGAACGGACCTGTGTTTCGGGCGGTGTAGCAACGACCACGGGAGGCTGTAATATTTGCCTTCACTGCTTCGACCTGGACCCGATTGAAGTGAACGAAATCAATCAGGAACATTATTATTCTTTACATAACATATTCCCAAAGTGCTCTCGTTGCAAAAACCCCCTATTCCAAACGCGTCCCCTAAGTAGTTGCTCCGAGTGCATCGAACGTTTTTTCCTCTTGAATAGGAACCATTACGGGTTGATAATCATAGGTTCTAGGGATAGAACTCCCTAAGCTTGAAAAACGGCTACCGGACACCCTAAAGTTAACCAGTCAGTTTTAAAATACATAAATACAAATAGAGTCAAAACGATTTTAAACATGTCTGAGTACGACGAAACTGAAGACCCTAACGCAACGGACCAAGACGCGGGCCCTTCCATGAACCCTATAGATACCGCGGCTACCGAATTATCAGGAAACATGGAATTGCTAAAACAAAAAGGAGCGGTAATCGAAAATTTACATACGAAATTTGTCGTACCCAAAACGCATTCGGGCGAAGTTACTAAATCGGGCGGCGCCACGTTGGAGGGTCTTGCCGAACAAGTACAAATTATACGAGAGACAATGGAAAAATTTCTTACACCCCCACCATCCGCGAATAACTTTGCCACGCCGGGTTCCTCTCGTTTCGATAGAAAACCGGTGCTGAGATATAACAAAGAACCCGATACACTGACTCGTGACCACGTTCCGGACCAGGATCCATTGCCCCAGATCAGATTAAAGGACGCGATAGAAACTGTCCCAAAATTTAACGGCCATAACATGCCCGTTTTGCAATTCGCGAGAGCTTGCAAAAGGGCTAAGGCTCTGGTTCCCTCGCAAGCCGAACCCCAGCTAGCGAGGTTGTTGATAAACAAGCTGCAAGATCACGCGTACTTGGCGGTTGAGGATCGGGTCTTCGAAACCGTAAACGACTTAATTAAACAACTTAAACGCACATTCTCCCCTGCCGAGACATCGGACCACTACCGAGGGGAACTCACGAATATTATAAAGGGAACCAACGAACATATGTTGGCATACATTTCACGCGTTAAGGACCTCCGGTTCGCCATCTTGGAGGAGAATAGAGAATATCGCCACGACTTCGCACAAACCCTGGACGTGGATCGCCTAACTTTGGACTCGTTCATTGATGGTCTTCCACCTCACGTAAGGACAATGTTATTACAACATAATTTCGAAACACTCGAAGAACCCTTCGAGGCAGCCGTACTCGTGGATAAAAAGATGGACAGGGACCACCGAAGATTTTCAGAACAGAAGGCACCTAAACTCGTATGCCAGGTTTGCAATAAGACAGGGCACGACGCACTATCCTGTAGGAGCTACCAAGGTTTGAACTATCGACCGACCGAACGATATCCTCAAAACCGAGTAACAGGATATGGTAATCAAGCCCCAAATCCAATAGTCCCCTACTGGGACAAAACTCGACCTCCTCCTTCTAGACCTACGGAATTGCGCATCTGTGCGTATTGCAAAAATCCCGGACATTTAATTTCAGAGTGTAGGAAACGTTTATTCAATCGTAACGAAAGGAACCCTGGAACCTTCCAAGAGCGAGACTCGGGAAACGCTCTGCCCCCAGGGCCAACTATGGAGGCGTACCGTGGAACGGGCCAGGCAGGAGCGCGTCCAGTAACGACACAAGCGGAATCGGGAATGCCAAAACTAGGATCGCCACCGCATGGTTAAATACAGTTGCCGAAACCCCGTCCGTAATTATCCGATCTCCAGATTTCGAAAGAACTCCGGAACTAATGATTGACACAGGTTCTGAAGTGAATTTATTGAAAATTCACGCCGTAAAACAATCTCAAAATATAGACGCAAACAAACAGGTACAACTTAGAGGCATTGCTAAGGACCTCGTTTCCACCCTCGGGACAATAAAAATAACCTTATTAGGCAACGACGTTACGTTCCACGTAGTTGAAAACGATTTCCCTATTAAACCACACGGGATACTAGGAACTGAATTCTTTATGGAACAAGATGCTTCAATACATTATTCGAAAAAACAGTTGGAGTTCAACGGAAATTCCATTCCGTTTGTAAACAGGGATCAAGTCGTGCTACCCGCTAGGTCAAAAACTGTTTCTTTTATAAACGTATCAAATTCAGACGTAAAGGAAGGACATCTACCTAGATTAGATTTAGGCACTGGAATTCATGCTGGTAATGCTCTTGTCCGTAATCAAGACGGCAAAGCTTACTTACAGATAATAAATTCCAATGAAATAGACATAACGATCACAACACCTACTGTTGAATTGGAAGAATTTGAAATTGTGATTCCTGAACCCAAACAAAGACGAACAAAAAAGACTATGACGTCTAAATGCGTCACTCCTACCCCCGCCCTAAATCCAAACGAGTCCCTCTTACCCCAAGATCCGTCGGTCCACCACACTGAGGCACCTGCGAAAGTGCACTCACTCTCACCCCCTGTGCATTATGCCAGATCAACCCTCCACCCTGATTTCCTTGAGTCTTTTACTATTGCGTCGGGTGAGGAACCATCGACAATTTCTGAAAAATCCTCAACAAGGATGGAACAAGTGCTCGAACTAATTTCAACGGAACATATGAATCCGGAGGAAAAACTCCATGTCCAAGGAATTTTAAGTAAACACCATGACCTTTTCCATTTACCAAATGAGAAGCTGGATCATACGAACGCTATCCAGCATGGGATCCAGACAACGGACCCAGCGCCTATCAATACTAAACAATATCGCTTCCCTCCAGTACACAAGAAGGAAATCGATAAACAAGTACAAAAATTACTAGACCAAGAAATTATAAAGCCTTCATTATCACCTTACAATTCACCAATCTGGATTGTATCTAAGAAACCAGGACCCGATGGAGAAGTCCTATGGCGAATGGTACTCGATTTTAGGGATCTAAACAAAAAGACCGTTCCTGACGCTTACCCAATTCCTAATATCAACGAAATATTAGACCAATTAGGGGGAGCCAAATATTTTTCCGTGTTCGACCTCGCTTCGGGATTTCACCAAATACCTATGAAGCCTGAAGACGCACACAAAACAGCTTTTTCCACACCACATGGACATTATGAATTTAAAAGAATGCCATTCGGACTTTGTAATGCACCAGCTACTTTCCAACGTCTAATGGATCATACCCTTACTGGACTCCAGGGCACAGAAATGTTCGTATATTTGGACGACATCGTCCTTTACGCAAGTTCCCTTACTGAGCACTTAATCAAATTTAAAAAACTTGCTAACCGTTTGCGAGAAGCTAACCTAAAATTACAACCTACGAAATGTAAATTCCTACATAAGGAAGTCGCTTACCTGGGACATATAATTACCGAGGAAGGAGTAAAACAGGATCCAAATAAAATCCAAGCCATTGAGAAATACCCTGCACCTCGTACACCGAAAGGAATTAAAGAGTTCCTCGGTCTAACCGGCTATTACAGAAGATTTATCCCGGAATTTTCCAAAATGGCTCGCCCTTTAACCTCCCTATTGAAAAAGGACGTACCATTCAATTGGGGAACGTCTCAGGAAATCGCTTTTGACCATTTAAGATTCGCATTGCTGAAAGAACCTATCCTGCAGTATCCGAATTTTGAATTAGAATTTCACGTCACTACTGACGCCTCTGAATACGCTATAGGAGGAATATTGAGTCAAGCTGCTAGTGAAAAGGAACTACCGATCGCGTACGCCTCCCGTGTTCTGAATAAAGCAGAAACAAATTACTCAACAATAGAAAAGGAACTTTTAGCAATTGTGTATTGTGTCAGATATTTTCGACCCTACCTATATGGACGAAAGTTCATTTTATTTACTGACCATCAACCACTGATTTGGCTACACAAGGTAAAAGACCCTACGTCGCGTCTCGTTAGGTGGCGGCTAAAATTAGCGGAATATGAATACGAAATTCGTTATCAACCAGGCAAAAGTAACAAACTTGCCGATGCATTATCCCGCAATCCTCCCACAGTGGAGACATATCCAGTACGACCAAGAGAGGAAGCTGATGAAGACTGGGAAGATCAGCCCCCGGCTAAACGAGGTCCCGGGAGGCCCCGACTCCCCAAACCATCTACCTCCGCGACCAGACCCGCGTATAAAACTCGCCCAAGAGCACCACCAACCAGAATACAGCCGCCCAGAAAGGTACGCCAAAAGTTGACCAATGCAGAAAACCCACCAGATTCCCTCTCGGTAAACCCACCGGAACCGATGAGTAGCGAAGATGATGAAGTAAGTCAGGAAGAAGAAAAGGAATTAGCGGACGCCCCTATTATTTCACCTCCACAATCGCCAACGCCGCAGGAAGAGAAGGACCTTGACTCCGAAGTGGATTCCAACGCATCGGATGAATCAGACTCAGAATCTTCGATAATTGGACTAAACGATTCTTTGGACGCTGCTTACGAAGCAGATCCCGAACGAGATATCCGAATAACGCCATTAATCAGTCGCGACCCATTATCCCTACGAAAAGAAACGCCCGTTTTCTTTTTAAGCGTGGATGGAAAACCTTGCGACAACGGAGCGAAGGAACTGCAGGAAACGGGAATCCTAACAATACCTGGCGACCTCCCACTGGGTAAGGCCCACGTAACTCACAAAAAGGGACAAATACTAGTAGGGCTGGTTATTAAAGAAACGCAAAACACGCCATTAACTATGACAACTTGGGGCAGAACCCTTTCCTACTTTAAATATGTGATACACGAGCTCCAAATACAATCTTTTAGTATAGCCAAAACGCCGAACTTGGATCACTTAAACTGGCAAAGTGTCATTACGGATATCCTCGAAGCCGTCAACAAAGAGAACATCAGTGTCACTATATGTTTACAGCTAGTTCAAATTCCCGAAGAATCTAAAAGACAAAATATTATTACCGAAAATCACGCGTCTGCATTAGCCGGACACAAGGGAGTAACGAAAACCTATAACCGAATTAGACACCACTACTTTTGGAAAGGAATGAAGAAAGCCGTGGAAGACTATATTAGAACATGCGAGGACTGTCAGCGGAAGAAACTCGTCCGTGTTAAGACCAGGCAACCAATGATTCTAACGGACACGCCTGGACAAGCCTTCGACAAAATTGCATTGGACATCGTATGACCGCTACCTACCACGAGAGAAGGGAATACCTATATATTAACAATGCAAGACTTATTAACAAAATATTTCGTATGCGTACCTCTTAAACACACCACATCGATAAAAGTTGCAGATGCGTTTATAAAGATATTTATCTGTCAATTCGGAGCTCCCAGAGCCATCCTCACCGACCAAGGAGCAAATTTCACTAGTAACTTCATGAAAGCTATCGCGAAAAAGTTTAAAATCGAACAATTTAGAACCACAGCTTTTCACCCACAGACTAACGGTTCTCTAGAGCGATCGCACCTCGTCCTAACGGAATATTTGAAAATGTTTATAAGTAAACACAGTGACTGGGACGAATGGACAGACTTGGCCGCGTTCTGTTATAATACCAGCGTCCACGAAGGCACTGGCTACACCCCACATGAATTAGTGTTCGGAAAATTAGCCCGGGTACCCAGTCGAAAAAGGATGCCCGAAGATTTTGAAAATGAAACCTACAATAATTACCTCTCAAGGCTAAGCGCAAGGGTACAAGAACTGCAAACCGCCGCCGCAGAAAAACTAAAAGAAGCCAAAATCCGTTACAAAAAATATTATGACCGACACGTAAACGAACAGACCTTCCAACCGGGCGACTCCGTTTTCGTACTTATAGAACCACGTAAAGGAAAATTCGGGGACCAATATTCTGGTCCACACACCATAATAGAGGTTATTCCCTCGCAAAATCTACGGATAACATGGAAGGGCAAAACCAGAATAATACACGCGAACAAAGCGCGTCTTGGTCGCGTACGCGAGAACCCCGGTTGATCATTACTAACAAATCATGTCTTAATACTCTAATTTCTTTATCAATCGAAAAAAATATATCATGCCAAGTCGATGGGGAAAGGGCAAGATACCAAGGCCTGGACAAAAAGGGGGAGGAAAGGCCAGGCGCCTGTCCCACATGCGGTGGATGCGCCGGGAGGCGACCAAGGAGGGCCGCAGCATTTCGCCCCTCCTCCCAAAGCTCGTTTCCTCGGTCGTCATCAGGGAGGCCGACGCAGAAACCATCATCATCGACGACTCCCCCCCGCCAACACCGACACAGAAAACTATACAAGAGGCCATCAGTCCAAGGCCCCAAAACAGCCCTCCTACTAATAATGGGGTAATGAAGCCACTCGTCCATTCCATTCCCCATCCATACCCTTCTCCTTCCCAAACCTCCAACTCACAAATTCCCTCCACCCTCCCTCCTTACCCAGGTGTCGTGGAAGTCCTGGACACGGGGTCAGCCATCCGTATTCCAGACTTTACGGAACTGACACCCGCTTTTCTAAGGTGGTTCAATGACCACTATCAAGATGGTTACGACCTCACGTTCATCCTGGACGATCCCTCCCTCCAATTCCTCGAATATTCCTACCCCCCTTACTAATTCCTAGTCCTTCCTTCCTTTACCACCCTTGTATATAGTTCCCTGTACATATACCTGTTATTTTTTTTTCTCGCCAAATAGGCATTATCTTTTATATTTTATTTTTTTCTCGAGTAGTAAGGTAATGCCGATTCTAACTCAGGTCCTCTGAGGGGAGCGCGGTGGCGGGGGGAAGTGAGGGCGCGCGGGGGAGTGCGGTGGAGGAAACATGGGCGCGGGGGGAAGCGGGGGAAGTGCGGAATGGATGACCGGTTGCGCGCGCATGAGCCGCGGAGTGGGGGAAGCCGCAATCGTGGAGGGGATCAGTCCAGACCGAACCGCCGCGGAGACCTCTCCACGTCGGACCCACCCCCAAAAACTTCGGAGGGTCATCCCCTCCCTCTAAAAAAATTTCTGGGACCGGGTCTTGTATGAAAAATCTTTTTTCAGACTCGATCCAGCTCCAGAAATTTTTTTCCCCAAATATTTTCAAAATACTTTTTACAAAATCAATAGATACTTCCCCCCAACGCAGAGAAAATAATAATTAAGAAACGTTGAATCTTAAAATTAGGTGGTAAGGAGGAAGACAGGTAAATAAATGGGAGAAATAATATAGGTTTAAGAATATATATTTAAAATTAAATGAATATAATTTAACAGTTTTTCTTCCTACGGGCATGAGCTACAAGATCATTGATTGCACATGCCAACAGTTCGCAATCTACAAGATAATCCTCACAGTAATGTTCACTATCACGTATGATTTTAGCAGCACGACGCATATCTAACGTTTCACAGACAACATCGCTCTGCTGCAACACGTTAACAAAAATTTCAAATTTTACTCTCGCATCTTCTGCAGTTTGATACATCCGCGGATACATATACTCTATACATGGTTGAAGATTAAATAAAAATGTTGTCGTGTCCAGTGTGAAATACAGTGTATTATCACATTGTGTAATCTTTATAATTGGTGAATCAATGATCCGAAAAAATTCTATCGTTAAATTATCAATTCGCATTGTGTCAGGTTCAGGGAATCGTGCACATTCTTCGATGGTTTCACGGCTGTCGAATAGCGCACCCCATGTATGCCATGATAATATGAGATGATTTCCATAATTATCACCGAGAAGAACTTCTACATCGACTATAGATCCTACGTTGATTCCAATTTCCAAATATTTGCTACCCATGGATGTTAATGCGTATCTTCTGACCATGATACGCGATCCTTGGCGCGGGCTAAGAGAACAATCAAAGCTATGAAATTGCCCACTCGTATTAGAAATAAACAAAAATTTTAAGATGTGAAAGTTACACCTTACCAGTCATTATATATATTCTCCCCACATGGAGCTACACCATCATCTCGCACGATCGGAACGAAATAATCCTCACACCCAGCGAGTATTTCATCAATGGTTCTATACATTTTTTTTTTTAGAGCACTATTTGCTCCATCGAAAGTCACTGAGACTACTGAGCGATTGATGGAATAGCGTTCAGGAGACTGGCTTAAATAGAGGTGCAATTGCTTTCCCCCACCACCACCGCAACCAACACATTTTATTTTAAAGCTATCAATTTATTTTTTTCAAATATAATTTTCAATCTCAACGTCGCGGCGAATCGCGCGATTACGCGTAATTTGACTCCTCTGGAGCAGCCGTGCAGGATGATGTAATTTAGCAGCACCAATCATAGAAATAATTATGCAGCGTCAGCAGAAACGTCGAATCTTAGAATTAGGTGGCGAGGCGGAAGATGAGTAAATAAAATGGAGAAATAATATACGTTTAAGAAATTTTATTTAAAATTAAAAGAATATAATTTAACATTTTTCCTACGAGCATCAGCTAGAATATCATTGATGGCGCATGCTAACAGTTCGCAATCTATATGATAATCCTCACAGTAATGTTCACTATCACATATTATTTTAGCAGCTTGACGCACATCTAACGTTTCACAGGCAACATCGCTCTGCTGTAGCACGTTAACAAAAGTTTTAAATTTCGTCTGCACATCTCTTACATTTTGATATAGTCGCGAATATACATAGCTTACACATGGCTCAAGATTTAATAAAAATGTTACTGTATCCGGTTTGAAATACAACGGCTTATCATGTAGCGTTATCCTTACAATTGGAGAATTATAGATCTTACAAAAATCTATCGTTAATTTATCCATATGCATCGAAGGTGATCCAGGTAATCGCGAACGTTCTTCAATGGCTGTACGACTACTGCATAGCGCATGCCATGTATGCCATGGTAACGTGAGATACATCCCACGATTATCGCCGAGAACAATTTCTACATCGATCGTAGGTCGTACGCTGATTCCAATTTCCAAATATTTGCTGCCCATGGATGTTAATGCGTATCTTCTGACCATGATACGCGATGTTCGGCGCGGGCTAAGAGAGCAATCAAAGATATGAAATTGTTTGCACAAACATAAAAAATTTAAGAATATGTAAAATTAAGCCATACCAAACAACTGTCTCCTCCCCACATTGAGCTATACCATCATCCTGCATGATCGGAACGTAATAATTCATACGTTCGGCGTTTCCTTCGACAATAGTACTGCACATTTTTTTTTTCAGAGTAGTATTTGTTCCGTCGAAAGTCACTGAGGCTACAGAGCGATTGATGGAATAGCGTCGGAGAGCGGGCTTAAATAGCGGTGTGATTGCTTCCCCCACCACCACATTTTATTTTAAAACTTCCAACTTTTCCATAATGTTTTTTCAATCCTAATGATGCTGCATATTGCACGATCACATGTAATTTGAGTCTCACCCTCAAGGATAAAAGTCTTGGCACGTGTTGAATGTAATATAATACTTTTGAAAGCGTCGAATCTTAGAATTAGGTGTTAGCAGAAACTGTGTCGTAGATTTTGCGCGCTAGTTCATCATAAGCGTGAATCATAGAAAGAATTATGCTGCATCAACAGAAACTGCAGAGAACCATGTTGGGACAGATCACCATTTTTTTTTTTACATGCAATGCATTCGAGGGAGAGGGTACACCGAAAGAGTTAGACAGAGATATCGAATCGTGGTACTAGTTATAAAAGCGCGCTCCAAACTGCACAAAGCCTCAAATCGTTGCAACGCGTTGCGCGGAAAAGATATCACATTTACATTCCATTTACAATCATGGAAGAATTCATGCAAACAGAACGTCAATTGTTGGATCAATCCGAACGATTGATTTCGCGAGAAGAATACCTCGCGTGGGAAGAACGGTGCAACGAGTGTATTGAATCGTTGGAAGAACACAGTCGAGTGAAACGTCCTCGATTATCGATCGGGGTTCGACAATCGTTGGTTGCTCGAATCGCGCGACTCGAAGGACTAAAATATTCGTTGCGCGGACGTTTCGTGCGTGAAGGTGCAGGACATTCCGGCACAGGACTTTTGTGGCGCGAAATAGACACTGCGTTCGAAAGCCGCGTATTAACTGGTGCCGTGCTAAATTCAAATTACATCGAGCCGCGCAACTTTCTCCAAGATGCAGCGACCATTGTGCTGGAGCATGTGCAGGATGCTTTGAGGAAACATCGGAGCCTCAAAGTGAACACGGTGTTCAACGGTGAATTTGTGGCGGGTGACAAGCATGCTTGTAAAAGCATTAATACCCGAAACTGTGAACTCTTCCGCACATCCGATCTGCAGGAGTGGTACCAGCGATGCGTTATCGAACCCACCCTGGCATCGTTGGAAGAGTTTCAGGAACGCGACAGTGGATGGGCATTGACAAGAATCCTCAATCTGACTGTCAATGTTAACAAGTACAATCCGCTGCGCGCGGGGTGTCGCTACAAGTTACCACAGAAATTGTTGCTAAAGAAGGCTACAATTAGTGTACAATCCACAGACAATGCGTGTTTCGCGTGGGCAGTGGTCGCCGCTCTTCATCCAACCGAACGAAATGCAGATCGCCAAAGTTCATACCCAGACTATGCTTCCGTGCTAAATCTCCAGGGTATTGAGTTTCCAATGTCCCTGGAGCAAATTGGGAAGTTTGAGCGGCAGAACGAAATCTCCATCAACGTGTACAGTTTCGAGGAGCGATTGGAGAAGGACAATGAGAAGATAACTGTTGCAGTCTTTCCGCTGCGTCTCACCAACCAAAAGAGGGATCGACACGTCAACCTGCTCTACACACCATATCAAGAGCACGGCGATGTAGGGCACTTTGTGCTAATCAAGAACATGTCCCGGTTGGTGAGCATGCAGCTGAGCAAGCATGGAAAAAAGAAATTCATCTGTGACCGGTACGTATATAAACTTGTGAAATGTTGAAATGTCTCGCGGAAAAAAAAAATAAATTTTTTTTCTGGTTTTGCAGATGCTTGCACTACTTTGGATCCGTCGAGAAGTTGGAGGCCCATGCAGTGGACTGCGGGAATATGAATGACTGTGCCATTCTGCTGCCCAGCGAAGGCAACAATTTCCTCAGTTTCAAGAACCACTGCATGAAGGAGCGACATCCATTCGTGGTGTATGCAGATCTCGAGTGCATCATCGAGAAAACGGAAGACCGCATGATGGGTGATGCGGATTCTAAATTACACGCGTACCAGCAACATAAAGTGCATAGCATTGCATATTATATGCATTGTTCGTACGATACATCACTATCGATGTATCGATGTCGCCGCGACGCGGATTGTATTTCATGGTTCGTCGACGAACTAAAAAATTTTGCAGATTTTGCCAAACCCATTCTAGCCAATAATGCTTCTATTGAAAAGTTGACGAAAGATCTGTGGATGACATTTCACAATGCAACAAATTGTCATATTTGCGAAGAGCCATTCGAGGCTGATGATATACGAGTTCGCGATCATTGTCTTATATCCGGACGGTTTAGAGGACCCGCACATTCGAAATGCAATTTAAAATATAGAAATGCGTTTTACATCCCCATAGTTTTTCATAATTTATCTGGCTATGATTCACATTTCATTATCATGGAAATAGCTGCCGCTTTCAGAGGTCACGTTGATGTATTACCTATAACTAAGGAAAAGTATATTTCTTTCACAAAAAATGTTGAAGATTCGGTTGAATCAGACTCGCGAAATCATATTAAATTGCGATTCATTGATTCATACAAATTTCTCAATACCAGTCTCGACAAATTAGCATCTTTTCTTAACACAGATCAATTAAAAATTTTACGATCCCAATTTGAAACATTATCCATTGAAGATTTTAATTTATTAACACGAAAGGGTGTATTTCCATACGAATATCTTGATTGCGCGAACAAGCTGCAGGACCCGTGCTTACCACCGCGCGAGTCATTCTACAGTTCGTTAACGGGTGAGACTGTATCTGAAAGCGATTACGCGCACGCCGAGACTGTTTGGCAACGTTTCGGGATTAGAACCTTGGGCGAATACAGCGATTTGTATTTGAAAACAGATGTCTTGTTATTGGCAGATATTTTTGAAAATTTTCGCGAAAGTTGTATCAAGAGTTACGGATTAGATTCAGCGCATTATTATACATTACCTGGTTTCACGTGGGATGCTATGTTAAAACATACCAAAATTACATTCGAATTGCTCACCGACGTCGATATGGTCATGTTTATCGAACGTGGTATACGCGGGGGTTTAAGTCAATGTTCCGGAAGATACGCACATGCTAATAACAAGTACATGTCATCTTACGACGCATCGGAACAGTCATCGTACTTGATGTATTTTGACGTGAACAATTTGTATGGATGGGCAATTTATATAAATTGATGAACAACGCGGTATTTGGTAAAACTATGGAAAACGTGCGAAACCACGTGGATGTAAAACTTTTAACACATTGGGATGGACGTTTTGGTGCAGAGGCAATGATTGCGAAACCGAATTTCCACAGCAGAAGTGTTTTTTCGGAAAATTTAATAGCTGTTGAATTGCGCAAAGTCGAGATGAAATTCAACAAACCGATATATGTGGGTATGTGCATTCTGGATATATCGAAAATTTGTTTGTATGAATTTCATCACGATTACATGTCTCCACTGGTAGCTCAAAATTGTAAAATTCTGTATACCGACACTGACAGCCTCATTTATCACATTCAATGCGAAGATATCTTCGAGACCATGAAACGCAATATCGATAGATTCGACACATCCGATTATCTCATCGACAATACATATAATATGCCGCGCCTAAATAAGAAGGTTCCAGGGTTGATGAAGGACGAAAATAATGGTGCGATAATGACCGAATTCGTAGGTCTTAGAGCGAAAATGTATGCACTCCGCGTAGATGGTAAAAAAGATACGAAAAAGGCAAAAGGCGTCAAGACCAACATCATAGCCAGAACGATAACTTTCGACGACTACGCGGAGTGTTTGCAAAAGGAGATCGAAATGGTTCGCAGGCAATCATGTATACGGTCTAAATTGCACAAAGTGTACACCATTTCCGAATCCAAAATCGCTCTAAGCCCATACGACGACAAGCGGTATATCGTACCCGATTCGATTGACACTCTACCCTGGGGACATTATAAAATTCCGCTATAAAATTCCTTTGTAAAAATATCATTGTAAAAAAGAAATTTTAAAACTTCATATCGATATGATGTATAGTTTCAGAGAAAAGTTGACAATAAAAATAGCATTATGGAATATCCATGTATCTGGCAGCCCTATGATATCCAATTGTTCTATGAAGAATTATATATATTTCTTTACTATCCATGGGCTAATAATGAAATATACATAATTCTTCATAGAACAATTGGATATCATATGGTTGACTGAGACATGGATATTCCAGAATCCTATTTTTATTGTCAGCTTTTCTCCCTCGCTCTTTATGAAACTATACATCATATCGATATGAAGTTTTCAAATTTTGTGAGCGTGTTACAACAGCGTGATGTCATTGATGAAACTGGCAAATCTCTTGTTGATTGCGAACTGCCGGCATATGTCTTGAATGATTGGTAGCGACATTACTCGCAGCAAATGTTAAATAAATTGTACACATGTATTTATTTTATCCACACATTATTTTTATTTGTTCATGTATTATTATTATTATTTTACAATACATTATTGTTATTTATCCATGAATTGTGTGATTTATCAAACCCCAGCCACTTGACGTATACCTTATCCCCCTTCCTACGCAACACTTTTTCCACTAAATATACATCAGGATCGGCGACGCGTTGCAGCTCGTGTTCATAGAATCCTCCGGCAACTGGTTTTCCATAGGAATCGACGAGCAGATACGTCGCGGGATTAGTTGCCTGTACTTTCGCTATCTTGAACACCTCCGTTGTCCAATTCGGTGTATAGCCTTTATCGAAGATGGTTTTAAATTTGCTCACGCGCACAAACTCGCCTAATTTGAATCTTGCTGGAGCAGCGATCTTTATGTTGCTGTATACGGTGGCTAGCAACTTATCGGCGATCGCAGGAGTAACATCGCGAGGACGCATTTTGATGGTTCTATGTTTTCGTGCGTTATACTCTGCAAGTAGACGCGGTAGCGCATCGGTCCATTTATAGGTTCCATTGAGCCTAAACAGTTTCCACATATTGTTCTTCAAAGTTCGATTGAAACGTTCCACGACGGAGGCCTTCATCACCGAATACGTCGAATAATGATTAATGTCATGCTTTGTCAAGAGTTTCTGCACATCGGCGTTGTAAAATTCTTTTCCTTGATCGGTTTGCAAATTTTTTGGATATCGATCTCTAAATATCTTTGCAAACGCTTTAGTCACCTCAGCACCAATTTTAGTCTTGAGCGGTAACGCCCATGCATACTTGCTCAGCACATCGATGACGGTGAGTATGTAGTGGTAACCTTGGTTGAATCGCGAGTATGGACGCATTTCTACAACGTCAGCTTGCCACAGATCATCGTATCCATGCACTATGACGCGCCTCCGTGGGAAGTGTCTTCGAGCTGGAGCATGCAATTCCTCAACAAGTTGTTGCTTCTTGTGGCCGTGGTTTTCTTCTTTACTCTTGGATTTCGATAATGACAGCATGTTTGATCGCAGAGGTGTCTTTGACACGAATGGTGCGATAATTATCGTGCACATGCATTATGTGCTCCCCATTGGTCCCAGGAAATTCTGAATAAGTTGCTGCTCCGTAGCAAAAGCGGTTATAGCCTCTTTAACTTTTCGATTTTCGTTGTCCTGCTGCGGTATAGAATTCAACGCCTGTGATATCTTTTGAACGTTGTTTTGCAACGTCAGCATATCTCTCTGAAGCACGATTAGTTTCCTCTCTAATTCTTCCTGCTGCTCTCTCAAAAGTTTAATGCTCTTTTCCATGTATAGTTTATTGACGGCATCGGTGTCGACCGTGGGGTGAGCTACGCGTCGTATCTTGCGTGATTTTGCATCAAAGTCGGCACCAACCACGCAAAGAGCGTTATCCCGCATATAATTTCGAAGCAAACCGTTCCATTTGTAATAGTCCATTGTAGCTGCTCCACTCTTCTCGAGCGATACCCCAAATTTGTTGATCGGCATCTCGATGCATACAGTGCACATCATCGTTGCGCGGTTTAATTTATAATGAGGCCTACCTTGCGGAGTTCCTCGATAATCGATAGAATTTCGTTGTCGTGCGAGTTGTTACCAGCCTGACGCGACGCTTCCAGCAAACGGAATCAGTCCACCAGTTCATTGGGATCGTCCCAGTGCACGTAATCGATCTTGTTATCGTTTACCACCATGACTAGAGGTGTCGCTAGACCTTTCCCTGCTTTATTGGTTGATGCGCGAGGGAGTAGCGGTGCAATTACATGTTTGTACTTGTATCCCTTGTTACCCAAAATGGGATTTTGAGCGACATGATCGCGTCTGTGAGCATTCGTCGCCAGCAGTATACTTTTGTATTTTTGTTTATCGGCATCAGTGTATACAGTATCGTCGGGAATTCTCTTGAAAATCAGTTCGTAAAGACCAGGTGTTCCTCCATATCTTACACCATCTATGATTATATTATCATCTATATCTATATCGAAAGCTTTATCCCCAAGCATCGTTCCACTATCACCAAAGTATACGCCATACACATAATCCATGGTTGTATCCTTATCACTACTTAGGATTGCGTTCATATATTTTTGTCCCAGCGGACCGAAATGGTTGCGAAACGTTTCTTGTCCCTCGGATGTTTGGAGTTGTTGCCTAACAGATTTTGCCAACGACTCATCGGGACTAGTTTCGAAAACGTCATCATCAATGGTTGAGAGCGATTGTACATCGGGAAATGTATTTATTGGTGTGGAAGAAATCGTGAAATCGTTTGACGTGACATTCAGCCGTTTTCGTTTCGATTGAACTGGTGTGGAGGTTACGAGTGATTTTTCCAATGACGTGTATGATCGTTTCCTCTTTGTCTTGTGCAATGTATTCCCTTTCGGATAGATTTTTGTTTTAGACGTTAATGTTTCATTCCCTTCGATGTTTGTGCTCGTCATCGGTAATACGCCAGCTTCTGTCACTGCGATATTTTCCGCGATATGTTTTAAGGGTTCGACAACAGGTTTAAAGTATCTCTCCAACGCGATATCTTCCTCCATCTTGCCAGTCTTCAAAGCCTGATGTTTCTTGCGAATGACTTCGCTGGTTTTTGCAATTTCCTTCGCTATTCTCTCACGATCCTTAATCTCCATATCGATATCAATCATCGTTGTACCGCAGACGTTGCTTTCCCACCGACGAGTCGACGACAATTGACAATCTCATGGTATTGCAAACTCGTTAAATCCCTTTCTATAACGTCCATTGGACATCGCGCTATCCTTGTCTATTACCATGAAACCATACTCCCGTTGCCAACAATTACGACACAACGCGCAGAAATCCTCGTAGGACATATCAGTGTTTACGTGATCGTTGTACACATGTTTCAAGTTGGTACCATCCTGTTTAAACAGAATCAATAGATTCGCATTGTCGCGTATAAGATGTTTGGGTATCTTTGCATACGTCTGACAGAGATAGAAGCAGTCAACGTTCGAGTGACGCCCCATTGCAAAGTATTCCCTTATCGTATCTTGCTTGTCACATGCCACGTCATCAAAGATAAAAATAGAATTCGGAAGTGATTCGCTCGGTGGGATGACGTCACTGTTATTCGAAAACGTAAAGTAGCCAATTTCATCTATCGGAGTCAATAAATTCTCCAAATACTGATATTTCGGCTGTTGCAACGACTTGGAATACACATACACGTTCTCGAAGCGGACGCCGTGTGGACTTTCCAACAAGCTCACCAACACGTTTGTCTTTCCGCAATTTGATGGACCGCAAATGAGGCAGCGGATAGTGTTTGGCAACATGCTACCGTGTCTGCGCATTGTTTTCGGACACATCACTCGCGATTTATCGTCAAAATTTGTCACGCGTATCGTTACAGGTTGCCGTACGAATCGCATCCTCTCCGCGAACTGTGAAAAAAATGATTTTGATACGTCGAAGCGGCGACGCGCCCTATTTATAGGTCCGCGCCGAAGCAAAACAGCGCAGTATTCAAAATGCTTCTGATCCTGTCGGATAATTGCGATATTCGAGACCTAACCTCTGAGCAGTTGAAATATATACCAAAGATTATTCTACTGCGAGAGTTTGGCAGACACATTGATCAGTTGTGGGACAGACTCCCCGAGCATATAAAAGCCGATCCTGAGGTTCAGCAGTATCGTCGGTGTCTTGAACATTATAATCGCCCTTGGCAGCGAACGCATATCGATGGTCCAGCACCATTGATTAAAAACTGTGGCGAATGTCACCAACGAGAGTAAAGAAAGGTCATGGTTTGTTAAATCGGGTGATAAACGCGCTACCTATCGAATTACATATCCCGGGATATCAGTTTTGCGGTCCAGGAACTCATCTGGCAAAACGATTGGCTAGAGGTGATCAAGGCATCAATCCGTTGGACGCAGCGTGTCGCGAACACGATATTGCATATTCGCATAGCAACGATCTCGGTGAAAGGCACGCGGCAGATAAGGTACTCGCTGACAAAGCGCGAAAACGCATCGTTGCGCGAGACTCGACTCTGGGTGAAAGAGGTGCTGCTACGGCTGTTTGGGCAGCTATGAAGGCCAAGACGAAAATTGGGATGGGAATGAAAACAAAAACCCGCAAAAGGACTCCAAAGAAAGCATCGCAAAAGCGGATTCTTCCTGTAGCAAAACGAGGTGGTATATTGCCACTTCTCCCGCTGCTAGGTGTACTCGGATCATTAGCTGGTGGAGCGGCAGGGATCGCCAAGGCGGTAAACGATAATAAGGCGGCGCAACATCAGCTGCAGGAAATGCAACGCCATAATCGCTCCATGGAAGGTCGTGGACTTTATCTCGCACCGTACAAGCGCAGACAGGGAATATCAAAACGAAAAAAAAAAAAAAAACGTCGAAAAGAAAATAAAAATGCCTGTCGGTGTAACTACCGATGCGCAATTGGAGGAGTTGGCAAAACGTATGCATATTCCTTTCTTTAGGGGTGTTTTCATGCGCAATGCACTACCAGTCGGAGGAGTACGTCGAAATGAAAGCGGTATCGTAAATTTGGACAATGTCGAGGGACCGGGGACTCATTGGGTGGCGTATGCGAAGAGAGGATGTCGAGCTATATATTTCGACAGCTTCGGGAATCTTCGACCACCTAGGGAATTGGTACAATATCTGGATAAAGATGCTGTGAAAATCGAATACAATCAAACGTCGTATCAAAAGTACAATCAGAGCAATTGTGGACAACTATGTCTACGCTTTCTACAAACGATCGGCACCAAATTTAAGGATTGACTTCCACCGCTCTGATTCAGTACTAGTGGAGCAGTTTCAGCGGAATATGTCGTTAACATTCACTCTAACCGGCAAGAGTAGCACCCTCGCGGTGAGCTACTTTCCACCCATAGATTTGAGCGACGATGATTACGAGCTTGGCCTAACAACCTTTGAAACTTATCATACAATACCGAACATCGACTCGAGCAACGATAAATTCTACTTCGCTGTAAACTATAACATCAACAGCAGCGTCGACACCAGTCATGAATACATTGCGATTCCCCACGGCTCCTACGAACTAGACGCCATTGCCAAGTACCTGAAGCAGCGATTACTCGAACGATATCCTAAAAATCTCGATGACACCGATGACAACAACGATAGCGATGTGTATCCTATAGTGTTGCATCCCAACAACAACACCATGAAAAGTGAACTGTACTGCTCGTTCGCTGTAGATTTTACAAAATCCAACAACATTGGATCGCTACTGGGATTCTCAACGAATCGGATATTAGAACCTGGGCGATGGCACGAATCGGACGATCCAATTAATATCATGAACGTGAACATTATTCGCATAGAATGTAGCGTGACCGCTGGCGCGTACAACAATGGGAAGCGCGTACATACGATACATGAATTTTCTCCGAGAGTCCCACCAGGATATAAGATATCGGAAACGCCCGCACAGATCATTTACCTTCCGATCACCGCACGGGTCATTACGGATCTAACGATACGCGTTGTGGATCAAGACGGACGGTTGCTCGATTTTCGAGGTGAAGAGATTACCATCAGACTGCACGTACGACGGCGTCAACGATAATACATGTGCCGCGAATGAAAGAAATGCTTGTGTTGAACGACTTCAGAAACACATTTCTTCCAAGTGAAATTGTTTGCAACAACAACAACAACAACAACAACAACAACAACACCTGCAACAGCTCTGATTACGCTAAAAAGAAGAGACTTAGTGCTGTGAACATTGCATTTTTGAAATCGTTGGGATTCATTGTGCCCATATAAGTTGAAAAAAAAATGGCTGACATTCTAAGCCTTGGAGTGAAGCCGACGTTTGATAATCGCATCGTCAAGCTCGAGACTCACACATACAACCCATACGTCAACACAACGTTTGGATATAGTGATGAGATAAGAATACCTATACAGCAGCAGGATTTATATACATTACCGTGTGAAAGTTTCCTCTACGTGGAGGGGAAATTGGTGATAAATAAGCCAAACGAAGCATCAACGACGACGTTGGGAAATAATTGCATGGCGTTCTTATTTGATGAGATTCGATACGAGCTGAATGGTGTGGAGATTGACCGCAACAGAAACGTTGGAATAACTAGCACGCTTAAAAACTATGTATCGCTGACATCTGACGAAGACAAAAATATGGAGAATGCTGGATGGGGCGTGAAACGACACGATGGACTGATAGCGAAAAATCATTTCAATTTTTGCATCTCACTCAAATATTTGTTGGGATTTTGCGAGGACTACAAACGCATGATTATTAATGCACGTCACGAATTGATTTTAATACGATCGCGCAACGATAACAATTCTCTAATAGGATCGCCAATGTTGGAACCTGAAATTGAATTACTTAAAGTGCAATGGCGAATGCCTCATGTGACGCTGAACGATGTTAATAAGCTATCGTTGCTGCATGCTTTGGAAAGTGGACAAAACCTGAGCATTAGTTTTCGCTCGTGGGATCTGTACGAGTATCCTCTCTTACAGAGCACAACCAAGCATTCGTGGGCCGTGAAGGCAGCTGCACAGCTGGAGAAACCGCGATACGTTATCTTTGCTCTACAGACTGCTCGAAAGAATGTGATGACCGAAGATGTTACTAAGTTTAACAATTGCAAATTGACTAATGTAAAACTTTTTCTCAACTCGGATTTTTATCCATATGATGACTTGAACTTGGACTTTGACAAGAATAAGCATGCCATCTTGTTTCACATGTATACACATTTCCGTAAATCGTATTATGGACATAGTTGCAACGAGGCGTTATTCACTGTGGCTGAATTTTTACAATTTGGTCCTCTCGTGGTGATTGATTGCTCGCGACAAAATGAGTCGATTAAAAATGGTACCGTGGACGTGCGCATAGAATTTGAATGTAAAGAGAATGTACCTGCAAATACTACAGCCTACTGTCTGATTCTGCACGATCGGGTGGTTGAATACAATCCGCTAACAAACGTGGTGCGTAAAATAAATTAAATTGCCATACTACTTGCCCGCCCTCTCCTGTATCAAATGCGTACAACAATTTCATCGTAAAAATCGAGATGCTTTATGAGAAAGATTGCATTCTCTCATCTGTCTTGGAAGCGAGCAGACCTCTAAAATTATATCGACAATGGTTGTACCAACATTTGTTGACCTGCAAGGATTCATCGTCGACGGAAGATTTGTCGTCAAGGAAGTGGCTGTCCTACGAATGGGAACAATTCTCTCGCACTATATTTTTGGGAGTTCGATGCCGCAATATCTTCTTACGAAATCCGACAAATCAAGCATCCGATGGTTGATTGCAAAACATCATGGACTACGGTGGGACGATGGAGACGTTCCGTACAGTATGGCTAAACAGCTGATTACCAAAGCTGTAGCTGATGCGATCGACGAAGAAGATGACGAATCCCATATCGTATACGTTAAAGGGTTGCAGAAACGCGATTAGCTTGCGCATTTCCTCGATGAAAATACGAGAGCGGATGTAATCATTGAGATGCTGGACATTGACTACGAGAATATCAAATCTCTAAATAAGCTAAATGTAGTTAATACTCTGCGATGTGGCAGACACGCGAAGCATTGCGCAATGCAAAATGTATTTAAAATATTCAATTGGTGGTCTAAACACCAGAGAGAATTGCATAAATAAAATATAATCAATTTTTAATGCATAAATGTTTTTTTCTTCACCCTCCCCAACCTCCTTAATTAATTATTATGTATATGTGGTTCGATACACGTTCAGAGTGGTATCATATACGTTCAATACATGTTCAATAGATGTTCAAAATGGTACGATAGATGTTCCATAGATGTTTAAAGTGGTACCATAGATGTTCGATAGATGTTCAAAGTGGTTCGATACACGTTCGATAGATGTTCAAAGTGGTTCGATACACGTTCGATACACGTTCAAAGTGGTTTGATACACGTTCGATACACGTTCAAAGTGGTTCGATACACGTTCGATAGATGTTTAAAGTGGTATGATTCACGTTCGATACACGTTCAAAGTGGTTCGATTCACGTTCGATACATGTTGAAAGTGGTTCGATACACGTTCGATACACGTTCAAAGTGGTTCGATTCACGTTCGATACATGTTGAAAGTGGTACGATACATGTTCGATACACGTTGAAAGTGGTTCGATACACGTTCGATACACGTTGAAAGTGTGGTACGATACATGTTTGATACACGTTGAAAGTGGTTCGATACACGTTCGATACACGTTGAAAGTGGTACGATACATGTTCGATACACGTTCAAAGTGGTTCGATTCACGTTCGATTTAGGAATGGTCAGTGAATAATTCGAAGAAGAAGATGGTCAGCGAAAATGCAGGTGGAGCATATAGAAGGAGAGGGTGGCTAGTGAAGAAGAAGGTGAAGAACAAAGGCATCTTACTTTGCAACGTATGCAACTTTAGGCATGGGTGACAAATTGTATGAACGCTGTGGGACCAGTTGCTCATCAAACTCGACGACTGTTAGTCGCCGAGGAGTTTTGTGCACGGTGTTTCAAAAAAGACATGGGAGTAGAACGGATTGCGCCGGAGTGCGACCCCGAGGTATGTACAAAAGAATATTTTTAACATTTATCGCGTTTAATTTTTTTAAATCGAGCTCTAGTCATGCCGTTGTGCAAATATTTAATCATGGATTTCTATGTCTAGCGTTCGCCACCCCCATCGCCTACGTGGTCATCAGATTGGGGAGACGTGCCGTCGCCGCGTTGGTCGCCGCAGCCGTCGCCGCAGCCGTCGCCGCCTTCGTCGCCGCCACAGGTTGGTAATACTTTACATTGTTTTATGTTTAATATGTTTAATGTATTAAAATTATATCAACGTTTGTATCTGTGTTGTAGGGCATGCATTTCATGCTAAACCTGCGGTTGGTGGATGAGGTGGCGGTAGATGTAGTTGAGCCGCCGCATGTGCTATGTATCACACTACATTGTTTTGTGTGTTTGTGACCGTCTTCGGTTTGTGAGACGGTCGCCGGTGGGACGGAGAAGGAGTTTGTTGCCGACTCAGTCGGTAAGGCCGGGTTCGTCAAATGAGCAAAGGCGTGTTGAACAATAACAAGGTTTATTCAAGCTGTAATTATGTTTACATTATCTTCCGCGTGACGGTTGCGGGGGCGGAGACTCGACTCGGTAAATCGCGACGGCGTGGTTCTCGCGGCGGCGGCGCTGGCGACGAGCTGGGGGATCAAGGATTTGGAGTTTTGTGGAACGTTCTACTCGGAAGGGCCTTAGCAGGCACGATCGTACGAGAGTCGTATAGTGGCGTTCCCGTGTGCAATAGGGCTCTGGCCGATAGCGGCGCGGAGACACCTTACAGGCGAGGTAAAGCACAAGATTTCTCTCGGCCTATTTAGGAAGAGAGGCTGGTTAATGGCACAGCGTGACGATAGGCCAACGCGTGCACACCTCACGGAATCCAAAAATATGAGCTTCTTGACGGACGGTACGGCGGTGTTACGGCTAATCCGTGCGGAACAAGAGCTATCAGTTTCGCTCGCCGCAGTCCTTATATCGCGAGCCCGTACATCTTCACCCGCGAGACAGCTCGCGGCCGCGCGGCCGCCTAGCGGCCGCGGCGCGCACTCGGCTTATCGGCGCGGCGCCGTACGCCTGCGCGGCGCGTGACGTGACTTCGTCACATGTTTTATGTTTAATATGTTTAATTTGGTAATATTATATCGATGTTTGTGTTTGTATTACAGGAACATCGAATGCGGCGGCATTTGGGGGCCGCGCGGCTGCGGCCATATTCGAGGCGCCGTCCGTCACCCCCATCGCCCCCGTCGCCCTCATCGCCCCCGTCGCCGTCGTGGATCGACGTACGACGGTATCGAAGGCGATCGTCATCCCCGTCACCCCCGTCGCCACCATCGCCACCGTCTCCGTAGTTTTAATTTTTTATTATTTTTTATATTTATATTATTTTTTTATTTTATATTCTTTTATATTTTTATTTTTTATATTTTTATTTTTATATTTTTATTTTTATATTTATATTTTTATATTTTTATTTTTATATTTTTATTTTTATATTTTTATTTTTATATTTTTATTTTTATATTTTTATTTTTATATTTTTATTTTTATATTTTTATTTTTATATTCTTTTATATTTATAATTTATATTGTCTTTTATATTCTTTCATATTTTCATATTTTTTATTTTATTATTATTAATATCATCATTATCATTATCAGTATTATATTTATATTCTATTTTATATTCTATTTTATATTCTTATTCTTTTATATTTTTAATTTATATTCTATTTATATTCATTCTTTTATATTTTTATATTGTATTCTTTTTTTATATTTTTATATTTTTAAATTTTTATTCTATGTAACAATATATATATATATATATATATATATATATATATATATATATTCTTAAACCTATATTATTTCTCCCATTTATTTACCCGTCTTCCTCCTTACCACATAATTTTAAGATTCAATATTTCTTAATTATTATTTTCTCTGCGTTGGGGGGGAAGTATCTATTGATTTTGTAAAAAGTATTTTGAAAATATTTGGGGAAAAAATTTTCTGGGGCTGGATCGAGTCTGAAAAAAGATTTTTCATACAAGACCCGGTCCCAGAAATTTTTTTAGAGGGAGGGGATGACCCTCCGAAGTTTTTGGGGGTGGGTCCGACGTGGAGAGGTCTCCGCGGCGGTTCGGTCTGGACTGATCCCCTCCACGATTGCGGCTTCTCCCACTCGGCGGCTCATGCGCGCGCAACCGGTCATCCATTCCGACTTCCCCCGCTTCCCCCCGCGCCCATGTTTCCCTCCACCGCACTCCCCCGCGCGCCCTCACTTCCCCCCGCCCCGCGCTCCCCTCAGAGCACCTGAGTTAGAATCGGCATTACCTTACTAGGCTTTATCTTTTGTTTTCCTTTTTCTCGCCAAACAGGCTTTATCTTTTATATTTTTTCTCTTTTCATTTAAAACCACCCGAGCCTTATGTTAAGAAATTGAAATTTCTTCATATGAAGGGGGAGGTGTGATGTCCCACTATTTTTCGTTCAAATTTTTTTCATTCTAAGCCACCCGCCACTTATGTTAAGAAATTGTAATTTCTTCATATAAGGGGGGAGGTGTGACGTCCCACTATTTTTCGCGCGGTATTTTAACACCACTTCCTCACAAATCCATCCACAACTCCAGAAAAAACCCTCATACTTAAGCCTTACCCCTTTTTTCAAACCCAACCGATCATTTAGACGATACACCTTAGTGGTCCCTATCTCTAAACGATCAATCCAGATTCCTGATCACCTCGACGATGTACCTTAGCGGTCCCCATCTCAAGATAATCAACTACGATCTCCAAATCTACTTCAAACAAATCCCTCGTCCTTAAAATCCTCTCTTAAATCGAGAATACGTCTCACGCCCTTACTATGACCAAAGAAGTCAGTACCCCGTTTACCCCTTTCCGATACGACCTCCTAAACTCCACCAAATGGGTTGAGTATTCCGCTTCAAAGCCCCATGCAAAAACCCCAGAAATGTTACTGCGACACAAATTTACGAACGTGATCAACACGTGATAATTACTGCGACGCAGATTTGGCGTACGTGCCATGGAACACACCACACATACCCTTCACCCATTACCAGTACAAGACAAGGCCACATAAAACCCCTAAACACCGACTCTATTAATAAGTAATTGCGACGCATCTTCAAAGATCAGTCAAGGTGCATACCGCGCACACTCTTCACCCCTAACAATCCCGACCATAGTATAAATACAAGGCCCAAAACGGCCAGAGACCTTCTGGCTCTTCTACGGAAACTTCCTATGAAGGAGTGTTATAAGTTGACAGTCGCGCATATTTTACATATAAAAGTGTTAGACTCAGTTCGATTATCGACGACATCAATCGTAAGCGATTACATTTACTTACTTCTTTAGTGCGTATCATCATCATTCATATTATCCAATTATTGCTTTCGCCTTATATATTTCTATTTCATTATTGCTTATTGTATATCTATTTTCTTCATTTGCTTATGCTTATTGCTATTTACATAATTGTCTACCGCTAGACGCCTATTATATGCTAATCCTTAGTCCATTATATTAATATCGTTGCTATTATTTACATATCTCACATTCATACATATAAATTGTCATCGATTATTGTTTATATAAATGTCCCTGTGCAGATGCTAACGTCTAACGCATCAATATATATATATGAATACCTAGTGCTATAAAAATAAACAATAACTCTTGTCTCTAAAATAACGTCTAGAATCATTGTAAAGATCCTCCAGCTACGAAACTCACCAAACCAAAACCAACCAGTGCAACAGCTGATTTCAGCTCGCGATACCCGAGCATAGAGTTTCTTATAGTGTTTACTCAGCGTACTTTTACATAGGCTGCGTACAGCCATATGTCTAGACATATTTCTCGGAAATATTCCTTCTAGTTAAGTGCAACGTTAAAATCCACCAAAACAAAAACAAAGTGTTCTAACGGGTGTCATTACCGGAGGGATTACAGTCTAAACTTTCCCTGGTCGTTCAGTGCTACGAATCTGGCATTCGCGCCTGAATCCTACACACCATAGTGCCACGAATCACGTATTCGCGCCTAAAATTCCACTCCACCTTCAGAGCCACGAATCACGTATTCGCGCCGGAATTCCTACTCTCCGCAGCGCCACGAATCTGGCATTCGCGCCTGCATCCTACTCTCCGCAGCGCCACGAATCTGGCATTCGCGCCTGCATCCTTACGAACATTCAGTGCCACGAATCTGGCATTCGCGCCTGAATTCCTACTCTCCGCAGCGCCACGAATCTGGCATTCGCGCCTGCATCCTACTCTCCGCAGCGCCACGAATCTGGCATTCGCGCCTGCATCCTTTCGAACATTCAGTGCCACGAATCTGGCATTCGCGCCTGCATTCCCTACGAATAAAACCCCATATGTCATTTTCCCCAAAAACCTTCACCCGGGACGTGACACTGCAGCATTTCAATTCACCAATAAACATACTAGATTAATTTTATTCCAACACCAATAAATTGTGTGTTAAAAATGTTGGATCTCTTCGTTCATTTTCGCTGAATTATTACCATTAGCATTTAAATTTCCTGCAACAAGACTTTTTGCCATACGCTCTCACCTCCTTCAGACACATTTTGTAGTCTTTACACTTACTATAGCAAAATGCCACTCTATTTCTATATAAGTTCTACGTTAAGTTGTAACTAAACTAACTAAAATGTGGATTTTATATATTTACAGATAATCGAAGCAGAAGATGATGCAGTGTGATCTACGTCAGAGAAAAAAATTTATTGCAACATAGTATTATTATTATTATATTAATTAAACGATTTTATTCAGCTTCGATCCTCTGTTTCCTTCTTGTATGCTTGGTTTATATCTGAAAATTCAAATTTAAACCAAATCCACCAATCCAATTGTCTTGAAGCTCTGCAGGCGTGCGTAGTTTGGGTGACAATACAATATATTTAAAAAAAAAAAATAACCCCGAGAGGATGAAAAAATTATCCAGTCATCAATAAACACTACAAAATGTGTGAAATCACCACAAAATTACCTTTTTTTTTTAAAAAAAAGGCACGAAAAATAGTGCCAAGTATATGCGCGTGTTAGCGGCAACGTCGTTTTCCCAAATAATGAGTCAAAATGCGCCCCTGCGACCCGATCGCGTGAAGCTGCACCGACGAGAAAAGGGGAATGCGAGCGCGGGACGCGACGGCCTCGAGCGAATAGCTATTGTCTTTGTAACGTCAAGTGACGAGAAATAAATTTGTGTTATTGTGGTGTCTCTTTCCGTTATTTCTAACATCAGAAGTGAGATTCACCCGTGCCTACGATGGCGGACGAAAGGCGGAATCTCCTAGCTGCGACAGGTCGCAGCGACCGGCAGCGACCCCACTAGTGCAAGGGAGAAGTATGCGTCTGTTTCTCTGTTGCATTGGTGGGGTCGCTACCGGTCGCAGCTAGGAGAACCCGCCTGAAGCCGGTACATCCGCGAAACTTCGCGATACGGAAGTGCAAAAGGACAAGGTATCCCTGCCTATCTTTGACCCCACATCCGGGAACATCGAGACGAGCGAGTGGTGCGAAGTAGTCGAGAACGCGGCTAAAAGGCGTGATTGGGTCGATTACGAAAATATCGAAAATGCAGCCCGCTTCTTTGCTGGAACAGGCAAAAACTGTACAAAAAGTGGGCACCTGTCGCTCGTACGTGGGAGAACCTCAGGAATAAGTTCCTGACGACATTCCCCAAGTGTCGTAACTTGGGCGTCGATTTGCTAAAAGCAGTATCGTTAACTACTGACGGATACGAGACCTACGCAGAGTACGCGATGGACAAAGTGCTTCTATTAGAAAAAACGTGGCTAAGCATATCAGAAGAAGACACGGTGGAGATGGTGAGGTACGGTATACACGATGAAAATGTGCCCATGGGGATGAAGACTCTCAGCAGAAAAACTGTTGCCGGTCTTAACAGTCTTCTAGGAACGTGCGGTTCGGTGTCAAAACGACCAAGTGAAATGATCGAACGGGAAGCAAAACGTGCGAAACCTAACCATCGCATACCCAAACTGCGAAATCTGATACGCCGAAACGAATGCAGTGCGACCATTGTAAGAAGATGGGACCACACCGCCCATAACTGCTGGATTAAACAACGCATGAACAAATGACGTCAGGTGAACGTTCTTGAAGTAAATCGCCTCCCTACGATGTGATCCGGGGATGCGTGATTTCGACGCTAATCGATACGGGATCCTCCTGCTCGAGAATGCGAGAAAGTGTCGTGAGACGCGTCGGTGGACACTGCGTGCCGGATGCAACGGCGTTTCGAGGCATTGCTGCCGGAATCTTACGATCGAAATTCCAAACCACACTGACGGTCGAGAGCGAAGACATCTCACTCGAAATCACATTTTACGTTGTAATCGACAGCGACTTGGGTTAAGAGGCCCTAATAGGGCTGAACGCCGTGTCTGCGAGCGACGTAACATTTGAGAATTAACGCGCATCGTCCGCCGCCAAATAAACACCACAGTGGAGGTAAACGTTGTGGTCGACGCAACGAGCGAAGCGTGTGACGCTGCCCCAGGGGAAGTGCGGGACCAGTTACGGAATTCTAGCAAGCTACCCGATGCTCATTGCTACTGGAAACCAAGTTCGAGCCGTAACATGCGAGACGATGGAGATAAACACGACTTACATACCGCCCGTACCGATTGGCGCCGAGCGAACGCACGAAATTGCGCGAAATAACCGCCGACGTACTCGCAAACGAGATTATTCGCGATAGCAACTCCCCGTACGCGAATCCTGTGATCCTCGGAAAGAAGAAGGATGGCAGCGATAGATTGTGTGTGGACTTCCGTGCCGTGAACCGCATCACGGTGAAAGACCGCTACCCGCTGCCAAGGATAGACGACCAACTGGACCGATTGGGACAAGGAAGATACTTCACGACTCTTGACATGGCCTCTGGATTTCTTCAGATCCCGATACCTCCGGATTCCATCGCGAAAACGGCATTCGTAACTCCGGACGACCAGTATGAATATTTACGTGTGCCATTTGGTCTGTGCAATGCCCCGTCGGTATTCCTAGGAGCTGTAGATAATGCGCTAGGGGACTTGAAGCACTCGATAGCGCTAGTGTACATGGACGACATCCTTATCCCTTCTCAATAAGCGAAGGGAATCGAACGTTTAGAACGTGGTAGAACCAAACTGTAAAATTCTTAGGTTAGGATGAGCACAAGGAGGCTGGTAGGGTTAGGATCGGTGTTGAGCCACACAGACACTGAGTTGCACAAAAGAATGTGAGGTCCTGATTTAAAACGTTTGCCAACGGACAAGCCGTTGTGCACACGATGAAGATGGAGGATGAGCCCCCGTACACTTTATTGTACAATACCACCGGTTAACCGCGTGGACGCGAGAACACGCACAATCGCGAATGCACAATCAGATGATCTATACTTTCGAACTGTGTCGCGAACACCGCGTTGAGTCGACAGTTGAGAATACGTGATTGTGCACTGAATTTGTTAGATGAGCAAGACTATTTGACAATGAACAAAAAGGCGTGTTGCGTTGCGCACGGTTGTGAACAGAGTGATAGGAAGATGGATGCGCATTTCCGCCCCGGCGTCTTCTCGAACATTCTCGAGCGTCGATCGACAAGACGGACCCTGATTGGTTGTTCGATCGCGGATCGACCGCGACTTCCGCTGCCCAGGAGGTGCTGCGGTGATCGAGAGTGCGGCGGCGCAGAGAACTATTCATTCCCAAACATGCTCCCGCCATCAACAGCTGATTGAAGATGTTGATGTTGAATCTGAAACAGGCAAAATTGCCAATTTTGCAATTGGCCTGATTAGTGTTGTAGTGGCGGTCTTGAGCGTCACGACTCGGGTGAGTCCATCCTTCCCTGGATGCAAGGTGATAACCCTCGCAAGTGGCCACTTGCTTGGTGGAAATCGCTCATCTGTGATGAGCACCAGGGATCCGACCTTCAAGTCGTTGGTTGGATGATGCCATTTGGTGATGGATAGTTGTCTCTGCAGATAGTGGGATGACCACTGAGTCCAGAATTGTTGCATCTTCTTTTGAATGAATTGCCATCTAGCTGATGGCAAGACTGATGAATTCTCCACAGACGGTTCCGTAAGAGCTGAGAGTGGTTGTCCAACAAGAAAGTGTGCTGGTGTGAGTGCTGTGATGTCATCTGGGTCATCACTGAGGGGCTCGAGCGGTCGTGAGTTGAGCATTGCTTCTATTTGTGTGAGAAGTGTGCTGAACTCCTCGTATGTGAGCACCGTCTCACTGACTGTGCGCTGGAGATGGTGTTTGACTGACTTCACGACCGCTTCCCACTTGCCTCCCATGTGTGGTGCGGCTGGTGGGTTGAAATGCCATTCTGTCTTGTCATTGACGAACAGCTGATTCAGGCGTTGATGCGCCTCAGTCCCCTGGGTGAACATTTTCTTGAGGACGGTGTCAGCTCCAACGTAGTTGGTTCCGCAATCAGAGTGAAGAGTGAGAGGAATCCCTCTCCTGGAGACAAATCTCCTGTAGGTGGCGATGAACCCTTCTGTTGTATAATCTGTCACCAGTTCTAGGTGAACAGCTGATGTGGTGAGGCACACAAAGACACAGATCCAGCCCTTTTGTGTCTTGGCACCTCTTCCTCTCCACGTCTTCAGTGTGATTGGACCCGCATAATCGGTGCCAGTATTGTTGAACGGTCGTGAGGGTGTAACTCTCGAAAGAGGTAGTTGGCCCATCAGCTGATGGGCACGGATCCCCCTTTGTCGAGCACACACAACACACCGCAGGATGTGAGATTTTACTGGCGCTCGCCCTCCAATGATCCAGTAGTTTTGTCGAATCTGGGCAAGTGTGAGCTGGGTCCCTCCATGAAGAGTTTGTCGATGCGCATGGTCTATAATCAATTTAGACAAATGTGAGTGACGAGGTAAGATTGCAGGATGCTTACTTTCGTAGCTCGTGCAAACATTGTTGAGTCTGCCTCCAACTCTAATGACTCCATTCTCATCGATGAATGCGGTGAGTCGATTGAAGACATGAGCAGCTGATAGGGTTGAGCCTGAGCTGAGCATCTTCATCTCGCTGGAGAAATAAAGCGCCTGCGTTGCTTTGATCCAGAAGCTCCTGGCCCATTCTATGTCAATGGGCGATAAGGTGAAGAGCGGCAGCGTGACTGGAGCCTTCTTCAACCTTGAAACAAATCTGAAACAAACTGATGTGATTCGAATGAGTTTGTTGAGGGATGAATATTTATAGATGAGGTCCCAGTGATATTCAATCTTTTGAATATTGAGCAACTTTGAAATGCCTGGACGAGCCTCTAGCGCGCTCAAGTCTTCGTCCAGCATTGGTTGTGATGGCCATGTTTCACTGGGTTGCGCAAGCCATGGTGGTCCCGTCCACCAAAGCTTATGATGTTCAAGCTGCGATGTTGATAAGCCTCGTGATGCGCAATCAGCTGGGTTTGAAGTCCCTGGAACGTGTCTCCATTGTGCGCTTTGGGTGATCTCTTGAATTTGAGACACACGATTCCTTACGTAGTCCTTCCAGCGTGATGCGTGTGTTTTGATCCAGGTTAGTGTCACTTGTGAGTCCGTCCACAGATATGTTGTAGCAATGTTGAGCTTGAGCGTTGCTTGAACATAGTTGGTGAGCTTCGCCAGCATCAATGCTGCAGTAAGCTCGAGTCTCGGGATTGTGAGCTTCTTTAGTGGTGCTACCTTAGTTTTGGAGCACACCAATGTCGCGACCTTGTGAGTTGTGGACGGTGATGATACGGTAATGTAAATTACCGCTGCCATGGCGAGTTGTGAGGCATCAGAAAAGCCGTGTAGTTCCACTGTAGAGTTGCTGAAGGTGTTGAACCACCTCGGACATGATAGCTTGCGCAAGCTTGTTAAATCTTCTCTGATGATGAGCCATTGTGACGTTACTTAGGAAGGCAGTGGATCATCCCAGTTGAGCTTGTGTAGCCACAACTCTTGCAATAGTGTTTTTGCTCGAATTATGACTGGTGCTAGAAAACCTAATGGATCAAATATTTGTGCTACTTCTGATAAGATGAGGCGTTTGGTGAGCCGTGAATTTGAGCTTGGTTTTGAAGTGAAAGAAAATTCATCGTTGATCACATTCCATTGAAGTCCGAGAATTTTGGTATTGCAGTCGTCGAGTGATATAATTGAGCCTTGGGCTCGTTGGGTTTGAGAAATTGCATCAAGCAACGGAGGAAAAGTTGAATGCCATTTGGCTAGTGGAAACCCTCCCGCGTTGCACAGATCTTTTAATTGGTGAGCAATTGTAATGAGCATCTCACCTGTGTCTGCACCTCCAAAGATGTCATCAACGTATCTGGCATGCGTGATTGATGGCACCCCCAGAGGAAAGCGATGACCTTCGTCTTCCACCAATTGGAGTAAAGCTCTGACCGCCAAAAATGGAGCAGCCTTGGTCCCATAGGTGACCGTTGTGAGCTTGTAGGGCACCTCCTTTGAATCGTCATCGATCCACAGTATCCTTTGAAGATCTTGATCCTCCTCGTGAATCTTGACTTGACGATACATTTTTGTCACGTCTGTGGCAAAAATGTACTTGTGCTGGCGTATCCACAGCAGCACGTCGGTGATGTTAAGGAGTAGATTTGCACCCGTATGCATCAAATCGTTGACAGAATACCCAGTTGAAGTAGGGCTTGATCCATTGAAGACGACTCTCAACTTTGTCGTCTGGCTGTCAGGCTTCAATACTCCATGATGTGGAAGATAAAACACAGAGTGAGTATTAGGTGAAAGGGATGGTGCTCTTACCATGTGACGGAGCTCCTCGTACTCTTGCATGAAGCCTTGATAGAGGTTGCGATACTCGTCGTTCCTATTGAGTTTGACGAGCATACGCTTCAAGCAAGCGTGAGCTGCTTGATAAGAATTACCCAGCAGCTTCGGAGTCTCCTTCAGAGGGATGCGCACTGTGTATCGTCCTGTAGAATCACGAGTGTGTGTCGCTCGAAAGTGATCCTCACATTCTTGTTCTTCAGGTGTGAGCTTCATGGGTGTATCTGTTGGGAGTTCTTCTTGAATCCAAAATCGTGTCAGCATGTCTTGTAAGGAGTTGTCGACATGCTGCACGACTGCAGAATGGTGTGCTGTGACCGTGCGCCGGTCCACTGTAACTGGTCCAAGAATGAGCCACCCAAAAATGGACAGTTGTCCAATTGGCATTGAAGGATCACCCTTCTTGAGGGTGGGCTTGATCACTTGTCCATACACGTCTGCACCAATCACTATGTCTATCGGTCTTGATTTAAGAAAGTCTGGATCGGCCAGCGGAAGGCCATTCAAATGTGGCCATTCTTGACGTGGCGGTTCCACCGATGGTAAACTTGACGTCAGTGCTCGCAGAACGTGTGCTTGAACGTGCACTGTTGACATATCGTAGTTGGAGCGCAGAGTTAGTAATGCGACTCCTCTGGTTTGAATTGATGTGTTACCCCCAATGCCAGTGATCATGATGGTTGCATGGATGCGTTGTATCCTAAGCCGGTTGATGAGCTCTTCTGTGACAAATGTCAGTTCCGAGCCTGAATCTATCAATAACCTTACCGGCGAAGATGACACTGAAGTGATCAGCTGGGCGTTGGCTGTTGCCAACAAGGTGACTGAACAGTAGGGTGTGAGCACTGGCGATGATTGGTTGAGCCTCCTTCGTTCGGTTGAGCATGCTGTGTGAGTCTGCGTTGTGCGCTGTTGTGTGATTGATGGTGGATTGACGACTGCACCGATACTTCAATGGGTTGCGCCACTTGTTGATGGTTCCTCTTCTACGCGAGGCTTGGAAAGAGCAGCAGTGTGAGCTGAAGGCTTGGTCAAGTGCAGCATCGTGTGATGGTTGACTCCACACGTCTTGCACCGACGGGTGGAATTACAGTCCTCGGTGCGGTGCCTAACACAACAATTCCTGCACAGTTTATTGATTCGAAGTATGGGTGGTTAGCTGGGAGCCCGCTGACTTTGACCCCTTTGATTCGACGACCTTTGATTCGACGACCTTTGATTCTTCTTGGTCCGCCATTTCGAAGCACACGAGATGAGCTTGTGAGCCCTCTAACACAAACTACACAGCACTGTAGTGCACAATCACCGATCCGGCTCGAAGGACCAAAACTGTAAAATTCTTAGGTTAGGATGAGCACGAGGAGGCTGGTAGGGTTAGGATCGGTGTTGAGCCACACAGACACTGAGTTGCACAAAGAATGTGAGGTCTTTATTTAAAACGTCTGCCAACGGACAAGCCGTTGTGCACACGATGAAGATGGAGGATGAGCCCCCGTACACTTTATTGTACAATACCACCGGTTAACCGCGTGGACGCGAGAACACGCACAATCGCGAATGCACAATCAGATGATCTATACTTTCGAACTGTGTCGCGAACACCGCGTTGAGTCGACAGTTGAGAATACGTGATTTGTGCACTGAATTTGTTAGATGAGCAAGACTATTTGACAATGAACAAAAAGGCGTGTTACGTTGCGCACGGTTGAGAACAGATTGAATTACAAGATGGATGCGCATTTCCGCCGCGACGTCTTCTCGAACATTCTCGAGCGTCGATCGACAAGACGGACGCTGATTGGTTGATCGATCGCGGATCGACCGCGACTTCCGCTGCCCAGGAGGTGCTGCGGTGATCGAGAGTGCGGCGGCGCAATGAACTACTCATTCCCAAACAGTGTTGAACAATAACAAGGTTTATTCAAGCTGTAATTATGTTTACATTATCTTCCGCGTGACGGTTGCGGGGGCGGAGACTCGACTCGGTAAATCGCGACGGCGTGGTTCTCGTGGCGGCGGCGCTGGCGACGAGCTGGGGGATCAAGGATTTGGAGTTTTGTGGAACGTTCTACTCGGAAGGGCCTTAGCAGGCACGATCGTACGAGAGTCGTATAGTGGCGTTCCCGTGTGCAATAGGGCTCTGGCCGATAGCGGCGCGGAGACACCTTACAGGCGAGGTAAAGCACAAGATTTCTCTCGGCCTATTTAGGAAGAGAGGCTGGTTAATGGCACAGCGTGACGATAGGCCAACGCGTGCACACCTCACGGAATCCAAAAATATGAGCTTCTTGACGGACGGTACGGCGGTGTTACGGCTAATCCGTGCGGAACAAGAGCTATCAGTTTCGCTCGCCGCAGTCCTTATATCGCGAGCCCGTACATCTTCACCCGCGAGACAGCTCGCGGCCGGCTAGCGGCCGCGGCGCGCACTCGGCTTATCGGCGCGGCGCCGTACGCCTGCGCGGCGCGTGACGTGACTTCGTCACATGTTTTATGTTTAATATGTTTAATTTGGTAATATTATATCGATGTTTGTGTTTGTATTACAGGAACATCGAATGCGGCGGCATTTGGGGGCCGCGCGGCTGCGGCCATATTCGAGGCGCCGTCCGTCACCCCCATCGCCCCCGTCGCCCTCATCGCCCCCGTCGCCGTCGTGGATCGACGTACGACGGTATCGAAGGCGATCGTCATCCCCGTCCCCCCCTCGCCACCATCGCCACCGTCTCCGTAGTTTTAATTTTTTATTATTTTTTATATTTATATTATTTTTTTATTTTATATTCTTTTATATTTTTATTTTTTATATTTTTATATTTTTATTTTTATATTTTTATTTTTATATTTTTATTTTTATATTTTTAATTTTATATTTTTATTTTTATATTTTTATTTTTATATTTTTATTTTTAATTTTTATTTTTATATTTTTATTTTTATATTTTTATTTTTATATTTTTATTTTTATATTTTTATTTTTATATTTTTATTTTTATATTTTTATTTTTATATTTTTATTTTTATATTCTTTTATATTTATAATTTATATTGTCTTTTATATTCTTTCATATTTTCATATTTTTTATTTTATTATTATTAATATCATCATTATCATTATCAGTATTATATTTATATTCTATTTTATATTCTATTTTATATTCTTATTCTTTTATATTTTTAATTTATATTCTATTTATATTCATTCTTTTATATTTTTATATTGTATTCTTTTTTTATATTTTTATATTTTTAAATTTTTATTCTATGTAACAATATATATATATATATATACAGGGTGTCCCAAAAATGTCGCGTTTCCTTGAGAGGGGTGACTCAGGGGGTGATTTGAAACAACTTTTTCCTTAGCGAAAATATTGTCCGAAGCTTCGTTAAGGAGATATTAAGCAAAAACCCCGACCAATCAGAGCGCGCGCCTTCCGCCTGAGTTCCCGCGGTAGCGTTGGCTACGAGGTAGGCGACCGCGCTTGTGCTACGAACGTACGAACAAGCAAGTCGGCATGCATCGAAGGAAACCGCGTTACACATTTTTTTTTTAAAGCAGAATCTTAAATAAGAATAATTTGAAGTGAGCGGACAAGAAGTACGTAAATTTCGTTTTTAAATAAGGCATAAACGAAAAGCTAACGTAACAGAAAATGTACGACAAGTGATCGTAATTCGTTATTGAGGTAAAAATCCGTAGTTTAAGAACGGCCAACACAACTAAATTTAAAAAATAATATTAGGTGTATGAATAAATTCTTTCCGACTGGAATTTCTATCGCGGTGGTATTCAGAAGCTGCCAGAAAAATGGCAAAAGGTAATGAACAATAATGGAAATTATTGCGATGATCGAGTTGTTTTCATATTTTTTAAATCGAACTGTTATTGTACCCTAAAATCGGAAAGAATTTATTTTCACACCTAATAATCACCAATAAATTAAAGAAAACTCACCCTTTCGGACATTCCTTTCCTTGCTTTCCTTCCCTTTTCGGAAACCTGTGTCACTAGGCCACTGTACCGATCCTGGTCATCGGCGTCCAGTGCTCAGCTGATCGCAGGGTCAATGTACCGAATATTCACTTCACTGCACGGCTACTAACACTGATCACTGAATTTATTTTTCACGGAACGTGTTGTTCCTACGTTATAAAAATTGGTGGCCGCGAAAGGGGCCGATTACTGTTAATTACTGGGACGAGATTACTACTATTACCCGGCGAAAAGAAAACTCGTGGCAGACTGTCTCGGGCTGTGCAGTCCGCTGCTGTGACGATTGGTCTAGTCACCTATTTGGGCACACTTTTAAAGACGGGGCACACGTATTTTGGTTATTGGCTGAAGTTGCCACATACATTGTCACTCCGCGCGACGAAGAGATCGAACGAAACACGAGATCGAGTGGGATAGAGCGATTTGACCAAGCGTAGCCTACGCTTTTGTTTTGACGATCGTCGGTCGGATCCGTATCTGATCGCTGCACAGCAGCGGACTGCACAGCCCGAGACAGTCTGCCACGAGTTTTCTTTTCGCCGGGTAATACAGTAATGCCTCGTTAGAATCACGACGATCGGGGCTGGCAGCGTGATACTAACGCGATGCGGACACCATTCGTAGCCGACGACAACTTCGTGTCGACTCTTTTGTTCTCTCGCACGTTCTCGGATTCTCTCACTCTCGACTGAAGGATTCCAAGAAATGGTGGGGATAGTGAGCGTGATTATAACGCATGGTAAAAACGTGACACTAACGACGAATTACTGTAGTAGTAATCTCGTCCCAGTAATTAACAGTAATCGGCCCCTTTCGCGGCCACCAATTTTTATAACGTAGGAACAACACGTTCCGTGAAAAATAAATTCAGTGATCAGTGTTAGTAGCCGTGCAGTGAAGTGAATATTCGGTACATTGACCCTGCGATCAGCTGAGCACTGGACGCCGATGACCAGGATCGGTACAGTGGCCAGGTTTCCGAAAAGGGAAGGAAAGCAAGGAAACGAATGTCCGAAAGGGTGAGTTTTGTTTAATTTATTGGTGATTATTAGGTGTAGAAATAAATTCTTTCCGATTTTAGGGTACAATAACTGTTCGATTTAAAAAATATGAAAACCACTCGATCATCGCAATAATTTCCATTATTGTTCATTACCTTTTGTCATTTTTCTGGCAGCTACTGAATACCACCGCGATAGAAATTCCAGTCGGAAAGAATTTATTCATACACCTAATATTATTTTTTAAATTTAGTTGTGTTGGCCGTTGTTAAACTACGGATTTTTACCTCAATAACGAATTACGATCACTTGTCGTACATTTTCTGTTACGTTAGCTTTTCGTTTATGCCTTATTTAAAAACGAAATTTACGTACTTCTTGTCCGCTCACTTCAAATTATTCTTATTTAAGATTCTGCTTTAAAAAAAAAATGTGTAACGCGGTTTCCTTCGATGCATGCCGACTTGCTTGTTCGTACGTTCGTAGCACAAGCGCGGTCGCCTACCTCGTAGCCAACGCTACCGCGGGAACTCAGGCGGAAGGCGCGCGCTCTGATTGGTCGGGGTTTTTGCTTAATATCTCCTTAACGAAGCTTCGGACAATATTTTCGCTAAGGAAAAAGTTGTTTCAAATCACCCCCTGAGTCACCCCTTTCAAGGAAACGCGACATTTTTGGGACACCCTGTATATATATATATATATATATATTCTTAAACCTATATTATTTCTCCCATTTATTTACCCGTCTTCCTCCTTACCACATAATTTTAAGATTCAATATTTCTTAATTATTATTTTCTCTGCGTTGGGGGGGAAGTATCTATTGATTTTGTAAAAAGTATTTTGAAAATATTTGGGGAAAAAATTTTCTGGGGCTGGATCGAGTCTGAAAAAAAATTTTTCATACAAGACCCGGTCCCAGAAATTTTTTTAGAGGGAGGGGATGACCCTCCGAAGTTTTTGGGGGTGGGTCCGACGTGGAGAGGTCTCCGCGGCGGTTCGGTCTGGACTGATCCCCTCCACGATTGCGGCTTCCCCCACTCGGCGGCTCATGCGCGCGCAACCGGTCATCCATTCCGACTTCCCCCGCTTCCCCCCGCGCCCATGTTTCCCTCCACCGCACTCCCCCGCGCGCCCTCACTTCCCCCCGCCCCGCGCTCCCCTCAGAGCACCTGAGTTAGAATCGGCATTACCTTACTAGGCTTTATCTTTTGTTTTCCTTTTTCTCGCCAAACAGGCTTTATCTTTTATATTTTTTCTCTTTTCATTTAAAACCACCCGAGCCTTATGTTAAGAAATTGAAATTTCTTCATATGAAGGGGGAGGTGTGATGTCCCACTATTTTTCGTTCAAATTTTTTTCATTCTAAGCCACCCGCCACTTATGTTAAGAAATTGTAATTTCTTCATATAAGGGGGGAGGTGTGACGTCCCACTATTTTTCGCGCGGTATTTTAACACCACTTCCTCACAAATCCATCCACAACTCCAGAAAAAACCCTCATACTTAAGCCTTACCCCTTTTTTCAAACCCAACCGATCATTTAGACGATACACCTTAGTGGTCCCTATCTCTAAACGATCAATCCAGATTCCTGATCACCTCGACGATGTACCTTAGCGGTCCCCATCTCAAGATAATCAACTACGATCTCCAAATCTACTTCAAACAAATCCCTCGTCCTTAAAATCCTCTCTTAAATCGAGAATACGTCTCACGCCCTTACTATGACCAAAGAAGTCAGTACCCCGTTTACCCCTTTCCGATACGACCTCCTAAACTCCACCAAATGGGTTGAGTATTCCGCTTCAAAGCCCCATGCAAAAACCCCAGAAATGTTACTGCGACACAAATTTACGAACGTGATCAACACGTGATAATTACTGCGACGCAGATTTGGCGTACGTGCCATGGAACACACCACACATACCCTTCACCCATTACCAGTACAAGACAAGGCCACATAAAACCCCTAAACACCGACTCTATTAATAAGTAATTGCGACGCATCTTCAAAGATCAGTCAAGGTGCATACCGCGCACACTCTTCACCCCTAACAATCCCGACCATAGTATAAATACAAGGCCCAAAACGGCCAGAGACCTTCTGGCTCTTCTACGGAAACTTCCTATGAAGGAGTGTTATAAGTTGACAGTCGCGCATATTTTACATATAAAAGTGTTAGACTCAGTTCGATTATCGACGACATCAATCGTAAGCGATTACATTTACTTACTTCTTTAGTGCGTATCATCATCATTCATATTATCCAATTATTGCTTTCGCCTTATATATTTCTATTTCATTATTGCTTATTGTATATCTATTTTCTTCATTTGCTTATGCTTATTGCTATTTACATAATTGTCTACCGCTAGACGCCTATTATATGCTAATCCTTAGTCCATTATATTAATATCGTTGCTATTATTTACATATCTCACATTCATACATATAAATTGTCATCGATTATTGTTTATATAAATGTCCCTGTGCAGATGCTAACGTCTAACGCATCAATATATATATATGAATACCTAGTGCTATAAAAATAAACAATAACTCTTGTCTCTAAAATAACGTCTAGAATCATTGTAAAGATCCTCCAGCTACGAAACTCACCAAACCAAAACCAACCAGTGCAACAGCTGATTTCAGCTCGCGATACCCGAGCATAGAGTTTCTTATAGTGTTTACTCAGCGTACTTTTACATAGGCTGCGTACAGCCATATGTCTAGACATATTTCTCGGAAATATTCCTTCTAGTTAAGTGCAACGTTAAAATCCACCAAAACAAAAACAAAGTGTTCTAACGGGTGTCATTACCGGAGGGATTACAGTCTAAACTTTCCCTGGTCGTTCAGTGCTACGAATCTGGCATTCGCGCCTGAATCCTACACACCATAGTGCCACGAATCACGTATTCGCGCCTAAAATTCCACTCCACCTTCAGAGCCACGAATCACGTATTCGCGCCGGAATTCCTACTCTCCGCAGCGCCACGAATCTGGCATTCGCGCCTGCATCCTACTCTCCGCAGCGCCACGAATCTGGCATTCGCGCCTGCATCCTTACGAACATTCAGTGCCACGAATCTGGCATTCGCGCCTGAATTCCTACTCTCCGCAGCGCCACGAATCTGGCATTCGCGCCTGCATCCTACTCTCCGCAGCGCCACGAATCTGGCATTCGCGCCTGCATCCTTTCGAACATTCAGTGCCACGAATCTGGCATTCGCGCCTGCATTCCCTACGAATAAAACCCCATATGTCATTTTCCCCAAAAACCTTCACCCGGGACGTGACACTGCAGCATTTCAATTCACCAATAAACATACTAGATTAATTTTATTCCAACACCAATAAATTGTGTGTTAAAAATGTTGGATCTCTTCGTTCATTTTCGCTGAATTATTACCATTAGCATTTAAATTTCCTGCAACAAGACTTTTTGCCATACGCTCTCACCTCCTTCAGACACATTTTGTAGTCTTTACACTTACTATAGCAAAATGCCACTCTATTTCTATATAAGTTCTACGTTAAGTTGTAACTAAACTAACTAAAATGTGGATTTTATATATTTACAGATAATCGAAGCAGAAGATGATGCAGTGTGATCTACGTCAGAGAAAAAAATTTATTGCAACATAGTATTATTATTATTATATTAATTAAACGATTTTATTCAGCTTCGATCCTCTGTTTCCTTCTTGTATGCTTGGTTTATATCTGAAAATTCAAATTTAAACCAAATCCACCAATCCAATTGTCTTGAAGCTCTGCAGGCGTGCGTAGTTTGGGTGACAATACAATATATTTAAAAAAAAAAAAATAACCCCGAGAGGATGAAAAAATTATCCAGTCATCAATAAACACTACAAAATGTGTGAAATCACCACAAAATTACCTTTTTTTTTTAAAAAAAAGGCACGAAAAATAGTGCCAAGTATATGCGCGTGTTAGCGGCAACGTCGTTTTCCCAAATAATGAGTCAAAATGCGCCCCTGCGACCCGATCGCGTGAAGCTGCACCGACGAGAAAAGGGGAATGCGAGCGCGGGACGCGACGGCCTCGAGCGAATAGCTATTGTCTTTGTAACGTCAAGTGACGAGAAATAAATTTGTGTTATTGTGGTGTCTCTTTCCGTTATTTCTAACATCAGAAGTGAGATTCACCCGTGCCTACGATGGCGGACGAAAGGCGGAATCTCCTAGCTGCGACAGGTCGCAGCGACCGGCAGCGACCCCACTAGTGCAAGGGAGAAGTATGCGTCTGTTTCTCTGTTGCATTGGTGGGGTCGCTACCGGTCGCAGCTAGGAGAACCCGCCTGAAGCCGGTACATCCGCGAAACTTCGCGATACGGAAGTGCAAAAGGACAAGGTATCCCTGCCTATCTTTGACCCCACATCCGGGAACATCGAGACGAGCGAGTGGTGCGAAGTAGTCGAGAACGCGGCTAAAAGGCGTGATTGGGTCGATTACGAAAATATCGAAAATGCAGCCCGCTTCTTTGCTGGAACAGGCAAAAACTGTACAAAAAGTGGGCACCTGTCGCTCGTACGTGGGAGAACCTCAGGAATAAGTTCCTGACGACATTCCCCAAGTGTCGTAACTTGGGCGTCGATTTGCTAAAAGCAGTATCGTTAACTACTGACGGATACGAGACCTACGCAGAGTACGCGATGGACAAAGTGCTTCTATTAGAAAAAACGTGGCTAAGCATATCAGAAGAAGACACGGTGGAGATGGTGAGGTACGGTATACACGATGAAAATGTGCCCATGGGGATGAAGACTCTCAGCAGAAAAACTGTTGCCGGTCTTAACAGTCTTCTAGGAACGTGCGGTTCGGTGTCAAAACGACCAAGTGAAATGATCGAACGGGAAGCAAAACGTGCGAAACCTAACCATCGCATACCCAAACTGCGAAATCTGATACGCCGAAACGAATGCAGTGCGACCATTGTAAGAAGATGGGACCACACCGCCCATAACTGCTGGATTAAACAACGCATGAACAAATGACGTCAGGTGAACGTTCTTGAAGTAAATCGCCTCCCTACGATGTGATCCGGGGATGCGTGATTTCGACGCTAATCGATACGGGATCCTCCTGCTCGAGAATGCGAGAAAGTGTCGTGAGACGCGTCGGTGGACACTGCGTGCCGGATGCAACGGCGTTTCGAGGCATTGCTGCCGGAATCTTACGATCGAAATTCCAAACCACACTGACGGTCGAGAGCGAAGACATCTCACTCGAAATCACATTTTACGTTGTAATCGACAGCGACTTGGGTTAAGAGGCCCTAATAGGGCTGAACGCCGTGTCTGCGAGCGACGTAACATTTGAGAATTAACGCGCATCGTCCGCCGCCAAATAAACACCACAGTGGAGGTAAACGTTGTGGTCGACGCAACGAGCGAAGCGTGTGACGCTGCCCCAGGGGAAGTGCGGGACCAGTTACGGAATTCTAGCAAGCTACCCGATGCTCATTGCTACTGGAAACCAAGTTCGAGCCGTAACATGCGAGACGATGGAGATAAACACGACTTACATACCGCCCGTACCGATTGGCGCCGAGCGAACGCACGAAATTGCGCGAAATAACCGCCGACGTACTCGCAAACGAGATTATTCGCGATAGCAACTCCCCGTACGCGAATCCTGTGATCCTCGGAAAGAAGAAGGATGGCAGCGATAGATTGTGTGTGGACTTCCGTGCCGTGAACCGCATCACGGTGAAAGACCGCTACCCGCTGCCAAGGATAGACGACCAACTGGACCGATTGGGACAAGGAAGATACTTCACGACTCTTGACATGGCCTCTGGATTTCTTCAGATCCCGATACCTCCGGATTCCATCGCGAAAACGGCATTCGTAACTCCGGACGACCAGTATGAATATTTACGTGTGCCATTTGGTCTGTGCAATGCCCCGTCGGTATTCCTAGGAGCTGTAGATAATGCGCTAGGGGACTTGAAGCACTCGATAGCGCTAGTGTACATGGACGACATCCTTATCCCTTCTCAATAAGCGAAGGGAATCGAACGTTTAGAACGTGGGTTAGCCGCGCTGGACCGCGCCGGATTTTCCCTAAATATGCGGGACATTCCACGCGAAATCGGACACTTTTTGGAGTAACATTTCGGATGTGGCTCAAAATTGAATATCTTTAGGGATGTATAAACATATCTCGAAGGATTTTTGAAAATTTTGAAAAATGTAGATTTTACAGCTGTTTGAAGGTAAGTGCTAACTTTTTTTCAATAAATTGTAACTATGGAAATAGTAAACGGATGGAGATGAGGTTTACAGTGATTTGTAGAGGAGACATTGAAGTTTTAAGAAAAAATTATGTCAGTTTTAAAAAAAAATTTGAACCACTTTTATGCAATTATTATAAACAAATGCAGTTTTTTAACATCGGGCGCGATTTTAAAAATCTGAAAAAAAAACAGAATATAGTTCTATCCTTCCCCTTCATGGTCTGATCGTCAAAAATATGGACACTTTAAAATTGGCAAAATGAAAATTAATTGAATGTGACGCTGCGTCGCCCAGCACCGGCTCGACTGGTCGGGCCGTGCGGTACTCGCAGCGGCCAAGCGGCTATATTTACTATTCTTATACAGTGTTCTCGTAAATGGTTAGTATTTGTAAAAAATGAAAGAGGAAAACTTTTACTGTTTTTTATACCCAACATAATACAGTATCTCAATTTTTGGTGTTCGCAATATTTTCCTTGAAACGAGGGTGACCTTCAGTTTTTTAAATGGAATGCTATATACTTGATTACCCAATATGAAAGTGACTGTCAAGACAAATTCAACCATATGGTATACTATGACCTTCAAGGCCACACAAGGTTAGGAATTGTAACGAGTTACGCCGGTGGGACGACGATCTTACCCCCCACCACGCGCCCGACCGAGGTAGCGCGTACCGCGCTACGCCAACGGTCTTGCCCCCCACCACTCGTCCGCAATACCGAGAACTGGCGCGAGAGGGTTTCACAGCGAGAGACTCTCTCGCTGCCGAAAATGTGCGGACGAGGACATACAGGTCGGGGGCATGGGCCTATTTGGCAGAGACCGCCTAGAGCGTCAGTACAAGCAGTACGCCTCTCCCGGAGACCTCCTGTGAGATTCCACGTTCTCGTGCAGTAACACTCGTTCTTGCGAAGGACAAACACCCGTGTTTCACACCAGTTCTTGTGCGTCCACAGACTGAGTCTCTGTGCATTTTTTGACTCCACACCTCCACGGTTCCCAGAAGGACAGCGTGAGCCATCCTCTGGACGCAGACCGATATCCGCCATCGATCTCCCGAATAGAGTTATCTCTGTTCTCGAGAGCGTCCTTATAGTCGCCGAATCACCCGCGGGTTGTGCCCACTGGGTGACCGGATCCCCAACTCTCCGACCAGGGTCCATTGGCAGGGTTGGCCCGCCAGGACACCGAAGGGTCAAATCGTCTTCCCTCTCCACTCTCGCCGAATCGACCATCGAGATACGCACCGAGATCCGCGCCGCGATACGCACCGCCGACCGACGCATCGAAGTACGCGACGCGATCCGCGCCGAACCACGCGCCGTGATACGCGCCGATACCCGCGATAGACTAAGTCTAGGTTTAAGCCGTTCCTACTCTGTTAGCCAGCATAGACCTGGCCGGGATACCCTGTACAACAACCGCTTGAATAAATTGTCGTACTCCACCTTACCTCTGCGTACTAAGTCATTCGATCGGCGGCCCTGGACCACCGTCCTGAGCTGGCGATACGGTTCCTCCACCGTCCCACCGGTATCCCCGCGACTTAACGGTTACATTTGGCGCCCGAACAGGGACTTACAAAAGTACGGAGGACGATCGAATGACGGGGGTCAGCTGGGTGTACGACAAGACCAAAGCCGACCTCGTCGAGCTCGCGGTATCCTACAAGCTCGACGCCACCGGATCCATCGACGCGCTGCGAGCGCGAATAGTGGCGCACCTTCGCAACACCACCATGCAGCGGGACAACGAAGCAGACATCCCACCCACCACGTCCAAAGCGAACCCCGGGATCTCCACGGTAGCCACTGTGGAGAACGCTTCGGACTCCGAAGAAACGCCGCTCGTCAGCTTTTCCCCCAAAACTAAGGGGAAAACAGAGGCAGCGAGCGACCATGGTCCACCTCCCGTCCAATACATGATGGACCGAGTGCGAAGGTGGGGAGGACACTATGACGGAGGAAAGGGCGCCGAGGACTTCCTGGAGCAGCTAGAAGACCTCCAGGATAGCTACGAGGTCGCCCCCGAACAAATTTTACGGTGCCTCACCGTAATCCTAAAAGGCGTGGCACTGCACTGGTTCCGCGTCGAGAAACAGAATCTCCCGACGTGGGACAAGTTCTTGCCGGCCTTCAAGCGGAGATTCATGCCGCGACGAACACGGCAAGAATTGGAGAAAGCCATCCACCAACGCCTCCAAGGGTCGACCGAAACCGCGGCCGACTTTGCCGACCACCTACGGCTGCTGATGCGCCGCCACGGGGGAATTTCCGAAGAAGACCAGTTAGAATGGGTCTACTCAAATCTCCGCCCCGAGTACCGACTGTTCATACACCGGAAGGACTTCGACACCTTGCCCGACCTCATCGACCTGGCAACCGACCACGAACGAGCACGAGCCGACGGAAAGGCCAGGGCCCCGACTAAAGCCCCGGACGAACCCCAAAACGTCCGGGGATACCAGCGGCTCGCCGTGGTCGGCGACGAATACCGGAGGGAGGACTGCTGCTGGAGGTGCGGTCAACGCGGACACTATCGCCAAGACTGCCGCCGGCCAGCACGGTTGTTCTGCAGTCGCTGCGGAACCGAGGGGCGAGCCTCTCGAGACTGCAGATGCCAGGGACCGTCGGGAAACGACAACGGAGCCGGCGGACGAGGCACCGACCGGAATACTCCACCCAGACGGCCTCGAAGGGATTAAGCGACGATGACCGGCCATTTATACCGATCAAGGTCCACAACCAGTGGTTCCAGGCGCTCGTCGACACGGGGGCCTCACAATCATACGTGAGCCCCACGATGGCCAATTGGTGTCGAGAGCACGGGCGCCCCGGAACTACGACGGACCGACTCGTCCGAGTGGCCAACGGCGCCACGGAACAACTCACCGAGGAGGTAATCTTGACCGCGCAAATCGGAGCCGAAATACACGCCTTCCGATGCGCGGTCCTCCCAAACCTATCACACGACGTACTCCTCGGTGTCGACGTCCAAAGGATCGTGGGGATGACCCTCCAGATCCAGCAGCTGCGGTGGAAACCACGAGAGGAAACCGCCACCGTCGAAGCTAACCCCGGCCTACGAGGATGCACCAGGGAACAAAGGCAGCGGCTGGAAACATTCCTCGTAGAGGAGCTCGGACAGTTCGACCAGCTGCCCGGCCTCACCAACATGGCCAAACACCGCATCCGACTGAAGGCAGGCGCGGAGCTTGTTAAGCACCGGTACACGCCGAGGAATCCCGCCACCCAAGCTATTATCGACGAGGAGGTCATCCGAATGCTCACGGAGGGCATCATCGAACCCTCGAACAGCCCGTGGAGCTCCCCGGTCGTGGTGGTCAAGAAGAAAAACGGAAAGCGAAGGTTTTGTATCGACTTTCGACGGGTCAACGAGGTCACCGAAAAAGACGCGTACCCGCTGCCCCAGGTCCAGGCTACCCTAGAGAAATTGCGGGGGGCGCGGTACATCTCCACGATAGACCTGGCCAACGGATACTGGCAGGTACCTCTTGACCCGGAGAGCCGCCCGATCACCGCATTCACCGTACCGGGGAGGGGGCTGTTCCAGTTCAAAGTGATGCCTTTCGGGCTACACTCCGCGCCGGCCACCTTCTAACGCCTCCTGGACCAGATAATCGGCCCGCGGCTGGAGCCGCGGGCATTCGCCTACCTCGATGACATCATCGTGCTCGGAAGCACTTTCGAGGAGCACCTGGACAACCTCCGCGAGGTGCTGCAGCGGCTACGGGCGGCCGGACTACGGCTGAACAAGGAGAAATGTCAGTTCGGCCGAACCGAGCTGCAGTACCTCGGCCACACCGTCACCGACCAGGGGGTAGCGACAGACCCGGAGAAGGTGCAGGCCATCGCCAGGATACCCGCCCCCACGAACCTGAAAGAACTACGGAGATTTTTGGGCATGGTATCATGGTACCGGCGATTTATTCCCCGATTTACAGACATCGCCGCCCCCCTTAACCACCTACTTCAAAAAAAGGTACGGTGGACATGGGGCGAAAACGAGGAGAAAGCGTTCGAGACCCTACAGGCAACAGCTGGCAACCGCCCCCGTATTCGCCTGCCCCGACTTCACCATTCCCTTCACGCTCCAGACGGACGCGAGCAACGAGGGGCTCGGCGCGGTTTTGACGCAGGAGCTCCAAAACGAAGAACGTGTTATTTCATACGCGAGCCGCACGCTGAGTCCCGCCGAGAAGAACTACTCGGTCACCGAGAAGGAGTGCCTCGCGGTCGTCTGGGGCATCCGGAAGATGCGGCCGTACCTGGAGGGGTACCATTTTACCGTCCTGACCGACCACCAATCGTTAAAATGGTTGCGGACGATGGACAACCCCTCCGGTCGGTTGGCCCGCTGGGGCCTCGAGCTGCAGGAATATGACTTCGACGTCCAGTACCGGAAAGGAGCCAACAACCTGGTCGCCGACGCCCTCTCCCGTCAACCCGAAGGCGACTCCAAAGCAGCAGAGGTCACCAGCGTGGAGGCGCCAACCGGCTGCCAGTGGTACGACCGCATGAAAACGGCCGCGGAAAACGAACCGCACCGTTACCCGGAGTACCACATCGTGGATGGGCACCTGTACCGCCACATCTCGGACGCCCACGGCCCCCGAACCGAGCTGGAGTGGAAGTGATGCGTGCCCCAGCCGCTCCGAGAAGCCGTACTCCGGGAGAACCACGACGCACCCACCGCTGGACACCTAGGAGGCAGCAAAACGGCAGCGCGGCTATCGCAACGCTACTTCTGGCCGGGAATGATCCGCGACGCGAATCGATACGTCCGATGCTGCCAAAAATGCCTCGAATACAAGGCACTCCAGCGAGCGCCCGCGGGCGGGATGCAGACAACGCCCGCAGCAAACCCGTGGGACGTGGTGGCCGTCGATTTAGTGGGACCCCTGCCACGGTCAGCGAAAGGATTTACCATGCTGGCCGTGATGCAGGACAAATTCAGTAAGTGGGTCGAGGTCCAACCACTGCGACAGGCCAACGCCCCCGCCGTCACCAGGGCCCTCAAGGAGAGGGTCGTGCTCCGGTTCGGATGCCCTCGGCGGGTAATTACGGACAACGGCCGACAGTACGAGAGCAGGGACTTCACAGGACTGCTCCGGACATACGGCATCGAACACAGGCGGACGCCCCCGTACACCCCAGTGCAACCCAGTGGAGAGGGTCAACCGCGTCATCAAGACGATGATCGCGCAACTGACCGACGGAGACCATCGCCACTGGGACCATTGGCTGCCGGAAGTCATGTTCGCCTACAATACCGCGCGACATGACTCCACCGGATACACCCCGGTGTACCTAAACTACGGCCGGGAACCAGCAACCCCCGGGGCCCTCCGCCAACCACCGACCGCGATCGCCGAGGAGGACATCGAAAACCGGAGCACCGACCGCAACGACGACGTCGAACGCCTAAGAGAGGCCATTCGCCTCGCCCGCTACGCACAAGCTCAGGCCACAGAGGCGCAGAAGAAGTTCCACAACCTCCGGCGGCGGGACTGGCGGCCGCTGATCGGCGACAAGGTCATGCTCCGAGAGCACCCCTTGTCGTCAGCGGCCAAGAACTTCAACGCCAAATTGGCACCGAAGTTCTCAGGGCCCCACGTGGTGAAAGAATACGTGGGGCCAAATCTGGTCCTGCTGCGGAGCGGAAGGAAGACACCCCGAAGGGCCCATATCCAGGACCTGAAGCCCTGCGGAGGAGAGGAGGGAGGCCTCCCTGTCGGGACGCAAGCCCCCACCACCGCCGACCAGGCCACCGCCCCCCCCCCCCGCGCAAGTGATTGAACGCGAAGCCGCCGAAGCCACCAAACACGAAACAGCCCCTAATTACAACCACCAGGTGGCTTCGGCGATAAGCGCCGCGGGACCGGTTTCGCGCTGCAGAAACGAGCGCGAGGAAGCAGATAAGGCCCGCGGCGCGCCGGAGGGGAGAAAAGCGATATTCCACGAAAATGGCACCGAAGCCAAGTATTTCGCACGAGGCCACCCGGAAAGAGGCGGTAGCCATGAAGGCGGAAAACGCCGAACGGCCCGCCGAGTGCCAGCTACGGAAACGGCCGGGGAACCCCCCGCAAGTCCCCCCCGCAGCCAAACGGCGGCTGGACTTCGACGGACCCCCACCCCCGGCACGAGGACCACCGGCGAAGCCGAAACCACCGGCCAGGAAACCCTCCTCGACGATGGGGATCACCCTCGTCGAGGAGGTGGAGAAGAGCAGGCTGCCTCCGCCGATCCTGCCCGCACCGGCAAGCCCGACCACCGAGGCCAACCCAACACCAGCCCCGACGCCGGGACCAGCCGCCTCACTGTTGGCCGCGCTGCTCCAGGCACCGCCACCGCCGTGGAAGGCGATGGAGACACCGCCGCAGCAGCCACCAGCCCCGACGCCGCAGCAGCAGCCACCCGCCCCGACACCGCCGACACCGGCCCGGACACCGCCGACGCAGCCGCAGACGCAGCGACCAACGCCGCCGCCCCGTCCCCGGAACCCCCCGGCCCTAATGGACCTCGTCATACCCCCACCCCCGACTGCCCAGCCACCGCCACCGACGCCGCCACCGACTCCAATGGAGCTATCCCCGACACCGACGAAGCCGCCGGGACCCCCACCGCCGAGGCCTACGGCTCCCACCGGTAACCCCGCGTTTTAACGGTTACAGAATGAAAGAAAGAAACGCGACCAAAGCAAAGTAGTTCCATAGGGGAGACGGACCCCCACCACCAGACCTGCCTGTATGTTGCCCGGTGCAAGCCTTGGTACAAGCTTCCGTGTAACCGCCGATCGCCAAATCGGATTCTATCCTGTTCCCACTACCGATTCCAATAGAGACGCCTGGATGCTGCCCGGTCTCTTTCCTCCTCCGTTCCGATAAAGAGACGCCCGGACGCTGCCCGGTCTCTTTCCCGCTATCGATTCTGACAGAGACGCCCGGACGCTGCCCGGTCTCTTACGCGACCGTTCCGATCAGGAGACGCCCGACGCGGACCGACCTCCGCCGTTCAGCGAATCGTGCCGCCGACCCGCCGCTCGACAACGGCTTGACCACGCGTAGTGTGCGTCATATATAGGGGCAATCCCCTTTCCCTCTTCGGTCTTAGAGGCGCGCTCTCCTCCTACACAAATTTAAATCTAAACAAGTCCCTCGTCCTAATAACCCACATTACTCGAGACCACATCTCACTCCTCTCTACGACCAATCAAAATCCTGCAAACTCCATCCAACGGTTGAGTATACCGTTCAAAAGCCCAAAGGACCCCCCCTCCCCGCCGAATATGCTATTGCGACGCATATTTCGTACATGACTCACCGACAACCGCTAATTACGTAACGCATATTTGTAGCATTTGTCATCGCGCATACCTCAAATTCCCCGCATAGTTGACATTCCATCGTTTCCTATAAATACAAGCGCCACATGGACCGCGCACCTTCAGTTCGGCAAGAGCCACCTTCAGAGTCACTTAAGGCTGCCGTCTCATTTTTGTTATGGTCCGAATCGATCGAAGCGTCCCCAGTAAACAGACGGACCCTAATGAAACTACTGCGGTCGATAAAAAGAAGTTGTACAGAGGTGAAATCTCCAGGTACTCTATGTAAACGAATCTTTGACGCATAGTTGCCGCATCTCCTGTTCTCTCTGTCTCTGCCGCGCTGTTGCCACAGAGATCTCTCTTTCTATCGGGAAGTCTTTGCAAGCTTGAAGGATCACGGCACGAGAGCTGCGTCTAGCGTCAGAGCCTCGCCGAACGTAAAAGAGGATAGCAATAATGAAAGATAGAGAGGTTGGGTAGTGAAGTTAGGAAACATGTCGATGAAACCATACTAATTTGCGTATCAATATTTTTCATTTATACGTAGAGAGATGTAATATTTTGTATAATCAATGTGTGATTTCAAAGCATACAATTTGAATAAGGTACATCACCGAAGTGTAACACACCGATCGTAATGAAGTTTATGAATGCTATACCTACCTAATTCTTCGAAAAACATGACACTTTCTTTTTTATCTAGCTATACATGTGACAATACAATATTTAAAAAAAATTAACCCCGAGGGGGTGAGAAAATAACCCAATCATCAATAAATATAACCCATAACCACAAATCCTAACGACTAATTCTTTACGAAAACGACAAAAGGCAGCTGCGTTCGGGACACTATAGTGGCATCGCGATTACCGAAAATACACAATTTATCGAGAAATAATCCGTCACCTATGTACGAATAGTAAAACTAAAACTTTTCAGGCGTTCGTAGTATATCACCATCGCAATTGCAGTACAAGAAAATAATGATTTTTTAGTGACTTTAGCACTATAGCGTTTAAGCAAACTGTTAAATTGTATACAGCAATAAAAGATATTTCTAAAAAAGTTTGAGGTGTGAAATGTAAATCCACAAACACTGAAAACTAGAAAATAAAAAATATATAAAAAAAATTTATTAAAAATGCACTAAAAACTAAAAAATAATTATTTTCTTGTACTACAATCTTGATGGTGTTAATATCACTTTAAATAATTCACTTTAAATAAAATCGTGGGGCACCATGTGCAACCAGAAGTTTAAGTATTAAAGTGATTCATATCGTGTTATGAAATAGCGTGCCCTATGATTCTATTTAAAGTGAATTATGTAATAAAGTATTTGAGTTATCGACCGTATTTTTAGAGTAAACAATAAGTGGTTTCGGCGCACTGGTTCGGTCAGTTAGATAATTTAAAAGCTAATTTGCAATTTTAAAGATTATATATTTCCGACGTTTCGGTCTGCGGTTTAGACCTTTTTCAAGGAAAGATATTTATAAAAGAATTATGTAATATTGAATTATGTAATATTAACACCATACATTTTTTTTAATATATTTTTTCTAAATAACACACATGGCACTAATCAGTATGAAATATTTTTTTATTTTTTTTTTATTATTTAATAATTGAGAAAAATATTGTGCCCGCCCCCCACGCTTCCAACCCGTCTGCCGCCGTGGTCTCCCCGGCCTCTCCTATTCTCCCCGCTACGCCCGCGCTGGTATCGCAGCCGCCGTATTTCTCTCTTCATCTGAAACAGTACAATAAAAATTAAATTTTCTACTTCCATTTTCTACTACGCTCGAGACGAGATTCATTACAGCATAATTAATTGTTGTTTTATAAGCGTACAAAATTTTACCGCAGATTTATAAAGTGTCAAACATTACCTGAAATATGGTACTCCATTTGCCCTGGCATTAATGTCCCATACACCATTTGCGCAGTAATTTTATAAAAAGTCCGCCTGTAAGAAATGATCGCAGACATTTCGGTAAGTTGGGTATAAAAGTAAAAGTTTGTTTCTATATTTCGTCGAACATAATGCATACCTGCGACGCCCGTAGGAATCAGCATGGCATCTTTTGACCAAACCTGTAAGCATTGGACCGGCGGGGTCAGCTGATGCACACATGCGCCCCGAGCAGGCGGGCTCTTGTTTAGGCGATAGCGGCGTGACAAGAGATTCGGGCGCCAGGGCCTCAGAGGTGGCCGCATGGTGTGCAGTGATGCCAGAATCGTGGGACGTGGGACAAATGCTTACCTGGGACGCGGTGCCCGGGACGCGGTTTGATAGCACATTTTGTGAATACACAAATGATAATTATGTTATAGTGGCTTACATTTGAGGCAGTGAGAGCAACAACAGACTAACCCACATTCTTTTCGAAATTGAGTTAGTAGTAATAATGTATTCCAATAGGTTCTACTAATCATATATAATGGGGAATAAAATTTTTTTTTATTGTGGGTTGGTCCATTGTCGCTCTCATTGCATCATATGTTTCCCACCTTCCAGTGCATTTCTGCCGGCGAAATTATTATTTTTCAACAAAAAGAGATAAGTTTATAGGAATATTTATATTTTTTCCTGTACAATTATAATCATATTTATAATTTCAATTGTGTGTTTATTTCTGTCCTACGGTCCGCTGCAGTGGTTTTCGGTAACGCGTATTGCATTTTTAACAAAAAAATGCTTTGCAGATTAATAATTTTCAAGTTTTTTATTCTACTGAGAAGTTAGAAAACCAAATTAAAGTATAATTGATTGAAATTAGAGATTAATTAAAAAAAAAAAGTAAGATTGTTGTACTGGGATTTGAACTGCCGATCTCCTGATTGCGACTCATACCCTCGGGTGTTAGGTAAAAGTAAAATATTCTACTTACTTTCTGGAGTAGCATCCATTTTACACAATGGAAATTGGTCAACTCTTTCAAAAGTTATTCACTTTCAAAGTCGGCGTTCGAATTCGTATCGGCGCGCACAGCAAATGTTTCAGTAACGAAGGCTAACTTTGAAATGACTTACCTGTCAAACCATAAACATTTCGCCTTTTTCCTTGCCGGTATTTTATGGTCAGATCATCACTGTACCCAACCCAACGGCTAAAAATCCCGAAATAAAAAGTTTTCGACAGCGGGAATTTTTTCCATAGCTTCTTCCGGCGTACAGTTCTCCGCTGATTTGTGGCATTTGATTTCCACAATACCCTCTTGACCGATGATTCCATCCGGTGAAGCTCCTAAGAAGGGGATGTAGCTGTCGATGAAAATTCCACATTCTGCAATATCTGTGTATTGCTTCTTCAATTCTTCGCGAGCAATTTCTCGCATTCTTTCCCGTATTCCACCGCGGGTGCACTAATTATCCTCGGATACAGAAATGACTTCACTGCATTTGCGCAAAGCGTGTCAGGTCGGCGACGGGACACTTGTCCAAAATTGGATGCTGTCAACAATTTGGACCTATACTGCAACCATCTGCGGTTCTTCGCTTGTCCGATGGTTTCGTCTTCACTAGCATGTCTTTTGCCTTGCCACTCACTGAGCATTTGCATATGCCTCTCCCGCTCCAGTTCATACATTTCGGATGGCATGTCTGGTTTCTGTGCATTTTGCCCATAATCAGAATCTTTTTGCGAGGGCAATTGCTTGCGTACATATCGCGCAGCATTCGTTTCCTTCTGTTTTGCAGCTCCTTTTCCTTTTCTTTCTTCTTCTTTTCTTCCACTTGGCGCACAACCTCGGGTGTCTTCTTCTTCATTACCGCATTCAATCGCGAGTGCACTTCGTTAGTGTTGTACTCCACGACAGCAGCAGCACATCTCCCTGTATATGATCCTCTTTCGGCGAAATTTAATCTTTGTCCGCCAATGTACTTGGCAATTATTGCGTTTTAACTTTCCATAGCGTTATTATTCGTGTGATAGAGTAAGCTCTCCGCATGAGCTAACAGTGGACGAAGTATTTCGTTTACGTCCTGGTACACTCCAATATTCATCAGTTCTGCAACGATGTTTCTTTCATTCTCTTTATTCTTTCCATTGCAGAAATATTCCAGTTGTGCGCACTCTTTGTGTTCACCAAACATGTGGCTCGGAATATTCTGTATGTCGCCATACAAATTGTTTGTTTTCTCGTCGATTGATACATTCTGATTGTATCTAAACTTTGCGGCTTTTACGATGTCCGTGCGCATCCGGCGAATGCTACTTTCCACAGTTTGTCTCAATGGTCCAGGTGTGGTCTTCTTTACAACCGCTTTCATTTTTGTGCAAAAGTTTCGCAACAAATGATTCGTGCATTCAATCTTTTTTACACGAATCTGCCTCTTATATGGGTCCGCATCAATAATCTTCTTATATACGCTACTGTCCCCATCAGCAATCAGAGTTGAATAAACGAGCCCACGTTTTTCTACGCTAGTGTTGAATCCTTCCACTATAGCATCGCTTTCCATAGCAGTCGATGCTCGACATGTACTCCAGTTTTTGAAGCATGCGTGCTTTTGGGGTTCTTTCTTGTTTTTCGCAGCAATCCGACAAATTCTGCAAACTTTGTTTCGAGCGCCGTAGAATAAAACTTTTTTGGTGTGATAGCCAACTATCACGCCGACTCCAGACGCAGAATCGTAACATCCACTGCGGTAGGATCTCTTCATCCAGCTTCCGTCGGCCACAACGGAGATGTGAGGGATCCCTGATCCGGGAAGAACGTCGCCTCTTTCAATGGCCAAACGTTTTTCTTCTTCAGCCGCTGCTAACATCTCTTCTTCTGCAGCGGCAATTGCAGATTTGATGAATTCATCTTGATTCTTCACGAATTCTTTCTTCGACATGCAACGTATGTTCACTCCTGCAAAAGTATGTTCCAACTGGACATAACTGCCTCCACATAAAATTGTTGCATTAACGGTGTCCGGATTGCTATCCACTTCTCCGGCTTCGTCCGATTGATTGCGGATTTCAGCTTTGTAATGGCATAAAGTGCACATTACGCTGAAGATGCTCTTGAAGCCACACCGTGTCACACCAGTTACTCGTAGGTGTTCAATGCCACAGTCTTCCCTATGTTTTGCATGATTACCTATTTTCTGTAATTGAGCAAGCACATTTTTGAAATTCATTATATCGTTGCTATTTAGGAGACGCGATTGTACTTGCGACTCGCTCTTCGCAACTTTTTCTACAACGAAGTTTTCTTCTTCGTTACTTTCTACATCCGTGCCTTTTGGTATTTCGGTTGTCAGTTCATCCACCGCCTCTTCAGTTTCTCCCGAACTGGCCGTATCAGTGTCTTCATTGGATGGCGAGTGCATTATCTCTTGGGACGTATGATTTCGTCCATCGGATGTTGATGGTTCCTCTACCATACGTTCCTCGGCCACTTCATTTGAATGTTGTCCTACGGCAGTGTCGTCTGCCGTTTTGGCCCTTTCCTGTTTCTTCTGAAGGGTCAAGGTCCTTCTCTTTTCGCGATGTACCTTCCGTTTCGAAACTCTCCTTGCGGACGGACATAATTTTCGCGGACGAAACGGAGATTTAATATCCATATCTTCTTGCACATGCTGCATATTCAGATTTAGGGTGTCACTCATCTTACACTAAACCAACGAACACAACACAAACACAAACACAAACACAATACAACAGAACTAAAAATCCTTCTGCCCGTTATAAAAAAACGTAAACGCGAACCGTGAACGTGAAACGTGAATCAGAAGATTCGTCTGTGGTGCTGAAACAAATGACGCTTGACGCCTAACATGGTGCGAGAGAGAAAGACATCGTGCGAACTGGTGCGAGAGAGTGAAGTATAGATTCTCATGCTCGCACGATGTCTTTCTCTCTCGCGTGATGTTGGCGACAGTTTCGAGGCAGTCAACCTTAGGCAATGGAGGGGGACACACCTACAGGAGCGGTGGTTATGTGTGCGGGACTGACGCAGGCACAGTTCATGCACACATTACCACCGCTCCTGTACGTGTCAGCGAGAGCTGGAGTCAGCCGATCCCTGCGTTCCCCCTCCCTGCGATGAGAGTATCGTGCTACGGAGTGAATTTCCCGTGAACACTGCTCGCCATTGCCTGCCAGTCAGTCCGTTGCATTACAAGTGATCAAAAAGGCGACGGTTCAAAAGGGATTGAAGAAATTGTGAATCCGGAAAATGTAAGTATTATATTGTATACTGTCATACAGAGTGACTCTCTGGCTAGAGTATTCAAAGGCAATGCCGCCAATAAGCCGCGCCTCGCTGAGTTTCGTGGATTTCGACGCTCGCGACGAGATTATTCACTACGGCATATTCTTTATTCTTCATCGAATCGATATGGCAGTGATACCAATGAATTCCTGGCGTTCTCCCGATTAAAATCATGTCATATAAATAGGACTATTTTTAATGAAATTACAGAATCGGTAGACGCAATTTTCGCAAAGATCCGATGAGAAATGCGGAACGTGAAATTCGTCATTTCCACGAAACTCAGCGAGGCGCGGTTTATTCGCGGCATTATCTTTATATTCTAAGAGCTGGCTACATAGGGATCAACATGACTCAATGCAGTCACAGTTGTTAAAAATGTTGGATTAGTGTTGCCGAATACGAAATCGGCGGTCTGCCGCGTCAGTCCGGGGAACTAACGCGGGGGTGGACGGTCAAACACGTAAAATTTCTAAAGCAATAACGTCATTCTTGCAGTTCTGAAATTTCATATACTTATTGTTTACGCATTTAATGAACGATATCAGAGGTTCCTATTTCTCGTGTGTTTACATACACGTGTACACGTGTGTAACGTCCCACGGGGACTCAACCCGTTAGACACCGACTGTCGATAAAGTAGAAACCGATCCGCATTACCATGTAAACCATCTTCTATTACCGCGCAAATATATTATGAAGACTTTATGTATAATTTATGATTTAGATAAATATTAGAGAAATAAGTATTATAAAAATGTTAGGAATAATTCATTATAAGTATTAGCAAAAGCGCAAAATAAACTATAATGTATTAAGCAAGCAAAACATGAAATAACAAATAGCGACTCACTGCGCATGCGCCAGCCCGCCAATTCTCCGGTATAAAAGGAGGCGCACGCAGCACAGCGGGACATTCAAGCTACGAATACGCTCAGTTGACGAACGAATGCTCAAACCTAGAGGCGGCTTAAGTTTCAACCAGTGAGATTCAGATCGCTCCGGAAACGGCAGCGGCGGATCTCCAGTGTATAAAAGTTACTGGTGCACCTTTTTGGTTTGCTCATTTGAAAGTCATAGAACCTCGTTCTTACAAAGTCATCGAGATCGCTCCGGACCCGGTAGCGGCCAAAGCACTTGGTAAAAACAAGGTCTGTGGAGCATAGAACAGAACTCTGTCAAAAGTAACGAGCTTGCTCCGGACCCGGTAGCGGCCGTTCTTACTACAGACATTGCCAAGAGTCTTCGAGCTCGCTCCGGACCCGGTAGCGGCCGAACTCTGCAATATATATACATATACATGTTATTATAACCACGTAGCATTAATATAAAAAACCATAAAAACACAAAAAGACATAGATATATAATCATAGTTGTAGGTAATATTAAATAATTGTTGTTATTAGACTAAGTGTTGTTAAATAAATAGCCATTGTTAAGTTAAAGCCGTGGATTTCAATCCTTAGCCGTAGTAGTAGAACCCCACCTATCCTACACTCGAGGGGACGCCGCTCTCCTCTCGGGAACCTGTCAACGCTCAGTTGTTCCCGGACAGTTGAACGTTACAGTAGTGAGACGAATAAGTCAACAAACCCCGGCTGCGAGGTCAGTTGACAAATATGATGGGGTTAGTTGACATGACATTTACTTTTCGGCTTTAACCCTTTGCCTGCGAAAGGCGTATATATACGCTGCCCATTCCATCAATATAGTATACAAAACGCGTACATATGTATACTACGACCAATAAATTTTATTTATTTTTTTCACTCCTTCACATTGTTATTTTCTTTATTAATTATCATTTTTTACTTGTGTGTTATGGTCTATTTGGAAGGCCCGAGAGTTTGAAGGGAGGATAGCGTGTAAAACTGGTAGGGGTGAGTTTGGAAGGATTTGTTGTGGGGGAAGTGGACTTGAGCAGCTAAACCCGCCTCGACTGCATCTTGAGGATAAAAAATGCAATTTTTAGTGGTATTCCTATGCTTAGTCAAGTGACTCCGTCCGATATTGTTAACATTTTAAGGGCCGCACGTACAAAACCTCCACGCACCGGATAAAATAAAATACCGTAAATTATAGTCAATGTATCACGTTTCCACAAAATATTCATGAAAAAACATCAAGCTGTACTTAGTGGACAAAAATTCATAAATGGTCGAAATAAAAATATTTACTTCCCACCGACCTTTTTATATTTTTCATTCTCACTGATAGAACACATTAAATAGACCCATTAAATTTCAAGCTGGTCATTCATATGCTTCAATATCGCGAATCGCAGCATAATTTATTCCATAATACAACAATTAAAGAGAATTAATCAACTAACCTCGTTAGTCAACTAGCCCCGGTCTCCCCTACCAATAGAAACTGAAGTTTCATTTTTATCATCGTCGCGAGGCTGATTTGCGCGGAAACCTCACGAGGTAGCCTTCCCAAAGGGAACGCGAAACAGGACATCGCGGGGCATTGATATGCAGCGGCTTCTCAGGTAAATGGACTTTTCGATTTTCGGCATACTCTCGGCTTCCTTCCCCGAGGTCCTGGGTGAGTTGGGCTATAGCCAAGCTACACGTCTGCCAACCAGACTCGCACAGGTAAGTACATTTCGCGTACCTTTTTTTATGCGCGTTTTCGGCACCGCTTGAGGACATCGAAGTCAGTATAAAATAGTCTCCCGAAAGCGGCACTTCTTGACACGCTGTTCCTAGTCCCGTGTCGTGAGAATTTTGTGTATAATGTTTTGAGTAACCGCCGAGGCAGCCATGCCGTTCCATATACGCACTGCCGCAGCAGCATTTATACTGATCCATCATATTTTGGGGAATGAAAAGAAGCAGAGGAGAAAACCACGCTGGTGGACCAGTAAATTATTTGCAAACAGGTTGCAATGCGGAAATCGACTCATTCAAGATATGATGTTTGATTCTGCAGAAGCTAATGTGAGGAGCTTTACACGAATGAGAGTCGAAGATTTCAATTTTTTGAGTAGTTTAATCGAGTCACGTGTAAAAAAAATAGATACGTGCATGCGGGAGGCGATATCCGCGAAGGAAAGGTTGGCCATTACATTAAGATATTTAGCCACTGGCGACTCATATACCAGTTTGCAGTACCTGTTTCGAGTATCGAAACAGTTCATATCCACCATTGTCCCCGAAGTTTGCGGCGCAATAATTGAAGCACTGAAGGACTATGTGAAGGCAAGTGTAAATGAAAATAACCGTATATGTATATATTTTTATTGTACTGTTTCAGATGAAGAGAGAAATCCGGCGGCTAAGATACCAGCGTGGCCGTGGCGGGGATAACCGGAGAGGCCGGGGAGGATGGCGCCGGGGAGGCCGCGGCGGCAGACGAGGAGGAAGCGTGGGGGGCGGGCATAACATATTCATCAATTACTAACTAATCAAAATAAAAAAAAAAAATTTCATACTGCTAGTGCCATGTGTTTTATTTAGATAATATAAAAAAAAATTATGGTGTTAATATCACATAATTCACTTTAAATAAAATCATAGGGCACGATATTTCATAACGCGATATGAATCACTTTAATACTTCAACTTCTGGTTGCACATGGTGCCCCACGATTTTATTTAAAATGAATTATTTAAAGTGATATTAACACCATCAAAATTGTAGTACAAGAAAATAATTTTTTAGTTTTTAGTGCATTTTTAATAAATTTTTTTTATATATTTTTATTTTCTAGTTTTTAGTGTTTGTGGATTTACATTTCACAGCTCAAACATTTTTAGAAATATCTTTTATTGCTGTATACAGTTTAACAGTTTGCTTAAACGCTATAGTGCTAAAGTCACTAAAAAATAATTATTTTCTTGTACTGCAATTGCGATGGTGATATACTACGAACGCCTGCAAAGTTTTAGTATCATTTCTCGATAAATTGTGTATTTTCGGTAATCGCGATGCGATTAGCGTCCCGAACGTAGAAGCTTTTGTCGTTTTCGTAAAGAACGTGATAGTTGGAAGTGGGTTACGATCCATTTCGATTAGAATGGAAAATATCATATGTACGGTTCATTCCATGCCAAGCGGATCACTTTGAGATTTAGTGTCTGAGATTTAGTTCAAATTGAAACACGTTATAGTGCATGTGAAAATAAGAGGGGTTCAAGTTGTCACATTTTGTCACATTCAAAATTGTTTTATAAATACAGAGCCTCAAAGTACTCAACTTTCATCGATTTTTTGAAAATTACCTTTTGAACATAGTTCAATTTGAACAAAATCTCCAGGACGACGAGGAGGAAATAACCGTGGGGGAACAATATTTATATTTACTCATAAAAAAATATATTAAAATGATTGTTTACGTTGTTTGTTTTGATAGAATGTAAAACATCCATATTCGCTATCGTATCGGCATGAACGTTCCAATAACATACTCATGAGACTTTCCAGATGAAAATAAATTTAAACACAGTATAAATCGGATTATTTTTGGCACTTCGGTTCATAACGGATAAACACAAAGTGTCTTTTATTTGAGTTTTCCAGATATTATCTTTGCCCATCTCTGTTCTCTAGCCGCTTCGCCGTGATTCATTCAAGCCTTCATGACGACAAAATAGTAATAGGGGAAATGCGGCAACAGCGCGATCTGACTCTCGATACGTCTCGGCAACTATGTATTTCCTACTTTTATCGGCTAGTTTGGACTTTCACCGGTTTTGGTGGTACAAGGCACGAATATACCATTAGCGCCGGTGACGGAGAAGCCTTGAAGCTTCATTCTGTCATTTTTCGGTCTGTCCTGAGTACACGATTCATAAATTCATTATTATTTAAACATACGGTGCTTATTAGCGTTCAAACGAACCAGACCACCCTGCACGAATGTCTACTGAAGGCAACTAAACCCGCAAAAACTTCCTTCTTGCCGATTCCAGGGCGAAAGTTGTAATTTACGGTTTGTTTACTACACGCGTATACGTACACGCTTAACTTAGCCCAGTGAGACGGCAGCCTTAAACCTTCAGTTCGGCAAGAGCCACTTTCCGAGTCACAGCTATCAGTTATTAAACTAGTTATCGATTTAGTTTATATAAAATCAGTGAGTGAGTGAAAAGGAATATCCCTCTACGTCATGAACTGTAAGCGATTATTACGTTATTATTAATCATTAGACGAGTGCATATCGCCTCCATTAATATTTATTGCTAGCGTATATTGCTTTATTTTGTTTATGCTTATATTCTTTCGTATCATTATTTTGCTACCGCTTATTCAATTATTATTGACTTTTGCTTATGTTTTATTCTTTACTAACGCTTATCCATTTAAATTGTTTTGCATTGCTTGTACTCATTGGTTAAGCTAGCTGCATTCACGTCAACTGCGTTATTGCTAATACTTATGCTTTTCATGCTCATATATATACATTACTATTAATACCGTTTATATGAATGTTTTGTCCTAATGCTTAACGTCCAACGCATTTTTGTATAATACTTCTACTGCTATCGCATGAGTTATGCATGGCATGTTCATAAGCGTTTAAAGAAATAACGCTTTTATTCTACACTACTCTCGAATTATTGCATTAATCCAGTAAATATCCAAGTCATAACAAACCATCGCAACGGCCGATATTGCGTCGCGAGCACCGGGAGTTCTTACAGTGTTTACAAGGCTTACTTTCGCTTACCTTCTCGCACGCCTATTAGAAAGAAATACAAAGCTTGGGTTCTTATCTCTATGCGGTAGTAAATCCAATTACCTAGCCTAATAAAACCACCAGCGCTCTAACAGGTGTCACTCTGGTGAGCGATCATTGCTTAACCCTCCCTGGTTGATTTATGCTACGAAGCTGGTCTTCGAGGTAAAAATCCTTTCTATCCCTCAAAGTTGCGAAGCTGGTCTTCGAGGCTAAGTCCCATTTACCTTTGCGGTATGAAGCTGGTCTTCGAGCCCAAATTTCCATTTACCTTTGCGGTACGAAGCTGGTCTTCGAGCCCAAAATTCCATTTACCCTTGCGGTACGAAGCTGGTCTTCGAGCCCAAAATTCCATTTACCCTTGCGGTACGAAGCTGGTCTTCGAGCCCAAAATTCCATTTACCCTTGCGGTACGAAGCTGGTCTTCGAGCCCAAAATTCCATTTACCCTTGCGGTACGAAGCTGGTCTTCGAGCCCCTAAATTTCCTCTACCCTTGAGCTACGAAGCTGGTCTTCGAGGCTCAATTCCATTTACCTTGTGGTACGAAGCTGGTCTTCGAGCCTAAAACTTCCCATACTTCCCCAACGTGTCACAGTCCTAAACCCTGCCACCCAGAACGTCACAATATTTCAAAAATCCTTCGAGATATGTTTATATCAGGGACTCCTACCGGTACGTAAAATTACGTATTATACCGGTATTTTTCGGTTGTATCTTCGTCTGAGACTTAATACCGGTATAACGCTCATACCGGTATTTCGCCAATACAGCTATACCCAAACCGATATCATACCGAAATAGATAAATACCGAAAACAAAAGGTTACCGGTAACCGAAATAAATACCGGTATTTTTTCGGTATTCTTTTCAGTAACATGGTAGGTTTCGGTGTTCACCGAGAAGAATACCAAAAAAATATCGGTATTTATTTCAGTTACCGGTAATTCCGAAAACCGATTGTTTTCGGTATTTATCTTTTTCGGTATGATATCGGTTTCGGTATTTATCTGTTTCGGTATGATATCGGTTTCGGTATAGCTGTATTGGCGAAATACCGGTATGAGCATTATACCGGTATTAAGTCCCTGGTTTATATACCCCTAAAGACTACAACATATCCAAGTTGCACCAAAATCCGAAATGTTACTCCGAAAAGTGTCTGACTTCGCGTGGAATGACTCTTGCTCAACTTTTAAATGTTTTTATACATTGTCGATTGATGGGTGTAAGAATGAGACAACTTTCGCCAGTTCGACTTACTCGTTTTTTGCAACAATGTCTTCAATTAATACACTTGATAGTGGATGTATTTTTTGTCGAAAATGGGTTTTTATTGACTTCGAAATAAACAATTATGTTTTTCCTTATACAGGCCGAGGAGAAGTTTATCGCTCGAAGTGGTTCGCGTTTGATTGCTTCCAATTTTTGTCAGATAGAGACGTTCCACGCCAGACAACCGATACAATAACTGACGTAAGAACCCCTCTTCACAAGCTTTTATTTAATTAATTTATAATAAAACCTTTTATTTAAACAAGCTTTTATATTTAACTACCCTTGTTAGTTCGTTAGTTATACATATATACATACATAGATACATATAGATACAATACATTACAAGCTTTTATCGCCCTTAGCACGGTTAGGTCACTCATACGATGCAAAATAAAAGCGTGGAGCGTAAAAATTGAAATTTCCTTTTGATATAAATATTCATAATGGGCTACGTATTTTGATACATTAGTGGTATGAATTTTATCCACTTGATATGCGAGCAGTCCAATCCCTCAATTCAAAGACTGCCCCGAGATCTAACCACATTTTAAGTCGAGACATAATCATGGCCTTCAGCAATTAGTTTTTGCACAACTGTTAATATTCAATATTTACGCCCCACGCTTTTATGTTTAGTCATATGAGGGAAATCTTGTAAAGCAGTCATTTGAGTCCTGATCACAATTATTTTTTTCCTTAGTGGATTTTAATAATTCTTGTTTTAAAAAAAAAATTTCTTTCGGTTAATGTTAAACATCAGTTTGCCACGGTATCGAACCATTTCCAATAAAATGCTTTGCAAGATGCAAAAGTATCTCTGTTAAGAGAATTCTGCATCTTAACGCCATCTCCCTGGCGTACCGCGAATTAGATAATGGCACCGGTCCGCTGACTCATGTGGAGCGCCGAAAACGGCCCCTTCCATCGCCTTACAACCGATGGAAGGGGGACTGCTTCTGCCTTCCAGGAAATCGGGCCGATTTCCTGGATCTCGGTCTGGACACGACACTTGTCGACGAGCCGTCTTCAAAGTCACTTGCTTTAATTTGCTGTACTTGGATTCGGGCCGAATCCACCTACTTTGTTCATCCGCTGGTTTCGCGTTGTAAAGGGCATCGGGCCGAGCCCACGTGCATCGCGCTACCATTAGTAAAACCCTACCGCGTAGGAGAGCTACTTTGTACTTCGCTTTGCTTACGGAATCGGGCCGATTCCGCGTGCTACGCTTTGTTAACTAGATTAAGCCTACGGCGTAGGAAAGTCAGTGTTTTGTCCTTTCGTTAACTTGTGCGTGCGTTCAGCTTTATTGTACAACTGCAAATAGTGACTTAAATATTAAACTAGTGCTTAGACCATAGGGGTCATAAATTTACGAAGCCCTCTCGCAAGTTCCCAGTTCCAGCGACGTTTGCGATCCGTTATTTTCTAAACATTGGTCCTTCGAGCCGGATCAGCGCCGTTGGAATCTGCGATTCTGGAACGTTCGGGAATCTTCGAGAGTGTTGTGCCTAACCGTCGCGCGTGACCTGTCGGGAAAACAATGAGTCATCTCATAACGGGACAACGTGACCCCAGCGGTCGAATTGCTCGGAGCCATACGACAATCTAAAGTAATTAGGCGCTAACAATTGGACAAAGGCGAACGCAACTACTCGCTTGGGTGCCCTGCGCAAAATTGGGCCAAGTTTGAGGCGCAACACGAAAATTTGATCGCCATGTCCGCCGATCCTGACCTAGCAGGCGAACCGTATTCGAAGGAAGATCAGCCATCGGCGATGGAGGAGATTTTCTGGAACAGGAGGCCCTGCTGGTGGAGAAGTTGGAGGAGCGCACACATTTGGAGCAGGTCGCGAAGCAGCATGGAAAGTGCAAGAAGATCGGTATGCTAACCAGCGGTTGGCGGTCAAAGCATTAATGGCGACCATCTTTAATTTGCCCATGCTTACCCGAGAGTCAGGGCCTGACTAACGGGTTTACTACACCCTTTGCGACCTCGTCACGGCTCTCGCTACCCTCAAGAGGCCCTACGACACCACCGGCGATTGGCTCGTCCACTTGGTGGCTGAGCGGCTGGATCCCCGATCTCGGCGAGAATGGGAGACCCACATCGCACGGACAAAACTCCTCCGACTTTCATCGAGATGAAGGACATCTTGGAAGGGAGGGTCAACACCGTCGAGGCACTGGAGGAGAGCAGCAAGGGCCCGGGCGGACGTCCTCCTCGACCGACGCACACCGCGTAATCGGCAACGCTCTGCTGGCCGCTCCTGCTCGCCGCTCTACGACATCCCGCGGTCGCGTTGGCTGCTTGCTGATGTCGAGGCTACTGCAATGCTGGTGCAGCTGACTTCAGGGGAATCTGCTATCCCTATGGGCCTGCTGCAAAGGGAGCACTGCCAAACGAGCTGGACTTGGTTTACGCTATTTACCTTCTCGCGTAGAATTTAAGCGATTGCTTGTATATATTTTCTCTTACTTGTTTAGATTGCTTGTTTGAGGAATCGGGCCGATTCCTCGAGCCACGATTGCTACTACCCGTGCGTTTGCTGCCGGGAGTTCACTGGAATGCTGCTGCTCGCGTGTGTTTGCTACCGCGAGATAAACTGCGTCAACGCTGCGGCGTTGAACGACGCCTCCACATGAGCCCAGCGGCGCCGTTGCCGCGCGATCGGACTATGCCATGTCAACGACCATCTTGAAATCTATTCATCGGGCCGATGAATGGGGGGGAGGAAATGTTAAGAGAATTCTGCATCTTAACGCCATCTCCCTGGCGTACCGCGAATTAGATAATGGCACCGGTCCGCTGACTCATGTGGAGCGCCGAAAACGGCCCCTTCCATCGCCTTACAACCGATGGAAGGGGGACTGCTTCTGCCTTCCAGGAAATCGGGCCGATTTCCTGGATCTCGGTCTGGACACGACACTTGTCGACGAGCCGTCTTCAAAGTCACTTGCTTTAATTTGCTGTACTTGGATTCGGGCCGAATCCACCTACTTTGTTCATCCGCTGGTTTCGCGTTGTAAAGGGCATCGGGCCGAGCCCACGTGCATCGCGCTACCATTAGTAAAACCCTACCGCGTAGGAGAGCTACTTTGTACTTCGCTTTGCTTACGGAATCGGGCCGATTCCGCGTGCTACGCTTTGTTAACTAGATTAAGCCTACGGCGTAGGAAAGTCAGTGTTTTGTCCTTTCGTTAACTTGTGCGTGCGTTCAGCTTTATTGTACAACTGCAAATAGTGACTTAAATATTAAACTAGTGCTTAGACCATAGGGGTCATAAATTTACGAAGCCCTCTCGCAAGTTCCCAGTTCCAGCGACGTTTGCGATCCGTTATTTTCTAAACAATCTCCTTAGCAGTATTTGCTGATCTTGTAGGAATAGTTCGAATGGGCAGCAGGGACGACGTATCGACGTCGTGCCTACCTCTCCCTCCAATAATCCGTCCAGTATCTGACGCGCCCATGAAAACAACCGAGGAACGGAAGGAACCACGAGCGTCAAGCAGAAACTCCAACAGAACATAATTCCATCCCAGAATTTGTAGTTATGTAAATAAACACTGCATAACTTGAATCTTTATACAATGTTTTTATTAGTTCTTAATCTTTATCCTACCTAATATTATCTTGTTTGTCCGTCCTCTAGTCATGATGTTTCATTTGATTGTAATGTACCAAAAAGTCATTACCCGTAATAAATTTAAAAAAAATGAACACAATGAAATTATAACTTGTCTATATGAAGTGATATATTCACCTGTATGAAGGGAACGCAATGATCCGGGGGGAGGGAGACTTTGTTCTAGTTTATTTTTCCCCTGCAGATAGGTACCTTTTGATTCGTCTTTCCATTTTAGAGCTGAACAATATTGACAAACAATAGACATAGTAGGGGAGACCGGGGCTAGTTGACTAATTTTTAACATTTCTAATTTTAATAAATAGACCATTGGTATTTTGTTGACTTGCTGCATATCAAAAGTTTACAGATTTCATTAGGTATACAGGCTTAATTTTGAAAATCGTTTTAATTGAATCTAGGTTGTAGCTTTTATTGTATTTAGAGTAGTGTAACGTCCCACGGGGCTCGAACCGGTAAAAACCGACTGTCGGTAAAACAGAACCGATCCGCATTACCACACAAACCATCTTCTATTACCGCGCAAACGCATTATAAATACTTTTATATATAATTTACGATTTAAATGAATATTAGAGAAATAATTATTATAAAAACATTAGGAATAATTAATTATAGGTATCAACAAAAGCGCAAGGCAAACTATAATGTAATAAGCGAACAAAATACGAAATAACAAATAGTGACTCACTGTGCATGCGCCAGTCCGCCAATTTTCCAGTATAAAAGGAGGCGCACGCAGCACAGCGGGACATTCAAGCTACGAATACGCTCTCCTGACTGACGAATGCTCAAACCTAGAGGTAGCGGCGGATTTTCAGTGTATAAAAGATACTGGTGCTCCTTTTTGGTTTGCACATTTTAAAGTTATAGAACCTCGTTCTTACAAAGACTTTGTGCTCGCTCCGGACTCGGTAGCGGCCGAAGCACGTGGTAAAAACAAGGTCTGTGGAGCATAGAACAGAACTCTGTCAAAAGTAACGAGCTTGCTCCGGACCCGGTAGCGGCCGTTCTTACTACAGACATTGCCAAGAGTCTTCGAGCTCGCTCCGGACCCGGTAGCGGCCGAACTCTGCAATATATATACATATACATGTTATTATAACCACGTAGCATTAATATAAAAAACCATAAAAACACAAAAAGACATAGATATATAATCATAGTTGTAGGTAATATTAAATAATTGTTGTTATTAGACTAAGTGTTGTTAAATAAATAGCCATTGTTAAGTTAAAACCGTGGATTTCAATCCTTAGCCGTAGTAGTAGAACCCCACCTATCCTACACTCGAGGGGACGCCGCTCTCCTCTCGGGAACCTGTCAACGCTCAGTTGTTCCCGGACAATTGAACGTTACAGTAGTGAGACGAATAAGTCAACAAACCCCGGCTGCGAGGTCAGTTGACAAATATGATGGGGTTAGTTGACATGACATTTACTTTTCGGCTTTAACCCTTTGCCTGCGAAAGGCGTATATATACGCTGCCCATTCCATCAATATAGTATGTGACGGCCTCTTCTCAGGCGTCACGCAAGGTCGGGGGGACTCGGCTGGTCAACTCAGTCGAGCCGCAGGGTTCTTATTAACGAGTCCCCGTTATCTACCAAGATTTAGTTTATTGTTTTCTTCAATCCTTAATCTACTATATACAGGCCTTAACCTACTATGTACAAAGTGTAACCGCGTCTGGCGGCGACCGCGACGCGTTACGGGCACTGGCCCGCCGTCGTGGTGGACGTGCGATCAAGGAAGGGAGTATTTCCAGGGAGTCTGGGCACCATCCAGTCCCTCCACTTGGAATCGGTATAGCCTTGCCGGTATTCGAGGCCCGGGCAATGTCCAGCCACCTCGGATGCTAGCGGAAAAGGGAGCGGAGTGTTTCCAGGGAGTCCGGGCACTGTCCAGTCCCTCCACTTGGAATCGGTATCGGGATAGTTCTTCTATTACTCAAGGCCCGGGCAATGTCCAGCCACCTCGGATAATAGCGGAAAAGGGAGCGGAGTGTTTCCAGGGAGTCCGGGCACTGTCCAGTCCCTCCACTTGGAATCGGTATCGGGATAGTTCTTCTATTACTCGAGGCCCGGGCAATGTCCAGCCACCTCGGATAATAGCAGGAGGAGGAACGGAGTGTTTTCAGGGAGTCCGGGCACTATCCAGTCCCTCCACTGAAATCGGTACGGTATCTCGGGAGTCCGGGCAATGTCCAGTCCCTCCACGGTGATATCGGTATAGGTTACTACAGGAGTCGTCCACAACGCTCGAACCCGGGCAATATCCGGCCGCTCGCTCGGTGTGGTGGGTGGGCTCCTTAATCCCCACTCCGGATGCCTCACCTCGGTTGCCGCGGGGCTTATGTCCTAATTCGTGGTAATTTCCACTTGCGAGAAGGACGGCGCGATCTATCGGTAATGTGCGTACTTGCTACCGGGGTCGTGGTGGGGGTATCGCGGCGCGTTGCGGATCGGTTATGTTCGGTTGCGCTCGGGCGCCGCTTGGTTCGTGACGCTTCGTCACAAGTATACAAAACGCGTACATATGTATACTACGACCAATAAATTTTTTTTTTTTTTCACTCTTTCACATTGTTATTTTCTTTATTAATTATCATTTTTTACTAGTGTGTTATGGTCTATTTGGAAGGCCCGAGAGTTTGAAGGGAGGATAGCGTGTAAAACTGGTAGGGGTGAGTTTGGAAGGATTTGTTGTGGGGGAAGTGGACTTGAGCAGCTAAACCCGCCTCGACTGCATCTTGAGGATAAAAAATGCAATTTTTAGTGGTATTCCTATGCTTAGTCAAGTGACTCCGTCCGATATTGTTAACATTTTAAGGGCCGCACGTACAAAACCTCCACGCACCGGATAAAATAAAATACCGTAAATTATAGTCAATGTATCACGTTTCCACAAAATATTCATGAAAAAACATCCAGCAGTACTTAGTGGACAAAAATTCATAAATGGTCGAAATAAAAATATTTACTTCCCACCGACCTTTTTATATTTTTCATTCTCACTGATAGAACACACAAGTTTTTGTCACGGCGACCCATTAAATTTCAAGCTGGTCATTCATATGCTTCAATATCGCAAATCGTAGCATAATTTATTCCATAATACAACAATTAAAGAGAATTAATCAACTAACCTCGTTAGTCAACTAGCCCCGGTCTCCCCTACCAATAGAAACTGAAGTTTCATTTTTATCATCGTCGCGAGGCTGATTTGCGCGGAAACCTCACGAGGTAGCCTTCCCAAAGCGAACGCGAAACAGGACATCGCGGGGCATTGATATGCAGCGGCTTCTCAGGTAAATGGACTTTTCGATTTTCGGCATACTCTCGGCTTCCTTCCCCGAGGTCCTGGGTGAGTTGGGCTATAGCCAAGCTACACATCTGCCAACCAGACTCGCACAGGTAAGTACATTTCGCGTACCTTTTTTTATGCGCGTTTTCGGCACCGCTTGAGGACCTCGAAGTCAGTATAAAATAGTCTCCCGAAAGCGGCACTTCTTGACACGCTGTTCCTAGTCCCGTGTCTTGAGAATTTTGTGTATAATGTTTTGAGTAACCGCCGAGGCAGCCATGCCGTTCCATATACGCACTGCCGCAGCAGCATTTATACTTATCCATCATATTTTGGGGAATGCAAAGAAGCAGAGGAGAAAACCACGCTGGTGGACCAGTAAATTATTTGCAAACAGGTTGCAATGCGGAAATCGACTCATTCAAGATATGATGTTTGATTCTGCAGAAGCTAATGTGAGGAGCTTTACACGAATGAGAGTCGAAGATTTCAATTTTTTGAGTAGTTTAATCGAGTCACGTGTAAAAAAAATAGATACGTGCATGCGGGAGGCGATATCCGTGAAGGAAAGATTGGCCATTACATTAAGATATTTAGCCACTGGCGACTCATATACCAGTTTGCATTACCTGTTTCGAGTATCGAAACAGTTCATATCCACCATTGTCCCCGAAGTTTGCGACGCAATAATTGAAGCACTGAAGGACTATGTGAAGGCAAGTGTAAATGAAAATAACCGTATATGTATATATTTTTATTGTACTGTTTCAGATGAAGAAAGAAATCCGGCGGCTAAGATAGCAGCGCGGCCGTGGCGGGGATAACCAGAGAGGCCGGGGAGGATGGCGCCTGGGAGGCCGCGGTGGCAGACGAGGAGGAAGCGTGGGGGGCGGGCATAACATATTCATCAATTACTAACTAATCAAAATAAAAAAAAAATTTCATACTGCTAGTGCCATGTGTTTTATTTAGATAATATAAAAAAAAATTTATGGTGTTAATATCACATAATTCACTTTAAATAAAATCATAGGGCACGATATTTCATAACGCGATATGAATCACTTTAATACTTCAACTTCTGGTTGCACATGGTGCCCCACGATTTTATTTAAAATGAATTATTTAAAGTGATATTAACACCATCAAAATTGTAGTACAAGAAAATAATTTTTTAGTTTTTAGTGCATTTTTAATAAATTTTTATATATTTTTTATTTTCTAGTTTTTAGTGTTTGTGGATTTACATTTCACAGCTCAAACTTTTTTAGAAATATCTTTTATTGCTGTATACAGTTTAACAGTTTGCTTAAACGCTATAGTGCTAAAGTCACTAAAAAATAATTATTTTCTTGTACTGCAATTGCGATGGTGATATACTACGAACGCCTGCAAAGTTTTAGTATCATTTCTCGATAAATTGTGTATTTTCGGTAATCGCGATGCGATTAGCGTCCCGAACGTAGAAGCTTTTGTGTTTTTCGTAAAGAACGTGATAGTTGGAAGTGGGTTACGATCCATTTCGATTAGAATGGAAAATATCATATGTACGGTTCATTCCATGCCAAGCGGATCACTTTGAGAGTTCGAGCCAGGTATACACACCACCAGGAAGTTTAGATACTGAGGAAACTGCACGGATTATTGGAGGTAGATGGAGGAACGACGTTGATATGTCGTCACTACTGCCCATTCGAACTATTCCTGCAAGATTAGCAAACACTGCTAAGGAGATACGTTTGCATATTGCAAGGCATTTTATTGGAAATGGTTCGATACCGTGGCGAACTGATGTTTAACATTAACCGAAAGAAATTTTTTTTTAAAACAAGAATTATTAAAATCCACTAAACTTCTGAGATATTAATATAAAACTTCCGGCAAAATACATTGAAATCTGCCTATACAAACGTTACTAATAGAATCATCTTCTCGTCACCATCGATTGTTTCACAGCCAATAGCGATATTGACCTCATCGCGCGATCTTGTAATTGCAGTCTCCTAGTTGATAATTTTCCGGCCCACAAAATACCAAATCATATTCAATTGAGGGATACAAATTTGGAACTCGTCTTCCTCCCCCCCCCCCCCCCCCCCTCCGAATACTACGTCCATTCTGCAACCTATGGACCAAGGTATTATCGCCAAATTCAAAACATATTTTCGACATCGTATGGTGAGGCGAATAGTACAATATCCTCGCGGGGTAACGGATTTTTATCTGAATAATAACGTGAAGCTTTGCGAGGATCTCGTGAAGGAATCATAGGAACAGGTCACAACACTATTAGGCAACATTATTAGGCAACAGAACCAATGAACTCGTACCACAAATACAACAGCAACAGCAGGGGTCCGATTTCTGCAATATTGCTGCCATGCGAGAAACAATGGAAATATTTGCTGGGACGCCTGTTTCGCAAGTCGAGGAAAATAAAGAACGTCTCCAGGAAAATGCACCACCTCATCTTGACGATGACGAAATAGAGCGTACGTTTCAGAACCTCGTACTGTGGTCAGAAACGCAATCACATTTCGTGAAAGTGCACGTCAATGTCCTGAAGAACTATTACGATCGGGGACGAAAATTAAGTTGAGACACACGACAAATATGTACTTGCAACACAATAAGTATCTACGTAAATAGTACCAAAAAAGATAAGTATGTATCTAATCGAATTTAAAATGTGTGGTGTTCCGCTATCTTTATTCCACTAACAAATAATACTAATGTTCTTACAGTATCAAATGTGGAAGACAGCCTGGGTTAGTTAGTTAGTTAGTAGTTGGATAGCGGGGTGGCGTGGTGACGTCAGAGGCCACAAAGGGAAGGACTAGTCCTAAGACCGTTTCATCGGGGAGCAATACTTCTCGGCCCCTCTGGGGTTGTCATCAGAGAGATCGGACTCCCGGCGCCCCGGGGTAACGTCAGAGACATCAAGCTCCCGGCGCTTCCTTGACCCGCTGGGGAGGTTTACCCGCTTCCAGTATCCCCATCGACTTTTTAGATCCACGACGCCTACTTGACCGCATGTCGACGGAGAATGTCCTTACTCGCGGGGTCTGCCATCATGGAGACTGTATCGCGCGTGCCTTTGGGGGGTCCTACATACAGTCTCTAGGCAAGGACAGCCTGGGTTAGTTTCTGCTTTTTTTACATATCTACATACTCAATATCCAAAGAAAGACACATATGACGGACAATCTTCCAATAGAAACTCCAGAGATACGAGATGCGAAAGAGAAGGTGGTAACAAACCCAAGGGCCACGAGAAACCGGGACGGGGGCTGCGACCCCGGGCACCTTAGCAAGAGCAGGGAGCTGGCTGCTTTAAATTACTCACTCCCACGTGTTGGCCGTGCGTGGCAACCTATGTCGTCGGAAAGGAGGATCCTGGGACCTGCGGGAGGAACGTTCCCAACACGTATCTTTGGCCTCTGCTTCGGCTAGAGAGGCGGCTAGGCGAGAAAAGTAGCCTTTGGCCTAGTCAATCGGCTAGGATGACATTTGCTTAAGTAAAGGGATTCTGCTGGACGAGGAAACAGGCCGGGGAAACCCGGTCGGCCATGGTTGGTGGACTATATCCTGGGCGATGTCCTAACCCGGTGGATACCGGGTTCCATTATGAGGGTCCGAGGAGGCTGAGACACGCAGCAGGATGAAGACAAGAGTATTTCTATGGATACCAAACATTGCGCTCCCAAAACACTGAAGGCGGAAGTAGTGCTCACGCGAGTGAGTCACGAAATGGCCACCCGGGGAACAACCATGGGGAGAAATCCCCAAGGTACTACCCGCTCGAACGAGGGGGGACCGACAATAGCTGCGTCAGCAGCCAGTCGGCCCATCCCTCCCAGGGGACAGACGGCGCACAGTGGGGCACGTAGCATAGGATTCGCGGAAAAAATGTCATAACTTCGGTGTTTCTCAATATTTTTGAGTACTTTTTTTTTATATTATTTGTTAATAGTCAACGGTTATATGGACATGAACATCAATAAAATTTAAGCATTTTTAACCAATGAAATAGTAATAAACCCCGTAAACATTCGGTATACAAAAACCATATTTGATAATTATGTACTAATAAATATGTAATATTACATAAACAATGTATTAATTATTTTCGAAAAGTATGAAACATAATAGAGAAAGAAAATAACACAATTGAATTATAACATATAACATTAAACGACGAAAATGACATAAAAAAGGAATGTTATTTAAGTATTGGTAAATAATTATGAAATATGTTTTCTCTGTATCGATTATAGTAACAATACTTTATTTATAATTTTTATTGTTTTTTATTATTTAATGATCATAATATTACATGTCCATACTAACTAAAACTATCAAAAATAATAGAAAATAGAAACTGTGCAAAAATAGCGAGGAATACCGCTGTGGTGATGAGTTTCTGCGAAATCGCATGCACAGCGCACTCGGGTGATTATGTATTAATAACAGCCAAACTTGCAAATATATGCAGCCAATTTTTGGAGGGCTGTTAGTAGATGGTATCTGCTTTTAATTAGTACTATCTAGAGCCCGGGGGAAGGCGGAGCTTTTTTTATAAACCTAAAAGAGTGAATGAAAACTTGAAATACTAGGTAGCTTCATTTGAAGTTGTATAGTGGGATTACGGCGAAGAGTTTTCGAAAAGTATTTATGTCACAAATAAGCTGAGACTATGCACATTCGAAATACATGAGGTACAAAAATAAAAATATCTAGCGGAATTCAGAAAAAAATCGACAACCTGGTACGAATATTGACACGTTTCCCGTCAGAATACGAAAGGTTAACTTCAGATCAATTTTTCTTTGCAATTAATATGAATATGACATATCTGTCATATAGATTAGATACGTTGGTCCATCGGCTATCAAGATACAGTGATGAATACACAAAAATACAAGTTTCATTTTAAGACTTTTTTCCTCTCCAGCCCCACTGTGCGGCGTCGCCGGAGGCCCCTAAAGGTGGCCGTTCCAATGGGCGGCTACAGCCGCCAGCGACCGCGGCTGGCGACTACGGCTGTAGCCGCGTACACTGGTACAATGGAAAGCATTCATCTCAACTCCTATGGGCGGCTGCGACTGCTGCGGCTGCGCCAGGATTGCTATAATCTATGCGCGTCTGGTTCATGAGCAGCCTAGGCTACTCGAGACACAACACAATGCTATGAGTGTCTGTTTTCCGCCATAACGGCAGAATCTCCTAGTCGCACAGCGGCTGCCGCTCTACTCCTCCAGAAGCAGTCTAGCGACTCTAGCCGCTCTGCTGCGATTCATCGTCACATTCGGACAGATTATCCAGAAATAAGGAAAGAAGTCAGAATTCATAACTTATGGAATTATGTTTTTTTATATACATATTTCTTGTAAACTAATAATATGAGCTCTTATAAAAAAAGGTAAAAATATCATGACTGCTACATCTGATCTGCGTGTAAACACATGTCGAATTTTTTGTTTCGTGCAGAATTTTAAATCGTGTCTTTTAAAGTTTGTTAAAGTAAAGTTAAAGGGGTCAGATATGATTAGTATCGATTCTGCAAAGTAATAGCAAATAATTCGTTATATACAGTTATTTTTCCATAAGAAACCCATTGAAAAAATATCAGTAATTGTCGGCTTTTTAGTTACCTTCCGCGAACTTGTGTAATCAACATATATTTGTTCTTGCAACTGCGAAAACAAGATTTGACAATATTTTCCAATAATGGAGTAATCACCTGTATTCTATATCGTACAGTGGGCCTGAATCCCAAGAAATAGGGGAAAATGCAACATTCCATTTTTCGCGTTGAAAGTGCTGAATATTATTGAGCAAGTTCATAAAAAAAGTGTTAATATACAACTCATAACAAAGTTTGCCGTTATTTAAAAAAATAACGTCAACAATTTCAATAAAACTAAAAAAATTTGATAAATTACTATGGAAAGTGCAGAAATATCTGCAAACCTGTATCCATGTTATTCTGGTACCAATGTAATAGATAGGTACTGTTCACAAAGTGTTAATACATTCTTACGAAATTATACAATATTTGGGTAACCTTCCAATCGGCTAATTGGGTGAAGCGACCTAAGAAGCCAGAAATTAAGATTTTAATAAATATATGAAGAATTGTAAGCTCAAAATATTCTCATTGCAATATAATCTCATTTTATGTATACAGAAACGGAGTTTCTTTATTTTTCATCGTATCAATATGAAAATGATACCAATGGATTCCTTGCATTCTCCCGATTAAATTGACAAAAAAATATTTAAATCCCACTACTTTTAACGAAACGGGCTTTCAGTCCATGCAAATTAATTAATTGAGGCAGAGAGCAAACAACGGACTAGACCACATTCTTTTCGAAATTGAGTTAGTACCAATAGCGTATTCCAATAGGCTCTACTAATCATATAAAATAGGCATTATTAGGTCGGTGCATACGTTCGTTCGCTTTATTGATAGAAAGTGTTTATTACAAATATAAATATATTTCATACTTTTCAAGGCTGGCGTTCCAATGTGCGGCCGGCGACTGCGACTGGCGACGGTCCCTCTAGTGCAAGGGAGAAACAAATGCATACTTCTCCCTTGCACAAGTGGGACCGTCGCCGGCCGTAGTCGCCGGCCGCACATTGGAACGCCAGCCTTGAAAGGAAAACATTTTTCTTCAATATTTATATTTTTTGGTCACTTTTCTGGCACCTAGATGAACTGGTAAATTTGCCAATTATAACAAAGCGTGTATCAATATATTGATACAAAGTGTTTTCTAAAAATATATAAATATATTTCCAATTATAACAAACCATGTTTTGGAAACACATTCATTTCTTTTACTTTGTGTTTTAATGCGGTACGTCAATGAATACATTTAAAATTATTTTAACATCAGATACTTCAAATGATAAATTCTGTTATTGTTATTCAATTCGCCTTTTTATGTAGTATAAAAATATATGGAAATTCTTCAAAGGATTGCTTGTTTGAATGAAGAGAGAGTTTAGATACAGCAAGCGGCCTGACGCCGCCGTATTGCCAAAGAATAGGAACTCTCTTATAACTGTAATAAACACTTTGTATCAATAAAGCGAACGAACGTATGCGCCGACCTGATGATCACTTATCTCTCGAGTATAAACACGCGTTGCAATATCAAAACAGAAGCACCCGCTGACGTATTGGGTACTAGAAAAGGTGGGCCATAAGGTGCGTATCGACTTTGCGAGGATTTCTCGCGAGGCACGCCTCGCGGAGTTAGATATCTGGAAATTGCATACCGCGATCATGATCACTTTGCGAAACAGCCTCGCGCTAGGCCGAATTTCCTAGCCGCGCAGCGTTCGGGATCCCACTTGGTTTCGACCACTTGAAATGGTCTATGTGTGTAGTAGTAGATGTCAAAATACAACCTGCTATAATATACAACTAAGTAAATTTCATACCAAGAAGGGTCTAACTATTATCAAATCAAAAGGCAATTCCACAAATTATTGAAACATTAAATATTGGACACGTATTTTCTTTTATCGGCAATCACCCATACCTGGAGGTGAAAAACACGTTTGCCCCAATATCTCGGAAAATATGCACCATATAGAATAATCTGTTAGGAGAAACTGATGTACTTTTTTAAAACGAATCCAGTCACGCAATTAGATTCGTAATATATCAAATGTTATATATTAAAAATTACTCATTTTTTACTCCTTATAAATTGTTGGTCCATTTTGGCGCAAATTTGTCAACGTAAACTAAAGACCAAACCGTGAAACACGGATACGTAGAATTCTTCAATTTCGACTTTTTAGTAAAAACTAAATACACTATATTGAACTCGCTACGCGTAGGGAACCTCAGGTGTAAAATTTTAGTATATTTCGAGCCTAATGGAACCAGATGTTTCCAAAGAACTAGCCAGGTTAATCGGCCAGAGCGTCTCATTAGAGTCGCGGTTTATGATCGTATTTTCCCGCACTTCGACGACGGACAACAGTGCTTACGGACCATTTACCTGTACCTGCCATCCGCTGACAGAGCAATATACGGATTAACGAAAAGGCCGCTTTTTATTATATTTTCAAATTTTATTATATTTTGGACCTTTATATTGTGTTCTGTATTTTGCCTTTATGTTGTGTCCTCAATTATCCGAAAGGAAGCAGCCTCTGGAAGGTAACAGTTGTGAGCGGAGCGAAAATTCATTTATCGTTTATGGCCGGCAATTTGGTATTTTCAAAGACGGCTTCGACAACATCTGGTTGCCAGATATTCAAAGGATAATCAAGAACGTAACTTTGCCGTCTTTAAGAATTCAGATATTATTCGCGGTGAACAAAAGCGTGATTTTTTATTAACCCGCGGGTGTCCGCGGGAACAGTAAACAGCTGGATATTTCCTAACGTATTGGAGATAAAAAAAATTATTTATATGCAATTGCATAGTACGTGGGGGCAAATTTACTAGCGCAGATGAATTTTTTCTTCGATTATTGTTTTAAGATATATTTCCCCAACATGCGAGTTTTGCTCTTGCGGCCGCGAGGCACCTTTGATTATGTCAAAAAAATGACAGTCGCCTCGCACGCAAGGCTGCTTTGGAAAGTCGAGGATGGTTTCCATGGCCGAGGGAAACAGTTTTCTGACTTTCCACGCGGCGAGGCTAGCCTCGCCAGGAGTCCTCGCAAAGTCGAGGGTTAATGTGGTCTCCGAAGGTTAATGAATTACTAATAAAATATGATTTTTATCGCAAATGACTGATCATTAATTTAAACAAAACGATATTCGGCTACTTCCATTACTATTCGACTTTTCCTTATAACTTGAAAACCGAATGTTTCCCCAACGTGCGACTTAAAACACTAATAAAGTACCAAACAAACAGTTTTCAATTTTTTATCACGATTGAGTTAAAAAATAGGAAAAACAAATTAATAGACGTAAAAAATATTAAATTATACATCACTAGAAAGGAATAGGTTTATCCTATTTTTTGCCACAAATTTCATTCCGATATCTTAAAAGAAACACCTAAATGTCATTGACTTCTTCAATCCGGCAGATAAACAGAGCACGATGTACATATAAAAAAAGGCTAGTCTTTCACTGTCTTCGACGGTCCTCGAGACCTCATACGACAATAGACCCTTTTTTCAAGTGCTCGAAAAGGTCCTGTGCGGCGCGTCGTTGCACTGGTGGGCCATGGCGTTGACGCTTAGGTATAGAAAATACCATTTCCGACGACGCCAGTCGCAGTCGCTTGCGGCTGTAGCCGCCCATTGGAACGGCCACCTTTAGTCTGCAAAGACAAATACTACTCGGACCGTACTCGGCCCGAGTAAGAGACCTGCAACTCGTGCGCCCGCTGCTGATAAGGACGCCGCACGCGGAAAAGGTCAAACCCCCCCGAAAGGCGCGCCCGCTCCTGATATGGACGCCGCGCGTGCCCGCAAGGCGGGAAAGGGAAAGGTACCGAACATAGCGGTACCTGCGCCCACCATACGGCCGCTCGATCTCATACGAGACGAAGCCACCACCAGGATCGGAAACCTAAGGACCTTTTGCCTTCGACCTGAGTCGAAGATCAATAAGGAGTCCGGTTTCCGAGTCCTGGATACCGCCGACGCGCTGAACGGGCTGGTACAGGGACTGCTCCTTCGGAACAGTTTCTTAGAAGGACAGCTCGCCGCGGTGCGCAGCGACGTAATTAGGTCGCAAGCGACCGCACAAAGCGCGGCAAAGGAGTCGCGGAGGATTGCTCAGCAGCCCAAAATGACATCCCCACCGGCGAGAATCGTGTCATATGCCCATGCGGTAAAAATGACATCTCCGGGAATTTCCCCAGATGCGGTGGTGCCTCCACGAAACATCGTGCGCATATTCCCGCTGAAGGACAAGGAGAAAAACAGCGAAGCTACCAAGTCAGCTGTTCTCTCCCTGGTGAAATCTATGAAGGCGAAGATCCGCGTAAAGTCGACCCACAAAAACTTCAAAAAAGTAAAAAAATTACGCCAATTACATCAAATCAAGTAAATCACAAAACATAGAAGATAATAATAAATACAAAATTAAAAAAAGAAGTGAAATCAAAATGAGCTGCCAATACATAAAGTTGCTTTCCAACTGCGCTTTAGATGACACAACTACATATGCACAGCTAAAATTCCATTACTCGTAATGGCTATATATACAAAATGTATTAAATAATATTAAGCAGATATATTATTACGCAAATAAATATTTTAATACGAATAAATATTTTATTCAAAATACTTGGCGCTGCGCAACCGAAAAAATGTTAATTGTCTTACAATGACTCCCTTACAATCTAAAATACATAAACATATACATACACATATTGGAAACGCAGTCAGTTTTATTCTACATATATTTAATTCTAATATAATACGTAGCACATGCACACGCACACAGACAGTTACGAACGCACCCACAAGCAAGAAAAAGATTAATGCAATTTATACATGTTTATTCAGTTTAGCAACACCAATTCGGGGCGCAGCGCCAAGTATTTTGAATAAAATATTTATTCGTATTAAAATATTTATTTGCGTAAGAATATATCTGCTTAATATTATTTAATACATTTTTTCTTTGTATATATAGCCATTATGAGTAATGGAATTTTAGCTGTGCATATGTAGTTGTGTCATCTAAAGCGCAGTTGGAAAGCATCTTTATGTATTGGCAGCTCATTTAGATTTCACATCTTTTTTTAATTTTCTATTTATTATTATCTTCTATGTTTTGTGATTTACTTGATTTGATGTACTTGCCGTAATTTTTTTACTTTTTTTAAGTTTTTGTGGGGATCTCACTTCTATTTACAAAGATAATTTGCATAGGGAATGACTTCAGATAATTTTTAATATTATTTTATAACTTACAAATTATCACGGGACAGAATTAAGGATAAATTCTAAGCATTTTAAAATAATTCCAAGATCATTCATCAAATAATTTGTTTGTATAAGGGTATATAAGGGCATAAGGGTATAAGGGTATATGGGTATATAAGAGTATAAGGGTATAAGGGTATATAAGGGTATAAATGTGTAACGGTACATAAGGATTGTGACGTAGCGTCCCAGCGCGAGGGATCGAGCGCGCGGCGGTACGACTGGGAGTGAGCGAGAGGCCGAGCGCACACGGGCTACCGCGACCGAACATGACCGAACCCGCCCGAAGCACACCGGTCCCGCGACGCGTCAGCGCTATGACGCTCACTCCCCACCGCGCCGCTAGATCGCGTCGTTTTCTCGCTGCTGGGAATTCCCGAGAATCGGGACATATGCCGTAACGATACCGAGGCAAGGGAGTTCCAGTGGGGAGACGGACCCCCACCACCAGACCTGCCTGGATGTTGCCCGGTGCAAACCTTGGTGTGTAAATCCGTGTAACCGTCGATCATTTGATCACACTCCTTAGTCCTACTACCGATCCGTTAAAGAGACGCAGGAAGTTGCCCGGTCTCTTTCCCGCTCCCGAATTTGGACAGAGACGCCTGGATGCTGCCCGGTCTCTTCCAAATACCGTCCCGTCAAAGAGACGCTGGAAGTTGCCCGGGCTCTTTCCCGCTCCTGGTTTTGGACAGAGACGCCCGGATGCTGCCTGGTCTCTTCCAAATACCGTCCCGTTAAAGAGACGTTGGAAGTTGCCCGGTCTCTTTCCCGCTCCTGGTTTTGGACAGAGACGCCCGGATGCTGCCCGGTCTCTTCCAAATACCGTCCCGTTAAAGAGACGCTGGAAGTTGCCCGGTCTCTCTCGCTCCCATACCGTCCCGATACAGAGCCACACCAGACGCGAAGCGACCGAACCGTTCCGATAAGAGAACGCACCCGACGTGTACCGAACGCCGCCGTACCGCGAACCGCGCCGCCGCGCAACGACGGCTTGACCGCGAATAGTACGGAGTATCCCGAGTATACTCTGCTGTAAATAGTGTAAATAATAGACATAGTAAATAAACCTAATTTAGTCCACAACGGAAGGATTCAATCAAACCCTGGTTAACCGACTGAGGTCATCCTTCCCTAACTTACCTACCGGAGCAACCGTCACAGGATGTATAAGGGTATAAGGGTATAAGTGTATATAAGGGTATAAGGTTATAAAGGTATATAATAGTATAAGGGTATAAGGGTATAACGGTATAAGGGTGAAAGGGTATAAGGGTATAAGGGTATATAAGGGCATAAGGGTGTAAGGGTATAAGGGTATATGGGTATAAGGGTATAAGGGTATAAGGGTATAAGGGTATATAAGGGTATAAGGGTATATAAGGGTATAAGGGTATATAAGGGTATAAGGGTATATAAGGGTATAAGGGTATATGGGTATATAAGGGTATATACTCTGCGGAATGATCCCGAGAGTAGACGAACGAAACATGTGTGCGAAACTGATAGGTGTGTGTGTATACTAGAGGTCCTGGCTTTTCACGTGTTTCTAAATACACGTGTACACGGGACACGTGTAACGTGTATTAAGGAATTAAAAATCCGCGTTCTTAATACACGTGTACACGAATTATAAGTACACGGATGCATGGTCGCCAAATACCGCCTCGTAAAATACAACTAAATAGAAATACATACTTTGTTATTACGTCGTCATGGCAACGTTCACGTTGCCCGTGAACAGAACTATATACACGGATATCCGTGAACAGAACTACACGGGTATCCGTGTATTAAAATTACACGGATTCAAGTTCGGATACGTTTACTACACGTGTACACGTGTATGTAAATACACGTGAAATAGGGACCTCTAGTGTATACGTATTATATCGACGACGACAAATTTTCGACTGGAGAAGAAAAATTTTCTCTTACCATTTCTGACAATTCCATGAGACGATATTACGATATCTCTAGCATGCGTGGACCGATTTTTTCGGAATTAGTCTTATTCGAAAGCTTATATGCGGTTTACATAAGGAAAATGCCTTTAAATTTAAAAAATATTGCAGGGGTGATGAGATATAATGAAATAAGTTGTAGAATATTTTCGGGACGCGTGAAGGATAGCGGTAGCGACAGTCGATACGAATATATGCAGGGCTCGGAATTTCGGATTTCGGAAAATGGAGATACATGGCAGGGGCAGTCGACATTCATATACAGGGTGTCTTTTACGTATACAGGGTGTTACGTATACAGGGTGTCTTATATGTACATAGTACAGGGTGTCTTTTCTTTCATGTACTTGGCGTCGAGACGCTGCCGCGTCTCTAGATTCGACGCATCCACTCCGGTGGCATAGTCGACGAGACCGAGCGCAAAGAGGATCTCTCTGCTTTCACGGGAAATAACAAATTCAAGGAAGCAGGTTTCTTCGCCACCATGCCGGCCAAGCGAAACCCTACACTGATAGTGTACGACGTTCCTCGGTCGATGACTACGAAAGAGGTTCATTCCAGTATCTGGAAACAGAACCTAGAGATGACCAGGAAGGATGCTGAGTCCTGCCTAAAGGTCCTGTTCCAAACTGGCTCCAAAGGCAAGGACCCTGCCAACTGGGTCATCAAGGTTAGTCCGCAGGTGCGCCCGCGGCTGATCTCGAATTCTGGAGGCTGCGTCTACATGGGATGGGCGTCCTGTAGGGTCCAGGACAACATCACTGTGACGCGCTGCTTCAAGTGTCAAGCGTTTGGCCACATGGCCAAGCACTGCCGATCAGACGAGGTCACTGCTCCGAAAAAGTGCATACCTTTTCCTCCTGTAAGCAGACGAACAGCGGAAAGAAGCACGACCATAGGTCGAGAGACAAGGCTTGCGCGTCCTATAAGGCCGCCGTAACGCAAGGTTTCACGTACTTCCTATGGTTAGAAGAAAGAACAAGCCACTTTCCCAGAGTATCCGGGTGTTACAGCATAACATGCGGCGAGCCCACGGAGTGCTTGACAAGGTGAACGCCCTTATGTGCGACAAAGGCTACGACGTGCTACTTGCGCAGGAGCCCTACTCAGCCGACGGAAATATCCGCGGGCTAGGGCCGACGACTAAGATCATCACAGGTGGCGACCCGGTGATGGCGGCATTTGCTGTCAAAAACCCAGGCATATCTGTGACAAAGATCGCGAACCTGTGCGATACGCACACAGTATGCGTCCACATAAGCGGGCAGTTCGAAAGCTTCTACCTCGTAAGCCAGTACTTTCAATGCTCTGAAGAGATTGAACCAAGTCTGGCGCGATTGGAGAATACACTTCGCGCGCTCCATCATACTCGAGTCGTGATCGCAGCTGACGTTAATGCAAAGTTCCCTATGTGGGGCGGACCGAAGACGGACGCGAGAGGCAAGAGACTCGAAGAGTTTATTTCCCGGCACGGCGTGAGTATCTTGAACCAGGCTGGTGGTATGCCAACATACTCCAACCCTAGCAGTGAATCCTGGATCGATATCACACTTGCGACTAAAGACATTGCGAAACAAGTGAGGAACTGGAAAGTCCGGTTCGACTGGACCAACAGTGATCACAGAGTAATCGATTTCAGCATTGTGCCCGCCGACGATGGTGCCAACCGAGTTAATCCCTCTGGAAATCGGTTCCACACTCGCAAAGCGGACTGGCTGAAATTCGACAGAGCGCTGCTTGGGCAACTGGACCCGACGTCCGCTGCCGGCTCTTGCCGTCTGGACGTCGAAGCCGAAGCGCAGGAGATCGAGAAATCGGTAATCCACGCGTGCGAGCAGTCCCTGCGCCTAAAGCGTTGGTACAATAAATCAGTCCCTTGGTGAACGCCAGAGTTGACGAGTTGGAAGAGACACGTTTATAAACTTAGGCGCGTCTTCCAGCTAGAGAAACGAGACGAGGCGAGAGCAGCCAGAAGGACGGAGTACCTCTCGGAGAAAAGAACCTATCTGGCTGCAATGCGAGCTGCAAAATCATCTAGTTGGCAAGACTACGTGACTGAACAGGGGAATAAAGACCCGTGGGGTATTGTGTACAAGATCGCTAGGAGCAAGCTCTGCACCGAGACAGTAGTTTCGAACATCAGAACGCACGACGCCTATACAATGACCTGGCACTCCACCGCTTCCACGCTCCTTGATGCGTTAATCTCGGACGATTCGCCCGCGGATGACACTCAGGAGCAGGCGAGAATAAGGCTAGAAACTGCCACCGACCCACCGACGGAAGACGATCCCGTCTTCACTAGGGAGGAGGTTGATGCGGCAGTGAAAGGCCTGAAAAGCGGAAAATGCCCTGGGCTCTACCGGATAGAGATTGACTCAGCGAAGCGCTTGTCGAGAATTTCTCCGAGCTCCGTACTGAAACTCTATAACGGGTGCTTGGAGCAAGGAGTGTTTCCCTCTCGTTGGAAAGTCGGCCCTCGAAATCTTTACAGACTAAAGGTCGACTAATTCGCCGACCGGGAAGTTGTTGTGGTCAGCAACTCCGGTAGCGTGCGGAAGAAAGTCACCACAGGTTGCCCACCGGGGTCAATGCTCGGTCCGAGCTGTTGGAACCTAATCTTTGATGAAGTTCTGCAGCTCCTCTCGAACACCGGGCTCTGCGAGCCCATAGCCTACGCCGACGACCTGCTCGTAATTGTCTATGGCAATTCGCGACGGGAACTCCAGCAGAAAGGCCAAAAAGCCGCGCTCGTGATTTCTGAATGGTGCACCACTGAGAAATTAACGTTGTCTGCGGCTAAGACCCAGATGATTCTCTTGAAAGGCGCTCTGAACCAGAGATCTGCAAAGGGCGGGTTTGACCCGCCCGTCACCCAGCCGTGAATCGATTCACCCGCCCGCCCGTGTCCGAATCTACGCTCACCCGGTGATACCCGCTACCAATCCGCCCATACCCGCCCGAAGCTCACGCAACGTTTACCCGACCCGCCCGGACCCGCTGCCGGGTTAGCGGGTCAGCGTCGATTTCTACCCGCCCGAAGCTATCGCGACGCGTACTTGACTCACCCGTAGTCGCGCCGTTATCCGTTCGTACCCGTTCCTTTAGCTGCACTTCAATTCCGACTTGACTGGCTCTTTATTCGGCAGTTGTTATATCAAGACGCGGATTTATTTCATTCTACGAATGGACAGTATGGCGTGCATGGCATCAAATTCAAGAAATTATGGATACATGCAGCAATTTAATTTAAATTGAAATAATGAATCAACAAAAATACTTGTAATATGTTTTGTTTCAGAATATGTAATGTACAGAATGCAGCAGTAGAATACTACCACAAAAAATGTTTTATATAAATACTTAATAAAAAGGTGTGATTATTTTCTTTTTTTTTGTATCAATGAGTGTTTAATCAATTTAAAAAACCGAACTTGACCATCGTGTCTTTTAAAATAATAATCGAAAAAAAAATCGTCGCGGCTAATAAATTAGCCCCCTCGAACCATTTCCAATACTTTAGGAGATATCCAGCTGTTCAGTCTACGCGCGGACACCCTCTATTGATAACATTTTTGTGATAAATATGAAACGGAACACATCATCATTCAGACAATTCCAAATTCCACTTATGATACACAATTGGTTTACAATATGTTTTTGTTTTTACAAAAACACTGATTTTTGGCAACTGGTGGGAATTATTTATATTTATTGTAATATGCTATTCGTATCAGTGCATTTTAGGAATACCAATCATTTTTCGTCAGAATATTGTTTCTCATCGTCATCCGAAACCGTCGTTTGCTAGGACAGTTTTAACTTGTTCAAGTATTCTATGACAATTCCAATTCAAACTTGCAAAATTGTATTTATAACAATTTTTGGCACCTAAATCTTCTCTTTAGTTGACAACATATATATACTTTACAGAAAGATAAAAGAAGAAGTATTAGCAAAGGTTTTTATAAATAGTCATTATTGTTAGTGATACGACAAATATTCGTATGTTGTCTTTATATTGCTCAAATTTTAATGCTGGAAAACATTCGTCTCTTCTGTTATTCGTTGTATTTTTCTATTTCGAAGCTACGAATGAAAAATTGTAAATTCTGACGGTATTGAAATTTTAAACCACAAAGAGGACATTTTCGTAGTTTAGGCAATGCTCTTAGTTTCTTGGGGAATTTTAGTACCTTTCTCTGTAGATGTTTAGAATATATATAGGAGATGAGTGTGGGAGACTTGAAGAAGGACTTTTGTCACCTACCACCTGAACCTCAGTTCTTAAGTGGTTGCACATCTAGCGTTTCTTCGACTTGTAATTTCTGGTCAGTTTGTCAAGAATCTTCTGAGAGTGAAGAACTGTAGAACACAGTTTTGTACAGTGGGAAACAGTGGTAAAATTCTTTTAAAAGAGTCTAATTGTACGAAAGTAATTATGCAGCAAGAACGGAATCACGAAATTGTAAAAAAAATCAAAGACAATACTTATTGTGCAGTTGAAAATGTTAAGGGTGCTAGTGTAGCATGGCAAAAATTTTTAATAATCAAAGAAACTGAAAGTGGAAGAAATGTGGGTTTTGCAAATATAATAATGTGCCAAAAAATACTTATGTGTAACAATAAAAGTGGAACATCCAATTTGGCACGGCACGTGTGCAAAACTGATGTGGTGCCAGTGAGAAGTGATATTTCCATTTCTTCAGAGGACAAGAAGGAAATACTCGAGGGCTGCGTTAGCTATTGCACGCAAGATCTGCGTTCATTTAACAGCATTAGTGGTACCGGATTTAAAAAATTAGCACAAAAATTAGTCAATTTCGGCTGTAAATACGGGCGTGTGCCGGTAGAAAGTATTTTACCTCACGCGAGAACAATATCGCGGAATGTTTTAGAAATGGCAGAAGGAATGAGGAAAACCGTTTTGCCAGAAATAATGGACGCAGTTAGACACGGTATTTGTGCTGCTACCACAGATTTATGGACGGATCAGTATACGAAAACATCGTATTACACCGTAACGGCACATTATATAAATGAATCGCGGAGTTTAGTAAGGAAGGTATTGTTTACAACAGACTTTCCGGATGAAAGGAAAATCGGCGAAAATTACATTTGTGACAGATCAGGGAAACAACATAATAAAAGCTTTGGAAACTGTTGAAAGGTTGAATTACTCCGCGCATTGCATCGATTCCGCACTACGCAATGGGTTCAAAGAGAAGTTTCTTTCAGAGCACGCTCCAAATACATTGGAAATTTTAGATACGACGATAAACCTTGTAGCGTATCTGAAACGCTCTGGTCTTGTATCACGGTTACCGAAAACAGTCCACCAGGAAACTGATACAAGGTGGAACTCAAGAATTGAAATGTTGAAATCAGTGCTTACCCAATATGATGAAATTTGGGAAATTTCACGCGAACTACAAGAAACAAACAGACTCGAAGATTACAAGTATTAGAAGGAGAAAAAAAGCCCACTCTCCACTTGTTAGTAACATTATGGTTGCACAAGTTATTGCAACATTGCGAACCAAACACTGTGGATAACAAAGAAATTAAGGAAATAAAAAATGCAGTGAAAAACTATTTGGAAATAAATTTCATTTGCATGATTATCACAAAATAGCAACTTTTCTAGTTCCAACCTTTCGAAAGCTGCGCATGCTAACAGTACAAGAGAAAACTTTAGTTCATGACAAGATTACAAAATTAATATCTGATATTCCCAATGAACAAACAGTTGACCAGCCTGGAACATCTGCAGCCTGTACAATAAGCGGTAATGAACAGGTATTTGCAAAAAGATTAAAAACAGTCTTTCATGAATGGGCGGACTCTGATGAGGAAACCGAGAACGACGACATAACTACATACATGACGTTAAAGCAGACAGACATTGTGGATATTCTTCAATGGTGGAAGGACAACAGCCATCTCCTGCCAAAATTGAGCCTCATTGCAAAAAAAGTATTTGCGATACCGACAACCAGTGCTTCAAGCGAGAGATGTTTTAGCTCCGCTGGTTTTCTGATACAAGAGAGGAGATCTCGCTTGATTCTTGCTACTTACAAAACATTCCGCGATACTGTGAGGTAGAATCTTTCTACGAGCACACGACCGTACTTGCGGCCGAAATTAGTTTTTGCGGCAATTTTTTAAATTCTGGACCGCTTATGACTTATGCTATTAAAGGAACACAGATCGTGAATGCAATATGTAATACAGCCATTGAGTATTTCTAGACATTGGGTGCACAGCGGGTAAGAACGCGTATAGCGTAGCGCGGGTATAGCCAGTGTTCACGGGAAATTCCCTCCGTAGTACCGTACTCGCATCGAAGAGAGGGGGAACGCATGCGCGCGATGACGCGGTGACGTCAAGCCAATCAACGCCAAAACGGGAAACTATGGGAAACGAAAGGGCGCCACCGTCAAGTGTCGGTGATTACGAATCGGTAATTATGTGTGAAGCACGCGGGTATATCTGATGTTGATGAGATGTAAAAGAAAACACAAAATAGTAATAGAAATATGCTCATACATAACATTCGTTATATATATATATATATATATATATATATATATACAAAATGTACATAAATTATACATAAATTATATTACAAAATATATACATAAAATATAAAACTTAAAGTACGAAACATAATATTACAGTTAAAGTATACTATAATGTACAATGGCAAATACACGGAAAGAGGCAAATTTCTTTATTGTCTTCTAATAACCGAGAAAACAATGAATTCTTTACTCCCACCATGACACTCGCGTTATCAACGCTCAGACCAACTATATTGCTTATAGGCACATTATATTTCTTTAAAGAATTTAAAAGACACTTGTGTAAATTTGCGGCTGTACATTCCTTAATTCCGATTAAATCTAATAAGTATGTATATATTTTTTCTCCGTGCACGTATCGAATTAAAAAACATACAATTTTCGTGTCCGAGATATCTGTAGTTTCATCTACTAAAATAGGAAAGAATTTGCCCTTCAATAATTCTGTAGCCTCTAAAATAACCGCTTTACTTAGAACATTTTTGGAGAGACATGTGTTGCACTACACCGGCATTTGGTATTCCGCTCTGTAGCATTTTAGTATAGTGGTTGTAAGAATAAAATGACCTATTGTGCTCTACGATTTCAAGACAAATCTTCAGTTCTAGCACCTTTACGCTATCTCCAAAGTTTCTAATTTTGTGAAGTGGTTCTGTTCTATGGTTCATGTTCGTGTTATGTTTTAGACCCTGTGCATGTCTTTGCAGTTCACTTTTGCCCGCGCGAACATTTATGCAGCACGCTGCGCATCTGGCTTTGTACGAATCCGCAGCTTCTTGAAGCCAGGATTGAAACTGTGGGTCCTGTAGCCAAGATTTGCAGAATGCTTGCTTCTTTGTTTTCTGTGCAGGGGGGCGCATGAAGCTGCGAGTACTGCCTATTCATATAATACTAATTATTATTCATAAACTATTAAAAACCAATTTCAATAAAATAATCATTGAAAAAAGAAACTAAAAAGGAACGTTAAATTAAAGATATATCTTACTTGAATCAGTCTCTGTATCACTGCTTGTAGTAGCTGCATGGCTGGGTCCAGCAAGACTGGTATTAATGCCTGTATAGTACATCAATCCATTATTAGTACATTTTTATATCATAATAATACATACTACAAAATTTTGAAAGAAGAAAGTAATGGATATAATGTTTAGCATATCCTTGTTAAAAAAGTTACTTTAATTTTTTAAGAAATGATCCTTCTTAAAATTATACTAATGTAAAAGTATTAAATATTTGTCTTACCTGATTCCTTACTCATGCTGCAACTTGAATAAATCACAGAAAAGCTCTAATAAAGGGCAAAATTCACAAAACTCGCGTGGCGTTTACAAAGTACAACTCGAAAGCGTGGCGTCACGAAGCGTAATGCTAATGGCGCCCAATTACGTCACTCGCTCGGCTTGACTTGATGGTGACGCCGTTTCGTTTCCCATCCTTTCCCGTCTTGGCGTTGATTGGTTTGACGTCACCGCGTCATCACGCGCATGCGTTCCCCCTCCCTACGATGCGAGTATCGTGCTACGGAGGGAATTTCCCGTGAACACTGCTCTTGGGCGTTTTCGTTGGAAACGCTGACGGTGCTCGCGGGTTGTTGCCCGCGCTTTGACACTCGCGCGTGCCAACGGAATGCGCGGCGGTTGTAACTCTCGGTCGTTGGCTGGGTTACAACAATAGGGATAGGAAGAAGAAGTATAGAATAATGTGTGAGGAGAAGAGGGAGGAGGTAGAAAGATGGGGGAAGGAGATGGCAGGCGCGAAGACAAAAGGGCAGGTGTGGAAAGTGGTAAATAGATATACTGAATCCATCCTTAGAAAAACCTTGTCCGCGCAGGGATGATTCTAAGGAGGCGCTGATTGGTCCGACTCCCCACTTAAGCGCCTACGTTTTTCTCCGTCTTACCGCCTGTTACCTCTCTGTCAACCGTTCCGCAACCTGCGATGTTTACATTGACATCGGTCACCGCCCTTGGACGGGCAGGGAAACCGGCAGGTAAATCGCTATGAGCAATCGCCTGCGTCGGGCCCGTAGGCAGTAGTGGGGGCTGCGCAGATCGGTCGCAAAACAGTATGGGCGTTCGGGTTTTCTTAGGATGGATTCAGTATAGAGGAGAAAAAGGTGGGTGGAGGGGATAAAAATGGAGGAGCGTTTTAGGGGGCTGTTAGGAGCAGAGTGGGGGCTGAGAGAGGGGAAAGAAAGCGGGGGGAGGAGGGTAAGGCAGGACGGGGTGTGACATACCCAATGAGGTGTGGATGTATGGGGGAGGGGGCAGAGGTGGAGGATTGGCTATGGGAGATTTGTAATAGGGTGTTGAAGGGGGAAGAATGCGTGGAAGAGTGGAGTGAAGGAGTAGTGGTGCCAGTGGTTAAGAAAGGGATCGGAAAAAGGGTGAAGGATTATCGGGGGGTTACGCTGACGCAGATGGTGTACAAGGTTTAAGCTAGATTCTCACTATCTCACTATACCTCTTCGTTGCGCTAGTGGGACGGCGGCCGTCTTGCCGCCGTCCAGACGGATAGTGGGAATCTAGCTTTACGCGTCGGTGTTGACGGAGAGGCTGGGACAGGAGGGGGTGGGAAAACGGTTGTTGCCACTGAGTCAGACCGGTTTCAGGAGAGGCATGAGATGTATTGACAACATCTATGTGCTGAATCACCTGATAAACAGGCAGGTGACAAGCAAGGAAAAAGATAGTAATATTTTCTATAGATCTGAAGGCGGTCTTGGACTCGGTGGACAGGGAGGTGCTGGGAGGGCGATTAGGAAGAGGGGAGTGAGAGAGGGGCTACTGGAAAGATGTGAGGAGGTGTTACAGTAAACAGTATGTAGGGTGAGGTAACAGGGAATCACTCGGAAAATGACGAGGTATATTCACCATTAGGTATTACACCATTCGATCCAACCGTAACTCATCGGATCACGCGATCGACAGGCACCACAGCGAGGACCTCGCGCTCCCCCCTTCCCGGCCCCGCGGGCGCCGCACAGTGGTCGGAATAGCATACATGCTAAAGCTCTAGGGGTTTTTTTACTCGGACATTTGTCCCCCAAATACTAAAAGTAAACAGCGCACGGTGGTCTATTGTCGACCCACAACACTTCGACATACACATTAATTCAAAAGGCAACATCTACCAAAGACCGCACGACTGTAAGATTCATATGCATTTAACAAACAGTCATCTAGTTATAACTTAATATTAATTTTATAATGTTTTTGACACCATAATGCATAAGCAAATACTTTATTTTTTTATGTATACATTGTCCATCAATAAACATCTGTTCAAAAAAAAAAGTGGTCGGAAAAGGGGTAGTAGGTGACATTCGGCCCAAAAATGAACTTTCTCCTATCGAAATCTACTGAATGTATACTACTTCCTAAATGTCCAACAGTCTCGAAACTGAAAATATTAATAAAATTTAATAAAAATTGTAATTGGGACGAACACTTAAAGTTGGACATTTTCATGCTGGCATTTTTCACCAGAAACAAACTGCTTCCTTCTTAAAGGTGCCCTGACGACCCTGTTTAATATTTTCTCTCCGGGTTTTTTCTAGAATGAAGAGTATTCTTTTGCGTTAAGAATTAACACCGTTAACTAAAAATTACTGTTCATAATGTATTCAAAAAGTAATGCTCAATGAAATAAAGAAAATTGTCAAAGTTCTTTACAATTGACAAGGAATATCTTTCAAGTTCCATCGAACTCCACGTTCTAACCAATTGGAATATTTTCAGCACACCTTTTTATACAGAATCATGCAAACATCATTTCCCCCTTCAGCCCACTCTTCAAGTTATTACTGTTTGAAGCCTGTTGAAGGTTTTCATACACATAAAGATTTATTCTTGATATTAAGAAATTCCAGTAAAGATATGAGTGATTACATATTTTTATATGAGAAAATATGTGAAAGAATTCATATTTCTCCCAAATATTCAAAAAAATTAAAACTGATTTTTAAAATGTTTACTTTCAAATTACAGCAAAAAGGGGTAAAAGCCAGATACACAGAAAGCAAATTTCTGAAATCTAATGACTGGTTGCAGAAAGATTTGGTATAGGGGAGACCGGGGCTAGTTGACTAATTTTTTACATTTCTAATTTTTATAAATAGACCATTAGTATTTTGTTGACTTACTGCATACCAAAACTTTCCAAATTTCATTAGGTATACAGGCATAATTTTGAAAATCGTTTTAATTGCGTCTAGGTTGTAGTTTTTATTGTATTTAGAGTAGTGAGACGAATAAGTCAACAGACCCCGGCTACGGGGTTAGTTGACAAATATGATGGGGTCAGTTGACTTAACATTTACTTTTCAGTTTCAACCCTTTGCATGCGAAAGGTGTATATAAACGCTGTCACAGTACATCAATATAATGTGAAAAACGTATATACAGGGTGTCCCAAAAATGTCGGACTTCCTTGAAAGGGGTTACTCAGGGCGTGATTTGAAACAACTTTTTCCTTAGCGAAAATATTGTCCGAAGCTTCGTTAAGGAGATATTAACCAAAAACCCCGACCAATCAGAGCGCGCGCCTTCCGCCTGAGTTCCCGCGGTAGCGTTGGCTACGAGGTAGGCGACCGCGCTTGTGCTATGAACGTACGAACAAGCAAGTCGGCATGCATCGAAGGAAACCGCGTTACACATTTTTTTTTTTAAAGCAGAATCTTAAATAAGAATAATTTGAAGTGAGAGGACAAGAAGTACGTAAATTTCGTTTTTAAATAAGGCATAAACGAAAAGCTAACGTAACAGAAAATGTACGACAAGTGATCGTAATTCGTTATTGAGGTAAAAATCCGTAGTTTAACAACGGCCAACACAACTAAATTTAAAAAATAATATTAAGTGTATGAATAAATTCTTTCCGACTGGAATTTCTATCGCGGTGGTATTCAGAAGCTGTCAGAAAAATGGCAAAAGGTAATTAACAATAATGGAAATTATTTCGATGATCGAGTTGTTTTCATATTTTTTAAATCGAACCGTTATTGTACCCTAAAATCGGAAAGAATTTATTTTCACACCTAATAATCACCAATAAATTAAATAAAACTCACCCTTTCGGACATTCCTTTCCTTGCTTTCCTTCCCTTTTCGGAAACCTGTGTCACTGGGTCACTGTACCGATCCTGGTTATCGGTGGACGAAAAGATTTATGGTTGGGTAGCGCCCAGTGCTCAGCTGATCACACTGCGTCCGGGTTAATGTACCGAATATTCACTTCACTGCACGGCTACTAACACTGATCACTGAATTTATTTTTCACGGAACGTGTTGTTCCTACGTTATAAAAATTGGTGGCTGCGAAAGGGGCCGATTACTGTTAATTACTGGGACGTGATTACTACTATTACCCGGCGAAAAGAAATTGCGTGGCAGACTGTCTCGGGCTGTGCAGTCCGCTGCTGTGACGATTGGTCGAGTCACCTATTTGGGCACACTTTTAAAGACGGGACACACGTATTTTGGTGATTGGCTGAAGTTGCCACATACATTGTCGCACCGCGCGACGAAGAGATCGAACGAAACACGAGATCGAGTGGGATAGAGCGATTTGACCAAGCGTAGCCTACGCTTTTGTTTTGACGATCGTCGGTCGGATCCGTATCTGATCGCTGCACAGCAGTGGACTGCACAGCCCGAGACAGTCTGCCACGCAATTTCTTTTCGCCGGGTAATAGTAGTAATCTCGTCCCAGTAATTAACAGTAATCGGCCCCTTTCGCGGCCACCAATTTTTATAACGTAGGAACAACACGTTCCGTGAAAAATAAATTCAGTGATCAGTGTTAGTAGCCGTGCAGTGAAGTGAATATTCGGTACATTAACCCGGACGCAGTGTGATCAGCTGAGCACTGGGCGCTACCCAACCATAAATCTTTTCGTCCACCGATAACCAGGATCGGTACAGTGACCCAGTGACACAGGTTTCCGAAAAGGGAAGGAAAGCAAGGAAAGGAATGTCCGAAAGGGTGAGTTTTATTTAATTTATTGGTGATTATTAGGTGTGAAAATAAATTCTTTCCGATTTTAGGGTACAATAACGGTTCGATTTAAAAAATATGAAAACAACTCGATCATCGAAATAATTTCCATTATTGTTAATTACCTTTTGCCATTTTTCTGGCAGCTTCTGAATACCACCGCGATAGAAATTCCAGTCGGAAAGAATTTATTCATACACTTAATATTATTTTTTAAATTTAGTTGTGTTGGCCGTTGTTAAACTACGGATTTTTACCTCAATAACGAATTACGATCACTTGTCGTACATTTTCTGTTACGTTAGCTTTTCGTTTATGCCTTATTTAAAAACGAAATTTACGTACTTCTTGTCCTCTCACTTCAAATTATTCTTATTTAAGATTCTGCTTTAAAAAAAAAATGTGTAACGCGGTTTCCTTCGATGCATGCCGACTTGCTTGTTCGTACGTTCGTAGCACAAGCGCGGTCGCCTACCTCGTAGCCAACGCTACCGCGGGAACTCAGGCGGAAGGCGCGCGCTCTGATTGGTCGGGGTTTTTGGTTAATATCTCCTTAACGAAGCTTCGGACAATATTTTCGCTAAGGAAAAAGTTGTTTCAAATCACGCCCTGAGTAACCCCTTTCAAGGAAGTCCGACATTTTTGGGACACCCTGTATACGCTGCCAAATCAATCAATATAGTATACGAAACGCGTACATATGTATACTACGACCAATAAATTTTTTATTTTTTTTTCACTCCTCCACAGTGTTATTTTTTTGTATTAATTATCATGGTCTAAGATACTGTAATTATTTTGTACTGGTTTGTTATGGTCTATTTGGAAGGCCTGAGAGTTTGGACGGAGGATAGGGTGTAAAACTGGTAGGGGTGAGTTTGGAAGGATTTGTGGTGGGGGAAGTGGACTTGAGCAGCTAAACTCTTTGCCTCGACTGCATCTTGAGGATAAAAAATGCAATTATTAGTAGTATTCCTATGCTTAGTCAAGTAACCACGTCCGACATTGTTAACATGTTAAGGGTCGTACGTACAAAACCTCCACGCACCTGATAAAATAAAATACCGTAAATTATAGTCAAGGTATCACGTTTCCACAAAATATTCATGAAATAACATCAAGCAGTACTTAGTGGACAAAAATTCATAAATGGTCGAAACAAAAATATTTACTTCCCACCGACCTTTTTAGATTTTTCATTCTCACTGATAGAACACACAAGTTTTTGTCACGGCGACACATTAAGTGGCAAGCTGGTCATTCATATGCTCCAATATTGCGAATCGCAGCATAATTTATTCCATAATACAAGAATTAAAGGGAATTAGTCAACTAACCTCGTTAGTCAACTAGCCCCGGTCTCCCCTATCCTAATACAATATTGGCTGAAGTTCCGTCGACAAGTGTCGTAGTTAGACCGCTGTCGTCCCGTGCTACTACTTTCGAAGGAAGTAAAATTATTTTCACAATGTAGCACTCGCCAAAAAATACGAAGAGCCCGGTGTCTAGCCACCAATTTTTCATTGGAGGAATTGATACATGCAACTAAGATGAGTTTTCGTAGGCATCGAAAGGCACACTTCCTTATGTATTTGCAGCCTAATGAATCTAGTACAAGCGTTAGAAATGTTTTTGAAAAATATGACACATTAATTAAAAAAAGGCGATTTACAGCAGATAATGCTTTGAGTGTCTTTATTATGGCAGATATATTCAAATTTCAATATATTAAAAGTCGAAATGAATCGATAAAATTAAATAATAATCCATGGCCTTCATATGATATATTATTAGCAGAAAAAAAATTGTTATCCACCCAAAGATACAGTGAAAATTACGGAAATGGGTGTCAAAGTTGGCCTGCAGAGTTTATTAGACCGTACTGCTTCCCGAATAATGAAGAGTGTAGGAACGTTGAAAGAAAATATAGATTTAGTATTAATATGCAAATGGGGTTGCGATGGAGCTTCTGGGCAACAAAGATATAAACAAATTCGACATAAACGATAATAGCATTTTTATTTCAAGCTTAAGTGCCTCTAAGGCTACAAAATAAATTACATAAGGCAAAAGTTTGAGAAAGTCCACAACCGTCATCGCCGTGGTTTTGCCGACCTATCAGATTTTCATTTGTTAAAGAAAATAATGAAATTATAGCTGCAGAAATAAATCAAGTCAGTAGCGAAATAAAAAATTTAAAATCAATACAAATAAACAACGTTCAAATTGAATATAGCATGGCACTGACCATGGTGGATAATAAAATTTGTAACGCCATTACGAGCACTTCATCTGCAATGCGATGCTATATTTGTCACGCAGCACCGACAGAAATGAATGATTTAAATATTGTTAATTCCGAAACATGTAAAGACTCAAATTATTCTTTTGGCATATCTTCATTGCATGATTGGATTCGATGCTTAGAATTCGTATTACATATAGCGTATAATTTGCCATTCAAGAAGTGGACTGCAAATACAGATGCTATGAAGGAAATAAAAAAGCAAAGGAAGGAAGAGATACAACAAGAATTTAAGGAAAAGATGGGTCTCTATAAATGCAGAAGTGTCGGCCTCAATAGTTATTGCGGGTATCATAAACCCCGAGTGTCCGAAGGGCCCACGATGCGAGGCCGGGCGGCGTGCGACCGGCCGCGTCACGCGCCTCGGGCCTGGGGCAAATCCCGCTGCATTGCCTGATCCCGCCAAAGTCGCACCCCCGTTCCGATGGAAGCGCGCCAAAGACGCGCGAAATAGGGGGCTCGATTTTGGGCCAGGAAAATTACCTATTGGTTGACACCGGCACCGGGTCAACCAATTAGGAGGCGTTTCCTGTCGCGCGCGTCTTGCCGGCAAATTGTGTGGCCGGCAGACGCCAGTCTTCGCTGACACCTCGACGGGATATATCATCTTGTTCGGTATAAAACACCCGAAATAAAGACTTAGCATTTGTGTATTTCAATAAGGGAACATAGACACTCTCCTATCCCTTCAGTGGTATTGGACAAATTGTGTACGCAATTTTTGTGGCAACAAAATCAAATAGAAGTGCTATGGAGGAGTTATCGAAAGCAGAGTTTGCAAGGTAAGATAAATGATTGTGGGATGTTACTTTGGTCTTTTACAAAAGGATATCATTCATAGCATTATTGGTGGTGTACATTTGTTCTATAGATTAAATCGTGAAGAACAGGATCTCTATTTTAAAGAATTACTGGGCGAAACAGATGCTGACAGCACTGTGCCTTCAGATAGCGACGACGACGACTGGTGTCCTGTGCCGCGCGCAACAAGACAGTCGCAAAACATGGAGTCTTCTGACAGCGAAGACACCAATGAAAATCGTAAGTTTGAACACTGCTATGGAATTATACTTATTTTATTACTGTCTTTATACCCATATTCTATTATTTGTAACAGAACAAGCTGCTGTACAGGACGAAGCAGAGGCTGCATTGGAAAGTACAGCGGAGGGTGGAGCAGACACCGCGTCGGAAAGCGATTCAGAGGCCGAGACGTGCTCCGAAACTGAAGCGGCAGACGTAGCCGAAACTATGACCACATTTATTGCGAAAGACAAAACAGTGTGGCAGAAAAGCCCGCCTAGGCAATATTAGACAGCTGTTCATAATATTGTGCGACAAAGAGCTGGCCCACATAGAAGTACAGGATCCTTATCAATTTCTGATACCTTCAAAAAAAATATTCAGTATCGAAATAATAGATATAATATTTCGTCACATCAACAAAAAGGCATCGGCAGTGTACGAAGAATGTAACGCCCAAAATCACGGAAAAACATTAACATGGACAGCCGTGACGTCTAGTGAAATGTACGCATTCCTGGGTGTTTTAATATGTGCAGGTGCTAATGTCACGTCCCGGGTGAAGATCTTTGGGGACAATGACATATGGGGGTTTTATTTGAGGGAATGCAGGCGCGAATGCCAGATTCGTGGCACTGCGGAGAGTAGGATGCAGGCGCGAATGCCAGATTCGTGGCACTGCGGAGAGTAGGAATTCAGGCGCGAATGCAAGATTCGTGGCACTGAATGTTCGAAGGGATGCAGGCGCGAATGCCAGATTCGTGGTACTGCGGAGAGTAGGATGCAGGCGCGAATGCCAAATTCGTGGCACTGCGGAGAGTAGGATGCAGGCGCGAATGCCAGATTCGTGGCACTGCGGAGAGTAGGAATTCAGGCGCGAATACGTGATTCGTGGCTCTGAAAGTGAAGTGGAATTTTAGGCGCGAATACGTGATTCGTGGCACTATGGTGTGTAGGATTTAGGCGCGAATGCCAGATTCGTAGCACTGAACGACCAGGGAAGGTTTAGATAGTTATGATCTCTGTGGTGACACCCGTTAGAGCACTTTGTTTTGGTTTCACTAATTGGATTTACCGTTGCATAGGTGAAAGAAGTTACACGTAATATTTCCTAGATATATGTCTAGACTTATGGCTGTACGCGGGCTATGCAAAAGTACGTTTGTAAACACTGTATGAACTCTCGCGTTCGCGAACCAGAATCAGCTGATGCAGGAGTCTGTTTTTATTTGGAGCCTTCGTAGGCAGAGGATAGGCACAATATCTCGAAGCATGTTTAAAGCAAAGCGGTTTATTAACTTGGTTAGAGCACGTTTATATGCTGGTTTTGTGATTAGTTATAAAAATGCGTAAGACGTTGAGCATTAACACAGTACATTTATATAAAGCGGTATAAGGTATAAAATATATGTATGGACATGAATAACAGGTATATAAACCGAGGAAAGAAATACGTTTAGCAATAAACGTTAATAATATACAGAAATGCAATAAGCGTTAGAGAAATAATATGAAATACGATAAATGTTCGTTATACGAAATATATATATACACGTAGTAAGCAATAATAAACCAAGAAATATGAACACAGTAAGCATGAATAAGACGAAGAGATATGAATGCAATAAGCGTTTAATGAAATAATATAAAAGACGGTAAACGTTCGCAATACAAAATATATATATATAGGTGTGTACGCAATGAGCGTTAATAACGAAGAAATAATAAATGGTATGGAAGTGATATAAGTATAATAATGTGAAATAATAATGGCTTACGATATTTGCCGTAGAGCACTGAATTTAATGATGCAGTAAGCTAACACAGTAGAAATATCAAAAGCAACGTAACACTTCGCGGGAGTGGTTTCCGTAGAAGAGAGCTCTGGCCTTTTGGGGCCTTGTATTTATACTATTTTCGGGATTGTTAGGGGTGAAGAGTATACGCGGTATGCACCTTGACTTATCTTTGAAGGTGCGTCGCAATACAACTTATTAATAGATTCGGTGTTTAGGGGTTTTATGTGGCCTTGGCTTGTACTGGTAATGGGTGAAGGGTATGCGCGGTGTGCACCATGGCACGTACGCCAAATATGCGTCGCAGTAATTATTACGTGTCGATCACGAAGGTAAATATGCGTCGTAATAACAATTCCGGGGTTTTTATATGGGACTTTCGAAGCGTAATACTCAACCCGACGGATTTGGAGTATTTTAACGGGAAAAGGGGTATGATTGGATTAGAATCGATGGTCGTAGAGAGGGGGTGATACGTGGTCTCGATTCGGCGAGTTTTTGGGGCGAGAGATTTGTTTAGATTTAAAGATAGAGAGGAAATCGTGCCTCGTAGGCCGAAGAGGGGGAGGGGATTTCTGGATTGACCGTTTCGAGATGGGGACCGCTAAGGTGCATCGTCCAAACGATCAGTTGGGTTTGAAAAAGGGGTAAGGCTTAAGTATGAGGGTTCTTGATGGAGTTGTGGATTGATTTGCAAGGAAGTGGTGTTATAATACCGCGCGAAAAATAGTGGGACATCACACTAATAACTCAAATACTGACCACACAACTGATACGTGGAAAGCCTCGTCATATCCTCTATACCGCGCAACATTTGGAATTAATCGGTTTTGGAACATTGTGCGTTTTATACGTTTTGACGACTCTAATACACGCGAAACACGTATACGTGAGGATAAAGCTGCTCCAATTCGAGATATTTGGAATATGCTGAATTCAAATTTATCTTCAATGTATAAACCAACAGAACATTTGACAATCGACGAGCAACTTTATCCTTTCAGAGGACGAACAAGATTCACTCAGTACATCCCATCAAAGCCAGCCGAATATGGGATAAAGGTAAATGCCGAAAATGCCTACCCACTAAATGGTTTAATTTACACCGGCAAAACAGGAATTACGCGTGAAATTAATCAAGGCGAAAGAGTAGTGAAGCAGCTAGCAGCAAACTATAAAGGTTCGGGAAGAAATATCTGTATGGATAATTTTTTCACTTCTTTGCCATTAGCTAAACATCTTTTATCATGGAAGTTAACAATCGTTGGTACATTGAGGAAAAATAAATCATATATACCAAAATCAATGGCTCCCTCTAAAACGAGGGAAGAATTTTCGACCGTCTTCGGGTTTCATGAAAAACTAGTAATTTGCTCGTGCATACCGAAAAAGAATAAAGCAGTAACTTTACTTTCCACGTTGCATTCTGATAAGGATGTGGCAAATGATATGAGAAAAAAACCTGAAATTATCCTGCATTACAATAAGTATAAGGCCGGAGTGGATACTATGGACCAATTATTAGGTAGATATACCACTCGTCGACGAACAAACAGGTGGCCTCTCGCATTTTTTTATAATATGGTAGATATTGCTAGTCTTGCTGCATACATTATTTACAATGAAAATAATAAAATGTTGCCCAAGAAAACTAATCAGCGTAGACTATTTTTGCGACAATTGGGTACAGAACTCGCTACACCTAATATTAAATGTCGGGTTCAAAATGCGCAAATTATGAGGCATTACACCACTCAACTTGCTGTCGAGAGCATTCTTGGCCGGTCGACCAGTCCTCCGGACATTCAGCCTGGGACTTCTCAAGCGTTAGATAAGTCGGGAAGAAAGATTATAACAGGCTCGTGGCACATATGTTATAAAGCAGCTATAAGGAAACGCAGGAAAACCAGGAAATCTTGCATCGTATGCAATAAACCAGTCTGCGTTGAGCATGCAGTCATGCTTACAAAATGTAAAGAATGCATAAATAAATAAATAATTACGGCTTTTTTTGCACATAAATATTTGGTTTTATTTACTGTATGATCCCTGCAACGATATCATATTGTAAATTGTTTCGTTCATTCGGAATCTTATACTATAAAGCGGAAAGTGTGTGTTTGTCTGTCGCCGAAAAACTTTCTAACGGTAAAGTCTGGGGTCACGAAAGGTATCTCGGCTCATTATGCCTGGCTAATCCAGATGAATGTGACTATTTTCAGCTCGCTACGTCCTTCCCTTCTCGAGTTAGTAGTTAAAATAAACGAATAGTGTCTACGATTCCAAGCCGCCGATGGCTCGCGAGAGAGAGAGAGAGAGAGAGAGAGAGAGAGAGAGAGAGAGAGAGAGAGAGAGAGAGAGAGAGAGAGAGAGAGACAGAGCGTAGGCACGTGAAAGACGAAACGAGACAAAGTATCTCTCTACGTAGCAGACGGTAACGCCGCGCGACTCATTCGTCACCTCTCGCTCGCTCTGGGGTACCTCGGGTTCTCTCACTCTCGACCGAATGATTCCAAGAAGTGGTGGAGATAGCGACGACCGCTTAACGCATACATTGTTGAGAATGTTGGGATGATCCCAGAGCAAGAGATTCTCAATAAATAATTTGTGGATGACTGAATTAATGAAATTGATTTGTTTTGAAGTTTCTTTCTTGCAAGCATCAACTTTTTTTCAGGGAAATATTATTTGGGACGGTAAAATTAGAATCTAAATTCCGGGCGAAGCCGGGTAATAAAGCTAGTTAGTTCATAAATCTTATGTTTCTATAGGTGGGTACCCGGGTACCCTGATTATTGAGAACCAGCATGTAAACTTTGACGTGATAATTCTCCGACTCCAAGAAAAAAAAAACGAAGTCTGAACGCATATTCCTCTTTCAAAATGTTCAAATAACGAAGATCCAAACGGTCATTTCGAAATTTTAACAGGGACATAAAATTTTTTCATAAAACATGCCCAGGTGGGCACCCGGGTACCCGGTTATTGACATAAGGTTTAAATAAGAAGAACGTCTAGCACCGGCGGATGCCCTAGAAAGGTTTTGTTTTAGCATGTTTATGTTAATTAACCCGTTAACCCGAAAATATAAACGTCCGTTATCGGAAAGTGGTGGTACTCGAGAGTGACGGTACACAATCTGCCCGGCTCTCTTATATGCAGGACTGCTGTATTCCACCTGCGAGAAGCGCTCGGCCTGATTCGCCGCCTGGCGGTCGCGGCGCGTAGTATCCATCGCAGCCGGCCGAGGCATGACTTCTTTATGTACACAATAATAAATTACACAGATTAATTATATTTTACGTGATTAAACATAGCATATGTCCGTTCTTGTTGTTCAAGGATGCTGTAGTTAAAATTTCGTGATGATTGGTTCAGTACTTTTTGTGATTTTTGTGTACGTACAAACAAACGCTATAGCTTTATTATAATAGTAAGATAGTAAGATAAGATTGTATTGATAATAATATTTAACTAACTTGTAGATTTCGTCACAATTTCTAATTATACTATTCGACTTTTCCTTATAACTTGGAAACGAAAAGTTTCCCCACCATGCGATTTAAATCACTTAGAGCATTAAATAAGGTTACCAAATAAACAGAATTAAATTTTTTTATCACAAATAAGTTAAAAAACTGAAAAATAAATAAATAAATGTAAAAAATATTAAATTATACATCAGTAGAAAGGGATAATTTTTTCCTACTGTTTGGCGTAAATTTCATTCCGATATCTTTTATAGTTAAAAAGTTATACGCGAATGTCACTAACTACCCCTATTCCGACCACTGTGCGCCGTGCTACTCGGTCCGTCCAGAGCGCAGGGCGGGTCGAGGGGGCGGATTTACCAAACCGACGCCCGCCGACCGGTGTCCCCATCGACTTTATTGACAGTGCGTTCCTTGAGTACAATGGCCGTTAAAAATTCCTGTCCATTGGCAATTAAGAAGTAATATAAAAAAAGTATTCAAAAATATTAAATATTGCACAATGTTATTGGCCGTGTGGGGCACCCAACATAAATATTGTGCAATATATTGCACAATAATATTGACCGTCTACAGGCCGCTTCAGGAACGTAACCACCGTGTCCAACATAACAATATATCCAGTAATAATATTTACATAATAATAATACAAAAAACTGCATTTAACAATATTTATGAACATACATGTTAGGAAATGTTGTATAATCCACAATGATACTTTTATACAGCGTGCTTGATAGTCACCGGGCATGTAAAATATAACAAAAATAATAATACATACCATCCTGAATTCTTCAATGCCGCCAACATAAGTTTAACAAGCGCACCTGAAATATGTAACGTTTACACATTAAGTCAGCAACAACAAATATTTAATACTTTTAAAACTTTTAAATGTGGTTGTTAAGGGGTTGCACCACTTTGATAGTTTTAAAAAATCGAAAAAAAATCCCCATGAAATGATAGTTCGGACCTTTAAAAATAATGTGAATTAAGTTTCGCTTGTGCATACATATAGTTTATTGCATCCCCGCGTCGATGTAGAAATATGTTTAGAAACGTTATAAATGAAGTCGGGTGTAAAAATTCGGAAGATTGACGAAGTTATAGGCATTTGAGTGGACCAACCCAGGTAGCACGGGGCGATGCGGCGCGGCGCACAGTGGTCGAAAATCGAGAAAACCTGGTCAAAACCCTAATTTCTAAATTCGCCAGTTATGGTTTCAGACCCCACCACCGTTTTCATCACCTATCTGGCTACTAATTATCAACAGTTAGAGAAAAGTAAGTTTGTCATCATTCGCTACAGCTCATTCCAAAGTTGAATATTGTGGGAGTGTTACTCTCTCGGTGTAATTGCTGGTGCTCTTTGTGACTCTTAAAAGTGCACTTAAAACTGGTACAATAATGATGGATTCAGTAGGTAGTGATAAGCACAGTCCTATACTATATTTTGGTACAGATTTGAGACATGTAGCAATGAAGGTATGAAATTTCAATTAAAAAATTACAGCCCAACATTCATCAGTCTTGTGTTGTACCAGTCCTTGGTCGTTTGCACTTCGCGGAATTTAGTGAATGTACAACACGTGCATATACATATTATACGTTTGTGACTTCCGTTTTATTTCATTGTGGATATTACATTATGGAGCATCCTATGAGTCAACATTTTTCATTCAACACGAATGATGATAAATCCAAATGCCTCATTGATGGATGCAGAATAACATTGAAAGTAAGTTATTTCGATTAGTTAAAAGCTAAAACATCCACACACATCGTAAAGTGGATGAATCGGGCTAATCTTGAAACCCACTGGACGGATTGTGATGCGGTTTTTGCCGTTTTATAGAGCTTTTGTCGAGGAAGGTTTAGGTGTATGATATACTAAACTATGACGAAAGGAAGCCGAACAGTGACGATGTTAGTGAAGCATTTCTCAATGACCTATGGGGTGAAGGTCGCAGCGCAGTTCGTCCAGTGGTTCACCAGATTAACGCGAAGCAAAAGACAGATGCCAACCGGGAACTTTATTTCATACAATGTAGAGAAGCCCTATAACGCGGGGTACTTTAAGCTAGTTTTACAATATTTTGACACTCAGGCTTATTTTATTAGGGGAACCATGCTGCTAATTTGACGCGGCACTTACAATACCACCACCAAAACGAGTATACAACGTGTTGTGCCAAGGCGCCTGGGGTCGAGATTCTGGCTAGAATCTCGGGGTGCTCCAGGTCGTCCTTCGCAGTCGTTGTCCAGCGGGCTCCGAAAGGTTCGGGTGATAATGCCGGGACGAGGATATTCGGTTAGAAACCGAAGGTAGGGCATCGTTGCGGGTTAAAGAGTTGGAACTCACCGTAAGGTTAAACCAGTTTATTCTGTCCCGATCTGGGTGACAGGCGAAGCGCGTACTGTATCGTGTGTCTGTTATTAATCTTCTCCCCGCTCGTAGTTTGTACAGAGTCTTATAGCTAGTCCGGGGCGAAGCGGGGACCAGCGGGGTCGCCGCCTTCGGCTCGCTCTTGGGCGTTTTCGTTGGAAACGCTGACGGTGCTCGCGGGTTGTTGCCAGCGCTTTGACGCTCGCGTGTGCCATCGGAATGCGCGGCGGTTGTAACTCTCGGTCGTTGGCTGGGTTACAACAAACGGTTACCATGGGGAAGGAAGCATGGAAAAGAAGGAGAATTGAAACTTCGTCAAGTTCATCAGCTTCCACGTCAACGGCGATTACAACAAGCTCTTTTCTCGATGCTTGCGTGGAATTAACCACTGTAAACCGTCGACCTCTAAGTATTCTGGATGATTCAGGTTTCCGAAAAATACTGAATATTTCACTGCAGGTACTAGAGCCATCTCCAACAATTAATAAAGTGCGAGGCGATTATAACTAAGGCACGTACCGTTAGGGATGACAACATCAAATTTGAAATGGCTAATAAACTAATTTGTTTAAAAATTGATGGGATAACCCGTCAGTTTAGATCGTTTATTGGGATTAATGCCCAATATAATTGTAAGGACTCTAGCTCTAAAAGAAGTATTTTCTAGGCATACTAGCGATAATTTAAAAGACTTAGTCCTTAATGTATTAAAGGAATATAATCTTACAGCAGTCAATATTTATTCCATTACGACGGATAACGGTGCAAATATGCTAGAAATGATTCGTCTTCTTAGAGAACAGCAAACAAATTATGATGGTTGTAATGACCATAGCGAGATGGCCGATGTTCCTCTTGGTGAATACCGCGACGAATTTTATTTACAAGGCGAGCAATTATTTCCTCCAGGCGGCAATAGTTCTGAGTTAATAGGTGTACGATGCGTTGCACACACGCTACAACTTGCTATTCACGATGCGATACAAGCTTTCGATATACAAGGATTATTGCAAAAAATACGCGAGCTGGTACGAAAACTCCGCTGTACCAACTGAGGAATTGTTTTAAGGAATTTGAACCTTCGTAGACCCCTTTTAGATTGCACTACTAGGTGGAATTCCACATATAATATGTTGGAAAGATTATACGAATTAAAAGATTTTTGTCGTTCTGAGATGAAAGATGCAGCACTATCAGAAAACGAATGGCGTATTATTAAGGAATTATTACTAACTCTGGAACCAACAAAAATATCAACAAAAAAATGCAGTACGAGCAACTATTAATGGAAGACTTTTATGCTGTGTGGATACAATGTAAATTAAGCTTACGAAAACTAGAAAATACTTTTGCCACACACTTACTAGATGCGATACAAAAGCGCGAGCAGGGAATTATTAACAACCAATGTTTATTGGCTTCAGTATTTTTAGATCCACGATACAAAAATTTATTATCGGCAGCTGAAAAAAATACTGCCATTCGACATTTAATGAATACTTGGAAGCGTTACGAGACCTTGAATTCCATACAAATAAGTGAAACACATACTGACAATTCTTCAATTTCATCAATTGAGGATCTTGAAAAATATTATTAGAAAAAGACGCAGAACAACAAAATTCCTCACAAACAGGTTTTAGTATTGCTGCTCCAATTAAATGCTTTATCACAAAGTTCAAGAATATGCAAGGAACAGAATATTTTGGTATACACGTATTGGGAGAAACAGTTCTTCCGAACTGCGCATACTTGCAAAAATTGTACACGCAGCTTCAGCAAGTCAGGTGTCCGTGGAAAGGTTATTTTCAGGACTAAAATTCATACTAAGTGATCAGAGATCGAGATTAAATACTCATATTTTAGATGATATTATTGTAACCGCGCCTCGCGAGGGTTACCAGGAGTGCGGTGGAGGAACCGCAGTGTCGCCAGCTCAGACCGGTAGTCCCAGGGGCCGTCGAGTGAATGAGTCGGAGTTCGTAGGTTAAACGGGCTTTATTCGGCGTAATACCGCGTATACAAATATAACGGCTAGGTCCAACTGACTAACAGTGTGTGCGGGGCTTAACCTAGACCTTAAGCTAACGCGTTGACTAGCGGTTTCTTGGTGGCGATTCGCGGACGACTAGGAATGAATCGATACAAGTAAATACAAGTAAAGTATCGATACTTTCGCTTCGATACCAAGTAATTTTAGCATCGATACCTAGGGTTGCGATACCAAGTAGGTATCGATTAAAAGTACTCGTATCGAATGGGGCGAGTATCGATATTCTACATGAAAGATGAAAGCAAACATAGATACACTTGGCCCAAAAATATTGTTCGAACTACTCCAGATGCACGATACAGAGCATGATGTAAGGATTTACAGCATGATGTAAGGATTTACCTTACATAATGAATTATGATTTACAATATGATGTAGAGTGAATTAACACAGTTAGCATCTGCTCTGCTTACATCCCTTCTACAATATTTTGTGAATATGGTGAATAAAATGTATACAATATTCCTCTTAGAATACGGACGAATAAATTAACGCCTGGTTTAATTAAACACACTCTTTATTTATCTGGTTATTCGCTTGTAATGGCTAGATTTATACTGAGATGGAATGCTTCATTCCAGCACTTCGACCGTGCCATGGTTTTTTTTAGGTAATCCGCATTCCGCGCGCTAACGCCTCGGGTCATGTGTTGCGTTAGCCTTTGTTGATATATATACTCATTATGATTCGATACAAGTAGGTATCGATACTTTTGTGTCGATACCGAGTAACTACCGATACTTTCATTCGATACAAGTAATGAGTAAAAGTATCGATACTTTGGTGGTATCGATTCATCCCTACGGACGACGCGTCGCGGTCGCGGCGCGAGACTCGGAGACGTTTCGGCGGATGGGTAAGGAGAAGGGGTAGTGGGTCGTACTCGTGCCCTGGCTGTTATCTCCACCACTGGCCGTGACCGGGAAGCCTTGAGTCCGCTCGCCCAGTGGGTAAAACCCGCGGGAAATACGGAGCCTATAGAATTTTCCTCCGGGGCAGACAAAGTATGTCCCCTAAGATGTCGTGGATATCGACCTGCGTTCAAAGGTAGGCGAACTCGCTGGCCTTTGGTAGCCGTGGAGGTAAGGGGAGTGAAAAATACACAAAAAGATGCAGCTTGGGTATACAAGAGCTCTTTGGGAGAGTGCTATCATTTGCCTGACGCTCGTGGTAGACTCTGCCGTTTGGGCCCGCCGCGCTGGCCTATATGCGGCGCCGCGCTATCTTCGCCAGCGCGAGCGCCGCCCGGCGCGTGGCCACCTCGCGGCCGCGTTCGGTAGCGGCGGGCCGCGTCAGGCACGAGTGGTGGGGGAAAGGTCGGCGTCCCACCGATATAACTCATTATGATTGTTCGAACAAATGTAATTGAATAGTTTTATACGTATGCAAGTGTGTGTGACTGTGTGTATAATATTTAGGCTTACTTCGTTTTATATATTATGTATGTTTATATTTTTTACCCACTTATCCTTAACTTATGTTTGTTCGTTGTATATTTATTGTGCTTGTGTTGACTTTGTTGCTAGAACAATAGCAACATATGACTATTGTCAAGGATTCTTGGGATAAAATAATTCTTGAGGTTCAAGATGTTGTGCCCAGGCAACGCCCAAGCACACGCATTATACACACTACTATACATTATACATATTATAATACTCTAGAACGTTTCGAGACGTTTCTAAGCTACATAAGTCAGCCGCGAGGCAAACGCGAATCTACGAAATCAGCAAAAATGCGAGCGCTTCGTCGTGACTATATAAGGTAACGCGAAGCGACGGCACCACGCCCAATAGCGAAACAAAAACCGATTTGCCTCCGCAAATCGGCAGACTCGAGATCCGACCCTCGACTCGGTAACACGACTACAAACCTATTTGTATACCTTAGTCTAGTTTTAGTTGTTTTTGAATAAAGACTTAGTCTTTGAGTTTAAACAAATATGGTGTAGTTCACCCGGTGGATTCTCATCCTTTAATCACTCCCGAACCCACGATTACGCCAGATCCCGTACCAGTCTTGCGTAAAGTATAAATTCCATTTCTAACATCCCTCTAAAATTAATCAATCCTGCATGCATTTTATGTACTCGTATATTTTAAACATTTTGTATTCACTTGATCTGAATATTGCCGGTAGATTGAGACATCTCTGACCAGCTTTAAAGGGAAACTCTCGGATTCTGAGTTCGAAATACTCATTTTTTTTCATTTTTCGAAAGTATTTAGCTGTTATAATATTCTGTTAAGGGTTGGGAGCAATATTCGAAGTATTTCAATATTTACAGACCTGTGAAGTGAGCTCGTTACAGCGTGCTGCCGAAGAATACCGAACACTTCTAACGCGTATTTCTCAACATGACTTTTTCTCCACTAACGGGTCAGAAATAAAAAAAAAGTATCCGACCAATCGGTCTGCAACTTTTTGCGTATGTGTCGTTAACCTAAGAAAAAATACGTATGTTTTTACCAGAAACAATGGCGTCATTGAATTCTAATGCCTGTCAAATACAATATAAAAAAATTTTTTTTTTTTAATAATTATAAAAGAATCGAATCATAAAATGATTACAGATAAGAAGAAAATCCACCTTAAAATGGTGGTGCTACATGACCCCAATCAACCAAAGGGTAGTGGAGGACACCGCGGGCCCATCGACGGAGTAATTCCTTATGATTTCCCAGAAACTTACTTACCACCCATACAGCACACTTCGTTGCGGCAAAGTTGCAGGATGCTTGCAGTAACCTTGCGTCGTTGCATAGTTGCAGCGCAATGTCGATGTATGGTTGCTGCGACCTTGCCGTGCAACATTGCACGGAGCGGACATAGAATTGTTGCTGTATAGTTGCGGCATAGTTGCGTTGCAATCTTGCACTGCAAGTATGCCGCAAGTATGCCGCAAGTATGCCGCAAGCATGCCGCAAGTATGCCGCAAGCATGCCGCAAGTATGCCGCAAGCATGCCGCAAGTATGCCGCAAGCATGCCGCAAGTATGCCGCAAGTATGCCGCAAGTATGCCGCAACTACGCCGCAACTTTGCCGCAGCTTTTGCCGCAGCTTTGCCGCAACTTTGCCGCAACTTTTTCGCAACTTTGCCGCAACTTTTCCGCAACTTTTCCGCAACTTTTCCGCAACTTTTCCGCAACTTTTCCGCAACTTTTCCGCAACTTTTCCGCAACTTCGCCGCAACTTCGCCAAAATATAAAATACTAGCATGCCCCGTCCCGATTTCGCCCGAGGTATTAGCGTGACTGATTCGTGTTTATTAGAATTAATATCTTTCAAGGAAATTAAGTATTTTGAAAAAAAAGCTTAATTGCTTCATAATATTTCGAAAAAGATAACATTCTTGGTATATATAATGATTTTCTGACATTCGGATGAATTGTTATTGCGCATCATATTTTAACTTCTCGTAAGTTAACATACCTAGTCAATTCCTGGATCATAATTGAATGCAAACCTTCCGGTAACATTCACTCTTATGAGTCCAGGTTTTACATTCCGCGTTGCTCCGCGTGTTTAACTGCCGAATCCTGGTGTATCTTAATATATAAAGCAGAAAGTGTTTGTGTGTTTTTTTGTCGCCTAGAAACTCTGGAACGGTAAACTTAGGGATCGCGGAATGTGTCGCCCAGCTCATTATACCTACCTAATACAGATGCACGTGGCTATTTAAAAAAAAAAAAAAAAAAAAAAAAATAAAAAACTATTTTTTTTATAAAATCAAAATCTAAATTTCGGGTGAAGGCGAATAGCAAAGCTAGTATTTGCAAACGTCGAGCAGGCACGGTTGATCTTGACAAATTTGATCGCACTCGGGACATAAGTAATAACATCCACAGGGGGTACGAATTAATTTGCAACAGCTATTTGTAACCTGAAAACGCTCGAGAAGCGTCGCCACCTAGTGGTAACATCGTGGTACTGCTACGGGCGAGGTATCGCGCGGGTCGAATATGCGCATGCGCGCGCGAAGTAGAATGTCGTAGGGCGATATTTTCAGTCGTTGCTTATTCTTAAGCAAATGCTTAAGCATTCGGCATCCTTTATTAGCTACTAGGTTGGTAGAGGATGCCGCATGCTTAAGCAGTTACTTAAGAATAAGCAACGACTGAAAATACCGCCCCTATACACGGGTCACGTAGTCTGCAAACCAGCCGTACACATGACATGTTTACATATAAATTACATGTTAATAAGGCGTTTCTGAGACATGCTACATAGCCTATGTCCGCCCTAGAGTATGCAGGAATAACGTGTCAAAATTTGAGAAAGATTGGGTAAATATATGATTTCAGTTAGAAAATGTTTTGTGCCGCGGTTTGAACGGATTTGCCCCACTGTGCGGCGCCCGACGGACACGGACACCAGGCCCGGTCATAAACAGGGCCAGCGCGAGGGATGGTTGGCGCCTTCATGCAAGAAAATGTTTAGCGCCCCAAATTTCTTTGCCCCTGGTTTCTATTTAATATGTTTCGCCTTTACGGAGTACAACAGAAACATTAAATTAACATTTTGTGTATGTGGGAGTTGTATTCCTTTATTATTAAGTGAGACCGTAAAATGTTTAGCCTGTTAAAAGAAACGCATTTCGAGTTTTGGGAGAAGGGAATTGACAGAAATATTACGACGAAAGTACGCATCTCGTTGGTTGAAATTCTTTTTCCAACGAAAGGTCGTGTTTAATAGCTTCGGCGAAAAAAATACAAGACACGTACAATTCAGCGGAGGTCGTTAAGAAATAATCGTGGCAAGTCATTTAACTTTGCTAGGATCGGTTCGAAACGTTTTATAACTTTATTGGTAATAGCATAGGTATATCCGCATACATCCTAAGCCGTAGGGGCGAAAGGCGATTAAAGGGTCCCACAGACTAACGCGATATATCGGGAACCGCAGCATAACAGTTCCGGGTTGGCCTGGGGGAACCTTTAACCTGCAGTTAAATCCGCGCGGACAAGGTGACGCGGAAAGTAACAAGACAATTAGAGGACAACCCAATTATAAAAGCGAAAATGTGAGATTGGTGTGAGTCATGTACTAATGGAAATACCAAGCCCGTGCATAGGTTCAAATTAGGCACAAAATGTTGAAATTTTGTCTTTTGCGCTTGATAAAACATCCATTTGAAAATGATCAAATTATTCTGGAAATTATAGTGTTCCCTGAATTTTTACCAACAGTGTATTTGACCTGAAACGGGGTGCGCCGCTGTCTTTAACAGCTTCCTAAGTTCCTACGACGTTCAATATGTAAATTACCAACAAGAGATAGGCTTATTTTATACAAAATTCTTCACCGAATGTGGTAGTATTTTTTCTGATTTTTAAAATCGTGACCTTCAGCCTAAATTCGTTAAATAAATCTTTCTTTATAATTGTCATTATTGTAAAAACGATTTTTTATCCTTAAACAAACTTATTCCTCATTTCACCACTCTTCATTTTTGTCTTATTTTCGCCTGTAGAATCACCCCCTAGAATATCCTTGATTATCAGTAAAGTAATACACTGTATAGGTATGTATTAATACGTATGCCCAAAGTTTCATAACTTCTTTAATTTTCGATATCTTGCCTTGTGTAAGACAATTCGACGCTGTGCGGAGAAGGCTGGTCGATGCATCGTGGGTCTGTTTAGTGTTTACGTTGGAACGGCTCCGGCGATGAGTGCAAGTTGCCGTTCCAATGTGCGGCCGGCGATGGTCCCACTAGTGCAAGAGAGAAACAGATGCATACTTCTCCCTTGCACTAGTGGGACCGTCGTCGGCCGTTGTCGCCGGCCGCGTATTAGAACGGCAGCCTTGCGACGACCCCAACGCAAGGACGCCTTCGCCGATCATAAAGTGTTTCAAGGGCCGAGGGGTGTGGAAAAACCAACTGGACCCAAAGCCGTCTTAATAAATTTGAGCGGCCTTGGCTAAAAAATTTTGATGCTCTAGCCCTCAAGGGTACAATTTCTTCGCAATCGGTGCAAGGTAGTACATCACAACCCCGTGTCTCCACCAAGGCAGATAGAAATTATTGTCTCCACAATTGAAGAGAAAAAAGCTTTTCAACAAATTTGATTCTTAAGCGCCGTTGGATCACGGGCGCCACTGGGCTATAGCCTATTTAGCCCATTGTTAAAGGCGGCCCTGACTGGGCCCGTGACTTCGGCACACGGACGGTCCCTGCAGAGTTTTCCAAACGAACGGACGTCTGGAGTAGAGATGCAAAAACGTAATTTCAAAATGTAATTGTGTAATTGATTACACATTTTTTGTAATCGTTAATTTAGGTAGTTTCCAAAATTGTCGTCAACTACCTAAATTAACGATTATAGAAAGTAATGTGTAATCAATTACACAATTACACTTTAATCGTAATTTGTAATCAAATTACATTTTGCCCAACTCTGGCGTCGCCATCAAATTTCCCTAAGTTCCATTCAGCTTTGTAAATAATTATTATAAAAGGGGGGAGCCTTGTGGGATATACTACGGTATGACCCAACAACCGGAATGAACCGAAATTTTGAGGGGTTGGGCGGGAGGGTGAGAGAACCTCTAATATAAAATTTTAGCTGCAGGTAATTGTTAGTTTCTGAGATAATAATAAATAACTAACAAATACCCGCAGCTAAAATTTTATATTAGAAAGTGTGAAGGTGTCGGTTTAAAAAAGAACCGTTTCAATTTTTCGATCCCTCAGCGCGCCCCTGGGCCCGCTGACGCATCGGGTTTTCCCAGCCACGCCATCTTGTCCACTCTTTCGCCCTCTCTCGCTCGCTCATGGATTCTCTCACTCGCGCTCACTGCAGGCTCGAAATTTTACAACCCTCTCTGAGAGTGAATTCAACGACGCAGCGCTTGGCTTCGCTCCGCTCGACTCCGCTCGGCTCGGCTCGGCTCGGCTCGAGCGCCAAACAAAGTAGGTACTTCTTTGTCGCCTCGCTGACTCGCGCTCGGCAACCCTGGACCGGGCCAGTTCGAAGTAAACTCTCGAAAAACAAGCAGCTATCCTTTTCACAAGTTTTTTATATTTCTCATTATTTTGTTTTAATATATATTCCCTTTTTAATTCGTTTTATACTTATCGTGCGTTAGTGTTTTTTAAAAATATATATTCAATTTTTCTTATTCGTTTTATACATATCGTGTGTTAGTGTTTTTTAAAATTATATATTCTATTTGTTTATTTTTTTTATACTTATAGTGTGGTAGTGTATTTTTTAAAATTATATATAATTTTGTTCTTATTCTTTACATAGGTATAGTGTGTTTAGTTTATTTTTTAAAACATATTTAAGTTATTTTATTCGTTTTATAGATTGTGTGTACGCGTTACTTTTTTTTTTTAAATTTCTCGTTTGTTTTCCGAAAGCGAGCTTCGAACACCGTTTAGAAAGTGTTAATTCATCACCGGTAAGTACGAGTAACATCACGATTAAGACAAAACTATCATACTGCAATATTTCATAAGTATTATTATATAATACAGTGACAATTTTTTAATAAATTCTCCTAATTATTTTTCAGTAAAAAATGTTGAAAAAGTTTTCAATCGTGGAATTCGCGGATGGTATGCAAATCATACCATCGAACTGGATGGACGCTGATAGACAGCGAAGTATTTGGCCGAGCCATATAAAGAATTTGTATACCCTCAATAGAACAATTATGAAAGGAATTGTTCCAGTGGACCACGATGAGTGGGAAAAATGCGACATCGTCAGGTGGTTTGCCTCAGCAGGTATATTTATTTCATTAAAGTATTATTTATACACCGCGTCAAAATTAAAGAAACACTATAATTTTGCGAAAATTTTGGTCATTTTCAACAGGCTGTATTTGTGGGAAAAATGTTTTGAAAAAATATTTAGAGAACGCATTTTAACGCTTGAAGTTTATAGTTTTCGAAGGAAGAATTGAATTTTTTGTTTCATGCATTATGATTAGTGATGGCTAGAACCGTGATTTGTGAATCACGAGTGATCCGATCACGTTCGTTCCCAACCACGGTGATTTTTCACAGTGATCCGTGATTTTCGTGATCGCTTCTGATTGGTGCAGGCAGAACAGTGATCGCTTCTGATTGGTGGAGAGCATGACTGCTCTTTGCACGCTCCATATAACCCCAATTTCTAATTTCTCTCGAAACATTCTCAAGTCCTCACTGTTCTTATAGAATCTCAGTTGTATACTTTGAACCAATGTTATCGCTCTTGATCTATTTAAATTAACGAATATTTATTCACTTTAGTTAAAAAGTATAATGTATATGTGAATACTTTAGCCAATCAAATCAGTGCGTGCATACATTGACTATTTATGAATGTATAATATACTATATATTCGCTGAATTAGCACATTTTGACTATAACACAAGCTATATTGAAGTATTTTATAAAAAATAATTCAATCATGATCAAGAATTACGATCACAGTATTCACAGTGAGCAAATTCACTCGAGGTAAAAAAATCACGGTGATAAATCACTGTTAGTGATTTTGCACTCCATCCTTAATTATGATACTGTTTTATCAAGATGAAACGCGGGAAACGAAGATTATGAAATTTTTGCCTACTTTCAAGGTATGCACGGGCAAAAGAATATTTTGCCCCCAAATCCAAGGAAGAGCTCTTATAGAGCAAACATTTATGTTTAATTTCGTTTCTTTCGTTTTGTTGTATGATTTTTATTGACAGAGTTATTCGCGATCAAAGCAAAAAAGGTACTTTTCAATTTGAACACCTATAACTTGCGAACTCATGATCCTAGACAAATTTTCAACAGTGTTTTGGAAAGCTAAGAAAGTTTCCTTTCAGAAGCATTAGTTGGCAATTTAATGAGATTTTTTTAATCTATTTTTTCATTTTAAAATGATCCCAAAAATTCCATATTTATCATTTTGTAGGAAACTTGATGCCACTTCAAGGATAATCATGGAATCAAACAAGTTTTTTAAATATTTTTTCAAACATTTTTCGCCGAGATACAGTCCTTTGAGAATAACCAAAAATTTCGGGAAATTATATTGTTCCTTTACTTTTGACGCGAAGTGTATAAATTGAACCTGAATATGCATAACTTATTAATGTGTGACGTATTAATGAATCCCCACAAAATTACCTTTTTTTAAAACAGGTACAAAAAAGAGCGCCAAGTATATAACTCATTCAAAAAGAATCGCATTTAAAAACATTGTCGTAAATTAATATAAATTTATTAATGTGCTATATTTTTTAACTTTACAAAAGTAATGATATACTATAATTGCGCCAATTATCACAATGACTATTTATACAAAGACAAAATGTATTAAATAATATTAAGCAGATATATTTTTATACAAATAAATATTTTAATACGAATAAATATTTTATTCAAAATACTTGGCGCTGCTCTCCGAAAAAAATGTTAATTGTCTTGGTTAATAAATATAAAACAAGACAAGACACAACTGAGACAAGAAAGAAAGAAAAAGATTTTAATGCAATTTATACATATTTATTCAGTTTAGCAACATCAATTCGGAGAGCAGCGCCAAGTATTTTGAATAAAATATTTATTCGTATTAAAATATTTATTTGTATAAAAATATATCTGCTTAATATTATTTAATACATTTTGTCTTTGTATAAATAGTCATTGTGATAATTGGCGCAATTATAGTATATCATTACTTTTGTAAAGTTAAAAAATATAGCACATTAATAAATTTATATTAATTTACGACAATGTTTTTAAATGCGATTCTTTTTGAATGAGTTATATACTTGGCGCTCTTTTTTGTACCTTTTTTAAAAAAAGGTAATTTTGTGGGGATTTCACACATTTTGTAGTTTTATTGATGCCCAATTATCTAATTGGCGCAATTGGCTTATTTATTTACTATCATTTTTTTGTAAGAACAAAATATAAAGATCTTTAGCGCCTCTGGGCCATTGCCTTTTTTTAATTTGCACGTCATCAGCTTCAATCCAACTACTAGTCATTCCTTCTTCTTTACATATGCTGGTGTAATGGCCATCCTCAATACATGAACCACTATGAAATATAGCATTCATAACTTTATATGATTGTCTAGCTATCAATACTTTGGTTGTGGGAATAGTACATATCGACGTGCGTTACGAAAAGTAGCACGTTTCCATTTTCTTACGAAAAGTAGCACGTTTGCCTTCGTTCTCACGAAAACTATCACGTTTCGGTTTTCGCTGCGAAAACTAGCACATTTGAGCGATTTGCCAAGAAAAATAGCATGTTTCGTCTTTCGCTGCGAAAACTAGCACGTTTGAGCGTTTTGCCACGAAAACTATCACGTTTCGGTTTTCGCTACGAAAACTAGCACGTTTGAGCGGTTTGTCACGAAAAATAACATGTTTCGTCTTTCGCTGCGCAAACTAGCACGTTAGAGCGGTTTGCCACGAAAAGTAGCATGTTCGCGTTTACTCCGCGTTCGCAATTCCCGCACCCTCCCTTACTTAAATTATGTAGATTAAAATTTTCATATGTGTTGTCTTTTGGAGATTAGATGGAATTATTATTTATTAAACAATATTTTCAACAGTTGAATTCTTTTAAACTGCCCACGCGCTGAAACGAGATGGTTTCTGCAGTCTGCAGTATAATTCAAAACGAGCTATTCTTCGTGGCCAAACCGGATAATATGTTAGTTTTCGCCATAAATTCCCAAACGTGCTATTATTCGTGGCGAAACAGTATAACGTGCTAGTTTTCGTCGCAACAGTACGAAATGTGCTATTCTTCGTCGCGAGGCAGTCAAATGTGTTAGTCTTCGCGGCAGAAGACCAAACGTGCTAATATTCGTCAGAAACGATGGAACGTGCTTCTTTTCGTGGCAAACCAAAACGTGCTACTTTTCGTAAGAAAATTGAAACGTGCTACTTTTCGTAACGCACGTCGATATATTAAATTTACGTATTGCTTTGACTATTTTATCACCTTGCAATGAAAATAATAGTAAACAATTAATAACTATATCTTTCGTCAATATTAATTAATTCTTAAACATAATATAAGTTCCTGTATACTGTTCACATGATCCGTTATCTGATTCATGCCAATGTGATGAAAATCATACCAAATATCATGTAAATCGGACTACTTTTACACAAGCAATTTGTATTCCTAATGTAAAAGTAGTCCGATTTACATGACATTTGGTATGATTTTCATCAGAAAAACATAAGGAATCTATTGGTGTAACTTCCATTTCAATACGATAAAGAATAAAGAATTTTTTAATACGCTGAAATGAATATTTCACGTTTTCACCTTCAACTGCGGGGGGTCGACCGAGGATTTCATACCTGTTTCAGAAAAAAATAATTCTTTATTCTTTCTCGTATCGATATGGAAGTGATGCCGATGGACTCCATATGTTTTTCCGATGAAAATCATACCAAATTTCTTGTAAATCGGACTATTATTAACGAAGTTACCTTGAGGTTATGGAAATTAATTTTTCATGGAATTTCCTTCATTATTTTCCGAATTACGTCGTTCTTGGTGTCAGTTTTATCGGCGAAACTTAAGGAATCAATTGGCGTCGTTTTCGCAAAGATCTGATGAGAAATGCGGACGTTGAAGATTTCTCACTTCTTAATAGGCACTCCAACCCCTTCGAGGGTCGAAAGCCCTAAAATTCGGTGGGGCACTGCGGGGGCTTGACCTCGCCACGGGGTTCCAGGACGCATCCATTGTCGGGCGGAGCTCCAGAATCATCCTGTAGAAACTCTAAATTAAAAATGGCTTACTGGTATAAAAATGTCTGGCAATTTAAATGCATTATTATTATTTTGTACATGCCTGGTATAATAGAAACTTGCGCGTAAGAAGATATTTCTCTATCGAACCTTATCCGGGCAATGTCCAAGCTGTGTGCCCCCTTCGTTTCTAGAAGCTCAACAAAAAAATGTATTAAAAAATTTTAGCGTCTTACCTTGTTAATTGAGACAATTCAATGTCCTATATGGAGTAAAAACTCGTGACATTGGAAAAATGTTGACTACTTACCTCATTTGACATTTGGCAGGTTATCATGGTTTGACACTACCTAGGTTACGTTTTCCTTGACAGATGTGCTGTCTGGCTGTCACGTGACAACAATTTGTTACGCGATAGGCCGGAACCTTCATCCAATGAACGACGTGCCAGAGACATTTCCTCTCCCTTTCATGTTCCCCTCTGGCCCACACTTGACGATGGAGAAAAATCTCTTAACATAAAATTCGGCAAATTGCAACTTTGCATCGAAATATCTCAGCTCATAAGGCACGTAGGAACAAAACGAAGACACTTTTCTTATGTAAATCAAACCCAAGCTATCCATTAAGACCATTCAAAACTTAATCGGATCAGCCGTTATTGAGATTCGATAATCTCAGGGTTCTTCCAAAAACCGCTCGGCGTTATATAGCCACGGGAGTGTCTCGCGCTGCGCATATACCTATATATACTTGGCGCGAGACACTACCGTGTCTCTTGATTCTCTGTGTCAGATACTTATGAGGGAGCATTGGATAAACAGGAGACTGCCTTGGACACCTCCAATATTCCCGATTCGGATGCGACAAATTATTCGGGATATAGGAAAGTGTCGAAAGAGCGCAGGCGAAAAAATACTCGCGTTCACGTGTCCAGCGAAGAAGAGGACATTGAAGCAGAAGGGCCATTGCAGAAAAGGAAGAAGGGAAATATGTACCCCAAGGCACCTTCTGAAATGTCAGGAGTGCATGTACAAGAAGGTATTTTTATATTATTCAATCATTATTCATTATGAAAGTAAATGTGAAGTAATTTGTACAGTGTGTCCCAAAATTGTGCGACTTCCCGAAACGTGCAATATCTTGATCTCGGATTGAAAATGGTTAAGGACTTTTCGATGTCTTTTTTCATCGGTATATTGCATCATCCGAGTAGTCTCGCCATTTTGGGACCCCCCTTTGAATATTGATCGGAGCATGGTGTCAATTATGTAATGATGTGACGTCCCACTATTTTTCGCGCGGTATTTTAACACCACTTCTTCACAAATCAATCCACAACTCCATCAAAAACCCTCATACCCAAGCCTTACCCCCTCTTTCAAACCCAACCGATCGTTTAGACGATATACCTTAGTGGTCCCTATCTCTAAACGGTCAATCCAGATTCCTGACCGTTTGGACGATGCACCTTAGCGGTCCCCATCTCGAAACGGTCAATCCATAATCGCTGATCGCCTTGACGATGTACCTTAGCGGTCCCCATCTCAGGATGGTCAGCGACGACCTCCAAATCCCCTCTTCGACTTACGTGGCATGACCACTTCCCTCCAAATCTACTTCAAACAAATCCCTCGTCTTTAAAACCCTCTCTTAAATCGAGACTAAGTCTCATGCCCTCTCTATGACCAAAGAAGTCAGTACCCCGTTTACCCCTATCCGATACGACCTCCTAAACTCCACCAAATGGATTGAGTATTCAGCTTCAAAGCCCCATGCAAAAACCCCAGAAATGTTACTGCGACACAACTTTACGAACGTGATCAACACGTGATCGTTACCGCGACGCAGATTTGGCCTACGTGCCATAGGAACACACCGCACATACCCTTCACCCATTACCAGTACAAGACAAGGCCACATAAAACCCCTAAACACCGACTCTATTAATAAGTAATTGCGACGCATCTTCAAAGATCAGTCAAGGTGCATACCGCGCACACTCTTCACCCCTAACAATCCCGACCATAGTATAAATACAAGGCCCAAAACGGCCAGTTCGCTTCTAGACATCAGCTTCTAGCTTCTGGCTCTTCTACGGAAACCACTCCCGCGAAGTGTCTCTTTACGCAATTTTGCTATCTATACTGTGTTAGCTTACTGTGTTCAGTGCTCTACAGCAAATACCGTAAGCCATTACTATTTCTTATTATTATTCTTATATCATTTCCATACCATTTACTATTTCTTTGTTAATAACGCTTATTGCGGACTTATATCGATAACGTGTATTTCAAACATTATCGAAATTCTTATTAATTACTAAACGCTTATTGCATTTTTGTGTATTGTTCTTATTCACGCTTACTGCGTTCATATTTCATCGTTCATTATTGCTTACTGCATACATATATATATATACTTTGTACAACGAACCTTTATTGTATTCTATATTATTTCTCTAACGCTTATCGCAATTTTGTGTATTATTAACGTTCATTGCTAAACGTACTTCTTTCTCCGGTTTATATACCTGTTATTCATGTCCATACATATATTTCATACCTCATACTGTTTTATATAAATGTACTGTGTCAATGGTCAAACTCCCACGCATTATTATAATTAACGCTCCAGCAAAGCCAATAAACCGCTTTGTTTCAATCACGCCTCAAATTATTTGTATTTACCCATTGGTTACGAGAGATCTAAAAATCCAAACGAACAAGGTAACGAAACAGCTGATTCTAGTTCGCGAACGCGAGAGCGCTTGCCGTGTTTACTAACATACTTTTGCATGGCCTGTGTATAGCCGCACGTTTAGACGAGTTTCTCGGAATTATTACGTATAACTTCTTTCGCCTATGCAACGGTAAATCCAATTAGTAAAACCAAAACAAAGTGCTCTAACGGGTGTCACCTCAGGGACCATAACTATCTAAACCTTCCCTGGTCGTTCAGTGCTACGAATCTGGCATTCGCGCCTGAATCCTACACACCATAGTGCCACGAATCACGTATTCGCGCCTAAAATTCCTACTCTCCGCAGTGCCACGAATCTGGCATTCGCGCCTGCATCCTTTCGAACATTCAGTGCCACGAATCACGTATTCGCGCCTGAATCCTACTCTCCGCAGCGCCACGAATCTGGCATTCGCGCCTGCATCCTACTCTCCGCAGTGCCACGAATCTGGCATTCGCGCCTGCATCCTACTCTCCGCAGCGCCACGAATCTGGCATTCGCGCCTGCATCCTACTCTCCGCAGTGCCACGAATCTGGCATTCGCGCCTGCATCCTATTCTCCGCAGCGCCACGAATCTTGCATTCGCGCCTGCATTCCTACTCTCCGCAGTGCCACGAATCTGGCATTCGCGCCTGCATCCTACTCTCCGCAGCGCCACGAATCTTGCATTCGCGCCTGCATTCCTACTCTCCGCAGTGCCACGAATCTGGCATTCGCGCCTGCATCCTACTCTCCGCAGCGCCACGAATCTTGCATTCGCGCCTGCATTCTCTACGAATAAAACCCCATATGTCATCTTCCCCCAAGACCTTCACCCATAATTATGTCACGTCCCGGGTGAAGGTCTTTGGGGAAAATGACATATGGGGTTTTATTCGTAGGGAATGCAGGCGCGAATGCAAGATTCGGGGCGCTGCGGAGAGTAGGATGCAGGCGCGAATGCCAGATTCGTGGCGCTGCGGAGAGTAGGATTCAGGCGCGAATACGTGATTCGTGGCACTGAATGTTCGGAAGGATGCAGGCGCGAATGCCAGATTCGTGGCGCTGCGGAGAGTAGGATGCAGGCGCGAATGCCAGATTCGTGGCACTGCGGAGAGTAGGAAATCAGGCGCGAATGCCAGATTCGTGGCGCTGAATGTTCGGAGGGATGCAGGCGCGAATGCCAGATTCGTGGCGCTGCGGAGATTAGGAGTTTTAGGCGCGAATACGTGATTCGTGGCACTATGGTGTGTAGGATTCAGGCGCGAATGCCAGATTCGTAGCACTGAACGACCAGGGAAGGTTTAGATAGTTATGGTCCCTGAGGTGACACCCGTTAGAGCACTTTGTTTTGGTTTCACTAATTGGATTTACCGTTGCATAGGCGAAAGAAGTTATACGTAATAATTCCGAGAAACTCGTCTAAACGTGCGGCTATACACACGCCATGCAAAAGTATGTTAGTAAACACGGCAAGCGCTCTCGCGTTCGCGAACTAGAATCAGCTGTTTCGTTACCTTGTTCGTTTGGATTTTTAGATCTCTCGTAACCAATGGGTAAATACAAATAATTTGAGGCGTGATTGAAACAAAGCGGTTTATTAGCTTTGCTGAAGCGTTAAATTATAATAATGCGTGGGACTTTGAGCATTGGCACATAACATTTATATAAAGATTTATGACATTTATAATATATATATGGACATGAAACATGTGAATATTAGCGATAAAGGCTTAGAATGTATACGAAATGTGACTAGTAATAATAATTAGTAAAAGCAATGAGAATAATATGATAATGCAAAACAATACGTTAATAAAGCAATAAGTAGAAGCAAAGTATAAGATAATAGAGCAATAAACATAAGCAATGAAGAAAATAGATATGCAATAAGCAATAATAAAATAGAAATATATTAGATAATACGAATGGAGATGATATGCACTAATGAAATAAGTAGTTGTAATCGCTTACGATTGATGTCGTCGATAATAGAACTGAGTCTAACACTTTAAAAATGCGCGACTTGTCAACTATGACTCTCCTTCATGAGAAGTTCCCGTAGAAGAAGCTCTCTGGCCGTTTTGGGCCTTGTATTTATACTATTGTCGGGATTGTTAGGGGTGAAGAGTGTGCGCGGTATGCACCTTGACTGATCTTTGAAGATGCGTCGCAATTACTTATTAATAGAGTCGGTGTTTAGGGGTTTTATGTGGCCTTGTCTTGTACTGGTAATGGGTGAAGGGTATGTGCGGTGTGTTCCATGGCACGTAGGCCAAATCTGCGTCGCGGTAATGATCACGTGTTGATCATGAGGGTAAATATGCGTCGCATTTACATTATAAATAGATTTAGTTTTCAGGTGTTTTTACACATAGGCTTTCGAAGCGGAATACTCAACCCATTTGATGGAGTTTAGGAGGTCGTATCGGAAAGGGGTAAACGTGGTACTGACTTCTTTGGTCATAGAGAGGGCATGAGACATAGTCTCGATTTAAGAGAGGGTTTTAAAGACGAGGGATTTGTTTGAAGTAGATTTGGAGGGAAGTGGTCATGCCACGTAAGTCGAAGAGGGGATTTGGAGGTCGTCGCTGACCATCTTGAGATGGGGACCGCTAAGGTACATCGTCAAGGCGATCAGCGATTATGGATTGACCGTTTCGAGATGGGGACCGCTAAGGTACATCGTCCAAACGGTCAGGAATCTGGATTGACCGCTTAGAGATAGGGACCACTAAGGTATATCGTCCAAACGATCGGTAGGGTTTGAAAGAGGGGGTAAGGCTTGAGTATGAGGGCCTTTGATGGAGTTGTGGATTGATTTGTGAAGAAGTGGTGTTAAAATACCGCGCGAAAAATAGTGGGACGTCACACCTCCCCCCTTATATGAAGAAATTATTATTTCTTAACATAAGTGGCGGGTGGCTTGGAATGAAAAATTTTGAGCGAAAATTAGTGGGACATCACACCTCCCCCCTTATATGAAGAAATTTCAATTTCTTAACATAAGGTTTGGGTGGTTTAAAGAAAAATAAAATATAAGGCCTATTTGGCGAGAAAAGGAGGAAAAACAAAAGGTTGGCCTGTTTGGCGTGATGAAAAGGGGAAACAAAAGATAAAGCCTGTTTGGCGAAAAAAAGAAAAATATAAAAGATAAAGCCTATTTGGCGAGAAAAAAATAAAAGGTATATGTACAGGGGACTTATATACAAGGGATGGAGGAGGTTCGGGAAGTATTTACAAGGAAGGTAAAGGAAGGAAGGGCTAGGAGGAATTTTAGGATCTATACAGGGTATTTGTTTGAATTTAGAAGGGTCTATACGGGACGAAGGGGCATGGTCTCGTGGAGTTGCTCTCTGTTGATTGATGTTGGAAAGGACGGAGTCATCTATGGAGATGTCCGTCTGCGGAGGCGTCTCGGGTGACGACTCGAAGAGATCACTTTAGGGAGGGGGATGTTATTTTCCTTCCTTCTGGACGGCATAGCCGCGTAAGTGGTGTTGTAGCATTAAATGTTGCAGTAGAAACTATCTAGGATGGAAAATTGATTAAGGTATCTTTTGTTTGTGGTGGCGTGGGGTCAACCGGGACTCTCGCGTATATGGTAAGGACGATCGTAATATCTTTTGCACCATAGATTCCTACTCAGAGGTGATAGATAACCAATGTATGTTTCGTTTTCAAAATTTTCGGTTACCGGTTTCCGACTGGGTACCCGAGCTAATTTTCCGAATATTAATTCACGCGAAGTGCAGCCAGTGCCCTTTTGGACGCTGGTGTTATTTGAGAACGCGGCTAAGTTCCATTCGTTCCATCTACCTATAATTAATTGTGAAGATTTGGTCAAAGCGAGATGCAATCTTTTTATAGAGCCATTCGTCGGTGGGTGGAAGGCTGTGGTTCGGAATTGTTGGGTTTTACATTCCCGTACTGCTGTTTTCGCGAAAGTGCTTTTAGAGTTTGCCGCTTGGTCGGTGAGGGTGGCTCTAGGAGCTCCGAAATGACAGTTAAATCTTTTAACGAATTCATCAGCTCCTTTAATTGATGTGAGTAGGCTGAGAAGCACGCACACAGGATATTTTGTTAACAGAACCTGCATGGGTAATTTGTAAATTTGATCTGTTCTCGTGGTAGGCAGTCGTTCACGTATGTTTTCCGGGGAAGAACTTGGCCGAATTTCTGCTGGCGACAATTTCCGGCGCATCTTTCGGTGCGGTTGAATGGGTTTCCATCCCTGGCGAGCGTTGGATGTGGGTATTGCGAGGTCAATGGAGTTGCTGCCACTCGTTGTTGCATGGATCGGTGATTTGGAGAACCGAGGCCTCTTGGAGCTGCTTGGCTTATGTTTTGACCTGTCTTCCAAGTCGTCGTCCGATTTTTCGCATGGTCGTATGGGGCATGCCTCCACTGCAAGGGGTTTACGAGATAAGGCGTCTGTAGTGACGTGGAATTCCAGTTTAAAAGTCGAGTATTGCAGGATCGGTTCCTCCTGCAATGCTGATTTTGAGTGGTTAAAAGCGGTTTGTTGGGACGATCTCCAGTCCAATGGAGTGTCTGTCTTCCGTAGTGAGGCCAAAGACCGAGCCGTTTTAGGGAAATCTGGGATAAACTTAATGTAATATCCGGTCAGTCTGAGGTAGTTGTGAATTCCTTCGGGTGCGCAAGGTGCTGAGTAGTTCAGAACGGCGTGGATTTTCTGTTTGTCAGGTTTTAGCGTAACCGCGAGAGACTTATGGGAGGTTAGGGGAAGGGTTGATTTGGCATAATGCGTAGGGGGTGAGAGTGAGTGCACCGTCGTGGGTGCCTCGAGGTAACAGATCGACGGATCCGGGGCTAAGAGGGATTTGTTTTTTATTAGGTCGGGGATGGGAGTGATACCTATCGGCATCGTAGTCTCTTTAGGCAGTACCCTTATTGTTCTAAGGGTGGAAACAGGATCCGGAGAGGTGCTTCTTAATAGCACTTGCTGCGTCGGATTGACGTCCTGAAATTGCTTTGCGTCCTGAAGTTTTGGCAAATTTACCTTAGTACTGGTATTGATTATTACATCGGCTGTTTTCTGAAAGTCTGGTGAGTGAATTCTCACAGACGGGGCCTGACCAACTGTGTTTATTCGAATGATACCGGCTTCTACGGTATCGCTGGTGTCTTTGGTTGGATCGTAAGTGGGTGGACTCCTGCTTGGCCCACTCCATGGTTCGCATCCATCAGTGCTCGGAGGAGTAGTTTCCGACTCTGTTTCCCACAAGGTTCTTGGATCCTTGTAGACGGCGAATTTGCGTTCTCGGCATTCCGAGGTCGCGTGTCCGGGCTTCATGCAGTAACTGCAATTGTGTATCTCCGTAGGTTTCGGAGGTGGAGGACGGTTTTTATTCCAGTATGGGAGCAGGGGATCGGGTGCTTGATACCTATATTCCGCGGCGTGGTTAGAAGGGTACCTCTCGGAATTTTGGTTGATTGCTGATTGTTGGTTATTTCGACAGAACCGTGCGCCGTGACCTGTCTTGTTGCAGATTTGGCAGATTAGTTTGGGATCGGAGAATCGGAGACGGTCCCTATCAATTTGTTTGTCTACGAGGACAGCCAGATCGAACGCTTCTTCGAGAGTTTTAAAATTATGCTGTAATAGCATTGTCCTTATGTGAGGTGGAAGACCATCAATGAACGAGTCCAAGGTTAGGCGATCTACGTCCTGAGTTCGTGCGAAGTCTCGGTAATGTTCCCTATACTCTTCCAGGATGGCGAATCGGAGGTCTTTGACGCGCGAAATGTACTCTAATATGTGCTCGTTGGATCCTTTGATAACGTTTGCAAGTTCCCCACGATAGTGGTCAGACGTTTTACCAGGAGAAAATGTACGTTTAAGTTGTGTGATTAGATCATTTACGGTTTCAAAGACCCGATCCTCAACCGCCAAGTACGCATGGTCTTGCAGCTTATTTATCAACAACCTCGCTAGCTGGGGTTCGGCTTGCGAGGGAACCAGAGCCTTAGCCCTATTGCAAGCTCTCGCGAATTGCAAAACGGACATGTTGTGACCGTTAAACTTTGGGACGGTTTCTATTGCGTCTTTCAATTTGATCTGGGGCGATGGACCTTGGTCCGGAATGTAATTGTAATTTAGTACTGGTTTCCTATCAAAACGGGAGGAACCGGGAGTTGCGAAATTGTTCGCCAATGGCGGGGGTGCAAGAAGTTTGTCCATCATTCCTTCCAATTTTTGCATCTTTTCGGCAAGAACTTTCAACGCGGGGCCGTCCGAATCGGAGACTATGCCTGAACGCGTATTGGATTCCAGGTTTGCGACCAATTCCGCGCACAAGCTTTCAATTTCGGCTTGCCCTTGCCGTACTAACTGCACCTGCTCCATTCTTTCGGCGATCGCGGCGTTTACAGCGTTAGCGGAAGGGCCCGCGTCTGGGTTCATTATGTGAGAGTCCTCGGTATCGCCGTACACGGACATGTTTAGGCCGTTTATTTAAAATTCGGGTCGTTCTATACCCATGTACTGGTTGTCAAATTCGCGGTGGCTCTCATTTGCTAGAAGATACCAATCTGAGCACACGACACAACTGCTCACGGGGCAGATTTGAAATAAAGCGGAATTGCACCGCGAGCAATTGGGAGATACTTTCGGCATCTGATAGTAATGGACTTGATAAAAAGTTTCCACGTTTGTTAGATCCAGCTCAGAGCAGTTTGAACAAATGTCGTCTCCTTCAAAGGTTGCAGCTATTCTCCCGGAGACACAGATCAACCACCGCATATGTGCCGTCAAAATTTGTAATCTGCGGCTGCGGTAATTTAACGTGCTACGATGTGGGTAATTAATGCACATTTTAAATTTTTATATAGATATATATATTGGGCTATTGTGGGCACCGTGTGTTCGAGAATTTACTTCTTTGAACAGTTAACGCATCCCACCGCTGTCACCAAAATTATGTCACGTCCCGGGTGAAGGTCTTGGGGGAAGATGACATATGGGGTTTTATTCGTAGGGAATGCAGGCGCGAATGCAAGATTCGTGGCGCTGCGGAGAGTAGGATGCAGGCGCGAATGCCAGATTCGTGGCACTGCGGAGAGTAGGAATGCAGGCGCGAATGCAAGATTCGTGGCGCTGCGGAGAGTAGGATGCAGGCGCGAATGCCAGATTCGTGGCACTGCGGAGAGTAGGATGCAGGCGCGAATGCCAGATTCGTGGCGCTGCGGAGAGTAGGATTCAGGCGCGAATGCCAGATTCGTGGCACTGCGGAGAGTAGGATGCAGGCGCGAATGCCAGATTCGTGGCACTGCGGAGAGTAGGATGCAGGCGCGAATGCCAGATTCGTGGCGCTGCGGAGAGTAGGATCAGGCGCGAATACGTGATTCGTGGCACTGAATGTTCGAAAGGATGCAGGCGCGAATGCCAGATTCGTGGCACTGCGGAGAGTAGGAATTTTAGGCGCGAATACGTGATTCGTGGCACTATGGTGTGTAGGATTCAGGCGCGAATGCCAGATTCGTAGCACTGAACGACCAGGGAAGGTTTAGATAGTTATGGTCCCTGTGGTGACACCCGTTAGAGCACTTTGTTTTGGTTTTACTAATTGGATTTACCGTTGCATAGGCGAAAGAAGTTATACGTAATAATTCCGAGAAACTCGTCTAAACGTGCGGCTATACACAAGCCATGCAAAAGTATGTTAGTAAACACGGCAAGCGCTCTCGCGTTCGCGAACTAGAATCAGCTGTTTCGTTACCTTGTTCGTTTGGATTTTTAGATCTCTCGTAACCAATGGGTAAATACAAATAATTTGAGGCGTGATTGAAACAAAGCGGTTTATTGGCTTTGCTGGAGCGTTAATTATAATAATGCGTGGGAGTTTGACCATTGACACAGTACATTTATATAAAACAGTATAAGGTATGAAATATATGTATGGACATGAATAACAGGTATATAAACCGGAGAAAGAAGTACGTTTAGCAATGAACGTTAATAATACACAAAATTGCGATAAGCGTTAGAGAAATAATATAGAATACAATAAAGGTTCGTTGTACAAAGTATATATATATATATGTATGCAGTAAGCAATAATGAACGATGAAATATGAACGCAGTAAGCGTGAATAAGAACAATACACAAAAATGCAATAAGCGTTTAGTAATTAATAAGAATTTCGATAATGTTTGAAATACACGTTATCGATATAAGTCCGCAATAAGCGTTATTAACAAAGAAATAGTAAATGGTATGGAAATGATATAAGAATAATAATAAGAAATAGTAATGGCTTACGGTATTTGCTGTAGAGCACTGAACACAGTAAGCTAACACAGTATAGATAGCAAAATTGCGTAAAGAGACACTTCGCGGGAGTGGTTTCCGTAGAAGAGCCAGAAGCTAGAAGCTGATGTCTAGAAGCGAACTGGCCGTTTTGGGCCTTGTATTTATACTATGGTCGGGATTGTTAGGGGTGAAGAGTGTGCGCGGTATGTACCTTGACTGATCTTTGAAGATGCGTCGCAATTACTTATTAATAGAGTCGGTGTTTAGGGGTTTTATGTGGCCTTGTCTTGTACTGGTAATGGGTGAAGGGTATGTGCGGTGTGTTCCTATGGCACATAGGCCAAATCTGCGTCGTGGTAACGATCACGTGTTGATCACGTTCGTAAAGTTGTGTCGCAGTAACATTTCTGGGGTTTTTGCATGGGGCTTTGAAGCTGAATACTCAATCCATTTGGTGGAGTTTAGGAGGTCGTATCGGATAGGGGTAAACGGGGTACTGACTTCTTTGGTCATAGAGAGGGCATGAGACTTAGTCTCGATTTAAGAGAGGGTTTTAAAGACGAGGGATTTGTTTGAAGTAGATTTGGAGGGAAGTGGTCATGCCACGTAAGTCGAAGAGGGGATTTGGAGGTCGTCGCTGACCATCCTGAGATGGGGACCGCTAAGGTACATCGTCAAGGCGATCAGCGATTATGGATTGACCGTTTCGAGATGGGGACCGCTAAGGTGCATCGTCCAAACGGTCAGGAATCTGGATTGACCGTTTAGAGATAGGGACCACTAAGGTATATCGTCTAAACGATCGGTTGGGTTTGAAAGAGGGGGTAAGGCTTGGGTATGAGGGTTTTTGATGGAGTTGTGGATTGATTTGTGAAGAAGTGGTGTTAAAATACCGCGCGAAAAATAGTGGGACGTCACACCTCCCCCCTTATATGAAGAAATTACAATTTCATAACATAAGTGGCGGGTGGCTTGGAATGAGAAAAAAATTGAACGAAAAATAGTGGGACATCACACCTCCCCCCTTATATGAAGAAATTTCAATTTCTTAACATAAGGTTTGGGTGGTTTAAAGAAAAATAAAATATAAGGCCTATTTGGCGAGAAAAGGAGGAAAAACAAAAGGTTGGCCTGTTTGGCGTGATGAAAAGGGGAAAACAAAAGATAAAGCCTGTTTGGCGTGAAAAAAAAGGAAAAACAAAAGATTGAGCCTGTTTGGCGTGGGAAAAAAAATTAATAAAAGTTAAGTGATGGGGTGGTTTATGTACAGGGGACTATTTACAAGGGATGGTGAAGGAAGGAGGGACTAGGAATTAGAAAGGGGGGTAGGAATATTCGAGGTATTGGAGGGAGGGATCGTTCAGGATGAACGTGAGGTCGTAACCATCTTGATAGTGGTCATTGAACCACCTTAGAAAAGCGGGTGTCAGTTCCGTAAAGTCTGGAATACGGATGGCTGACCCCGTGTCCAGGACTTCCACGACACCTGGGTAGGAGGGAGGGTGGAGGGAATTTGGAAGGTGGAGGTTTGGGAAGGAGAAGGGTATGGATGGGGAATGGAATGGACGAGTGGCTCCATTACCCCATTGTTAGTTGGAGGACTGTTTTGGGGCCTTGGAGTGATGGCCTCTTGAATGATTTTCTGTGTCGGTGTTTGCGGGGGGGAGTCGTCGAGTGTGATGACTGGTACAGTCGGTTCTGCCTCCCTGATGATGACCGAGGAAACGACCCTTGGGAGGAGGGGCGAAATGCTTCGGCCCTCCCTGGCCGTCTCTCGGCGCATCCACCGCAGGTGAGACAGGTGCCTGGCCTTTCTTCCCCCCTTTTGTCCAGGCCTGGGTACCTTGCCTTTTCCCCATCTATTTGGCCCGGGTGAAGGTCTTTGGGGAAAATGACATATGGGGTTTTATTCGTAGGGAATGCAGGCGCGAATGCAAGATTCGTGGCGCTGCGGAGAGTAGGATGCAGGCGCGAATGCCCGATTCGTGGCGCTGCGGAGAGTGGGATTCAGGCGCGAATACGTGATTCGTGGCACTGAATGTTCGGAGGGATGCAGGCGCGAATGCCAGATTCGTGGCGCTGCGGAGAGTAGGATTCAGGCGCGAATACGTGATTCGTGGCACTGAATGTTCGGAAGGAAGCAGGCGCGAATGCCAGATTCGTGGCGCTGCGGAGAGTAGGATGCAGGCGCGAATGCCAGATTCGTGGCACTGCGGAGAGTAGGATGCAGGCGCGAATGCCAGATTCGTGGCGCTGCGGAGAGTAGGATTCAGGCGCGAATACGTGATTCGTGGCACTGAATGTTCGGAAGGATGCAGGCGCGAATGCCAGATTCGTGGCGCTGCGGTGTGTAGAACCCCCCAGTAACCACCCAACATATACACGCCGGCTCATCCTTTTCTGCATTTTTTCTGCGATGAATACACCATCCGTCGTAAGCCGTGACTTCTCGAGCCCCTGCTCGACCAGGCTACGTTGCATCTGCCCTCGTAACTGCACGGGCACATCCTCCATGTCCCACAATGGCTCGGCACGTGCTACGGCAAACGGGCTGGATGGAGCTACTCCCTTCATCTTGTCTATCTCGACGAAGTGAAAGGAGGTCCCACCCACCAGCTCACTCTCCATAATGCCCCATGACGCCGCCAAAGTCCGATGGACTGCCCTGAGATCCGAGGGTGTAGCATGCCACCCGGTATCACTTATCCGGTCCTTCCATGCCCCCAGTGCAACTCCTAGCCCCCGTACTTCCTTCTCTGATTCTAGACACAACCACCTTCCCTTACCGTGCCTTGCTAACTCCAGTCCCATCCTGCTTCGCGTATCGATGCCGGCACCTCCCATGCAACTGGGAGTGAGTGCAAAGTCAGAAGCATCCTCCCTTAAGATCTTATCTCCAACCGCATCCTCTAGGAACATCTCAGCGCAGACCTCAGGCACACATCCCCGCAATGAGGCCAGGTACCATTGATTGAAATGGCCGTACAACCGTTCTGCTCTCAAGATTGGCTCCGACTGTATCGGATTGCGAAAACGTATCCCGATAAAGGTGCGCGCAGTGTACCCAGTAACGCCGGTCGGCTCGTAACTCCTCCGTAAAAACTCCGAGCTACACCGTGATATGTACGTCTTCTGGGAGTGGACCTGATATCCAACCTTCTTGTATGTATCGATGATTAACTGGATCCCTACAAGGTCCGGGGTCGCAAAAATCACGTCATCCCCTTGTGCATAATGGTGCTGTATCGAGATGGGCCTACCCATACGGTTCGAGGAAAGCGCCACTATCACCTTAAATGATGCGATGTTGAGCACCGTATCTAATAAGGCTGTCCACCTCCATCCAGATGGCAATCCGTTGTTCCATTCGAACGTACGCCCGTACACATCCACAGTTGCACCCATTACAAAAAGGCTGTCCCACAAAGCCGCCCATACCTGATCGAATTCGGCCCCCAACCGCTGCCGTTCCATAAATACTCCCATGGCATGCATGACTACCGCGATAGAATATTTAGACTGGTTTTGGTCAAAGGCACCCTGATCCAACGGCACCTTATACGTCCCCTTATTTCTCACAGCAGCAATCAGGTCGAGGTCTATCTGCTCGTTACCCCTTCTGCCAGCAAATAGTGTACTCGTCAGAGAACCGAACAAGCCGTTCTCAACCCACTCTGACAGGAAGTTCATCTTACGATTGACACTATCCCCTGTTTTCACTACAGGCCGTACCTTAGCGCCCTCACTCTTTTGCATAACGACCATAACGACCAACTGCTTTCATGCGTCTAGTACGTACCCGTCTGCCCTCAACTGTTACCTGTGTTTTTCGTCCTGTACCGCCCCTACCTTTCATCCATCTTCCGGTCTTCACCCAACTACGAATGGTTGGAGGCTTCTTCGGCTTCCGCCACTCCCGTTGGGAGAATTGGTACGCTTCCTCCCACAACATCCCCATGTACTCGTCCTCTCCTATTGGGCCTCCAAGTACCTTATATTCACCTAACCACTTCTTCACGTCGGGGAACAACTGCTCCCCGGTAGCATACGGTAAATACCCGAACCCGAGCTCCCAGTAGCACATAGACCTCCAATGAGGTGATATCATCTCTCCTCCCATCTTCATAAGTCCGGTCATCAGTTTGAACATCTTTATAATTTGACATTTGCAAGCATTTGGTGCACTATTCCGCATAGTGTGATATGTCTCTACCATGGCCATCCCACAAAGGTCACTGTGTAGTCGGACCAACATATGAACATTCTCTTCGAATGTACCATCCGGTAGTCTACACCCTATACACTCCTTATGTTTTGGTAATCTATATTTCCTCAGATTACGGAGGAATTCCGACATCTCCAATTCCCATCCCTTCACATCGCATCCTTTACTACATCCGTTAACATACTCTTTCCCGATCTCTTCAAGCCCAGACGAAAGCTTGGTGCTGTACAACTCCCAGCTCCAACACTCCTCGGGAATTACACGCTCTGTCTCACCCCATTTTATCGTCGAACAGGAGCATCCTCGATCCTCTTCTGGACATCTGGGTCCACAAGACTCAACACTTTCGGTCCAGCTGCAACCTGTTGGATGGTTTTTTCTACCATCTTGCCACGTCGTGCATCTAACTCCGCGACGGTGACTGGGGTCAGCTCTGATGGATGAGCCCCATGGGTAAGAGCTGCTCCCTCCTGCAGCCCGGCAGCGTCCGTTACCGAGTGGTTCCACTCGGTCAACCTTATCCCCCTCACTTTGCCCTGGAGCACTGCCAACTCGCTCTCCAGCTCGGCAATCCGTGCAGCCGTTCCATCCACAGGTGCGGTGGTGGAACCCCAGCCATTTCCCGACTGTAACAACTCCCGGTCATAGCCGGTCTCCCGATTGAAGTAGTGCTGGGCTACCCCAAAGTTGTCTCCAGCCTCGACCCCCGCGTAGAGCACTGTGCCCGGAGAGAAGTCCACTGCGGTCATCACCATCCCGGTGCTCTTCAAGATGGTCACCGTCTTTAGTTCCTGGGCGTCATAGTCCTTCAACCATACGGGGAGTCCCCAACCCCAATTACGTGGGTCGTGGGATAGGTGATGAGTTCCGGGGTCCCACCCACGCGTTTCGGCATGCAATCCTCCTGCCGAAGAGTCTACAAGGTACACCTTTGTAGGCAGTTGTGTACCATCCGGGTGTGTTCTGTATGAGAACCCCCAATCTGCTGCTTCCAGGTCCAACCTATTCATACACCCTTCCAACAAAGGGTCGTCGGCCCCCTTAGATATCTGGACGTACATGCCACAGCTCCATCGTGTTGGACGTGTATCCAGGTCATACGCACCTCCTTTTTCCCGTCCCGACCCCGGTATACTGAAGGCGTTGAATTCAGTATTCTCTACAGCCCTCACTGAACTCGAAGGGAGCCGGATCCCGGTGAGGGTGCCTGCAGGTGTATTGCGCTGTGGTCTGTTCATGTTCCAATACATATCCACCAACGTGCCGAAGAACTTTGTTGCGAACTCGCTTACGGTGGATGTCTTAGCGGCATTGGGGTTATGTACTAATAATGGCCATGCCCTAGAGGCACCTGGCGTTCGCGGGAAGGCAAGATTATCTGTGTGCCCCCCGCCCTTCTTCCATACTTCGAAGGTCTTCCGGACCAACCTGTTGCGTTTCATCATGTCAAGAATGCCCCCTCTCTTCCGGGCAGCACTTTTTGTGGGGTCACCCATGCATGCAGTCCTGAACTTGGCCAGGCCCAGGCCTACCACCAATTCCACCCGATTACTCCAAGTACCAACGACCATATGTGGCTGCCGACGCGCAGCGGGGCGGTGCTTAAACCTTGCATCAAGGGCCGACACGGAGTTGCGGCCCCCGTATGCTGGGTATGACTGAGGGGTCAGAGTGTCCAGAGGGACGAGCCGCATTGCCCGGAGGACATTTGAGGGGGCCCCCACGTAACGCATTGTATTGCGTGTCTCACCCACTGCTTCAACCCGCTGGTGATAGCGCACCGTAAGCAACGACACTATGGTGTCGATCTCCACCCAGTCAATACCTCCCACGATGAAGCTATCCACATACTTCTCGAAATCCTCTCGCAAGCTGGATTTTGATGCCAAGACCCGGCGTAACATGTATGCGATCTGTTCGTTCATGGAGTGTACGGTTATACCACCCACTTGTTCCCTAAATCTGTCTGATTGTTGCACGGTAAAATCGCGGTTCCCGATTACGACCTTATTTACGGTTTTTGTGGGTACAACAAAAATGATTCTATTCCCTCTCTGGGGAATGTCTACGAGAGCAGCAGTTCTGACAAACCACTCTTCCCTCGGTTCAGCGGAGGCCAAATCTGTAACCTCATACCTATCCACTACAGACGCCAGGGGGTATGTGAGGTGTGACAGGATCCACATATCAAGTCCGTTGGTGCCTGGAACGCTATTGTCATTGACACATATCACGGTGGTATCGTTATCCCCCATGTTCCAGCACCCTTCAATCGTCTGGAGTTGCCCCGCGTTCTTCAGAGCAAGTTTTATGACATCGGAGGACACGATTATTGCTGAATAATCCCAGTCGCCCAATGCATGCAGGGGAATTACGCGAGAATCTGACGCATCCATTCTCCCTGCCCACGCGTAATCGACTCCCGTAGGCTGTACCACGCTAACTCGTCTTAGGCTATCGTACAGCGCCGTCTTTATAGTCAAGGCTCGGTAATCTGCCGCCTCCGCCCGAGCGGCGACGCAGAGCATGGTGGCAGTGTTGGGCACACATGCAGCTAGTCCGTACATGTTCTGCGCCCTGCTTACGTTGGCTAGCCCGGCATGGGCAGACTCGACCAGTGTTACGGCATCCACATAATCTGCCCCTAACTGTGTTGTTTCCAACTGCCCCCGCGCTTTACGTTGGTCCAGGCCTAGTCCTATCCACCGTAAGTCGCCCATTGCCACCCGCTTACGCTCAGCGACTAGCCGATCGCGAACAATTGCCCTTTGTTCATCAACCTCCCCACTACTCATCGTACTAGTGGTGGACTCCGCTTGGTTTAAGTCGAGCACCCTCCTTATCCCACCTCCTGCCTTCACGAATGTTTGCGCGTCTGCGGAAGCGAACTCACTGTACAGTACATCCATAAGTTGGTCGTGGACTGCTCTTCCCCTCGGTGTTCCAGGAGACGCGGAACCTATCGCTGCGTGAGATATAATGTCCTTAATTGCAGCGTCTAGTTCCTCCTGCGTAAGGTCCCCGTGGTTAAACCCTCGTACAGCATCAGCACACGCCGATAGTACAAACTCCCTCGGTTCGGGAGGCAGGGTCAAAGCCGCATCAAGGATCCTTCGCGGGAGACTGTCCTTGAGCGTTTTCTTAATTTTGGTGACAGCGGTGGGATGCGTTAACTGTTCAAAGAAGTAAATTCTCGAACACACGGTGCCCACAATAGCCCAATATATATATCTATATAAAAATTTAAAATGTGCATTAATTACCCACATCGTAGCACGTTAAATTACCGCAGCCGCAGATTACAAATTTTGACGGCACATATGCGGTGGTTGATCTGTGTCTCCGGGAGAATAGCTACAACCTTTGAAGGAGACGACATTTGTTCAAACTGCTCTGAGCTGGATCTAACAAACGTGGAAACTTTTTATCAAGTCCATTACTATCAGATGCCGAAAGTATCTCCCAATTGCTCGCGGTGCAATTCCGCTTTATTTCAAATCTGCCCCGTGAGCAGTTGTGTCGTGTGCTCAGATTGGTATCTTCTAGCAAATGAGAGCCACCGCGAATTTGACAACCAGTACATGGGTATAGAACGACCCGAATTTTAAATAAACGGCCTAAACATGTCCGTGTACGGCGATACCGAGGACTCTCACATAATGAACCCAGACGCGGGCCCTTCCGCTAACGCTGTAAACGCCGCGATCGCCGAAAGAATGGAGCAGGTGCAGTTAGTACGGCAAGGGCAAGCCGAAATTGAAAGCTTGTGCGCGGAATTGGTCGCAAACCTGGAATCCAATACGCGTTCAGGCATAGTCTCCGATTCGGACGGCCCCGCGTTGAAAGTTCTTGCCGAAAAGATGCAAAAATTGGAAGGAATGATGGACAAACTTCTTGCACCCCCGCCATTGGCGAACAATTTCGCAACTCCCGGTTCCTCCCGTTTTGATAGGAAACCAGTACTAAATTACAATTACATTCCGGACCAAGGTCCATCGCCCCAGATCAAATTGAAAGACGCAATAGAAACCGTCCCAAAGTTTAACGGTCACAACATGTCCGTTTTGCAATTCGCGAGAGCTTGCAATAGGGCTAAGGCTCTGGTTCCCTCGCAAGCCGAACCCCAGCTAGCGAGGTTGTTGATAAATAAGCTGCAAGACCATGCGTACTTGGCGGTTGAGGATCGGGTCTTTGAAACCGTAAATGATCTAATCACACAACTTAAACGTACATTTTCTCCTGGTAAAACGTCTGACCACTATCGTGGGGAACTTGCAAACGTTATCAAAGGATCCAACGAGCACATATTAGAGTACATTTCGCGCGTCAAAGACCTCCGATTCGCCATCCTGGAAGAGTATAGGGAACATTACCGAGACTTCGCACGAACTCAGGACGTAGATCGCCTAACCTTGGACTCGTTCATTGATGGTCTTCCACCTCACATAAGGACAATGCTATTACAGCATAATTTTAAAACTCTCGAAGAAGCGTTCGATCTGGCTGTCCTCGTAGACAAACAAATTGATAGGGACCGTCTCCGATTCTCCGATCCCAAACTAATCTGCCAAATCTGCAACAAGACAGGTCACGGCGCACGGTTCTGTCGAAATAACCAACAATCAGCAATCAACCAAAATTCCGAGAGGTACCCTTCTAACCCCGCCGCGGAATATAGGTATCAAGCACCCGATCCCCTGCTCCCATACTGGAATAAAAACCGTCCTCCACCTCCGAAACCTACGGAGATACACAATTGCAGTTACTGCATGAAGCCCGGACACGCGACCTCGGAATGCCGAGAACGCAAATTCGCCGTCTACAAGGATCCAAGAACCTTGTGGGAAACAGAGTCGGAAAGTAACAAATTCTAAGACTGATTATGATCTCTCACAATAAAAACGGTGTTTTTCATTAAATTTTTGTAAATAATTACCATTCTCATACAATTTACGCTTTGTATCAAAGTGCCCCATCCAATGTATCTAAGTGCCCCGTAGGTGGGGCAGAATGATACAAAACCCATTTTTTACTCAAGTCATTATATTCTCATTATCTTCTAACTTTAATCATTCTTTTGATTGCTATTATAATATTGATTAGTTATGACATGCGTAAAGCAAAAAATTTTTTTATTTCACTCATTTTTGTTGCATAACATATGAGATTCAGTTTTTCTGCATCAATCTACCCCACTTCCCCCTACAGGAAATTATATTATGTTTAAGAATGAATTAATATTGACGAAAGATATAGTTATTAATCGTTTACTATTATTTTCATTGCAAGGTGATAAAATAGTCAAAGCAATACGTAAATTTAATATATGTACTATTCCCACAACCAAAGTATTGATAGCTAGACTATCATATAAAGTTATGAATGCTATATTTCATAGTGGTTCATGTATTGAGGATGGCCATTACACCAGCATATGTAAAGAAGAAGGAATGACTAGTAGTTGGATTGAAGCTGATGACGTGCAAATTAAAAAAAGGCAATGGCCCAGAGGCGCTAAAGATCTTTATATTTTGTTCTTACAAAAAATGATAGTAAATAAATAAGCCAATTAGATAATTGGTCATCAATAAAACTACAAAATGTGTGAAATCCCCACAAAATTACCTTTTTTAAAAAATGGTACAAAAAAGAGCGCCAAGTATATTAAAAAAGAATCGCATTTAAAAACATTGTCGTAAATTAATATAAATTTATTAATGTGCTATATTTTTTAACTTTACAAAGGTAATGATATACTATAATTGCGCCAATTATCACAATGACTATTTATACAAAGACAAAATGTATTAAATAATATTAAGCAGATATATTTTTATACAAATAAATATTTTAATACGAATAAATATTTTATTCAAAATACTTGACGCTGCTCTCCGAAAAAAATGTTAATTGTCTTGGTTAATAAATATAAAACAAGACAAGACACCACTGAGACAAGAAAGAAAGAAAAAGATTTTAATGCAATTTATACATATTTATTCAGTTTAGCAACATCAATTCGGAGAGCAGCGCCAAGTATTTTGAATAAAATATTTATTCGTATTAAAATATTTATTTGTATAAAAATATATCTGCTTAATATTATTTAATACATTTTGTCTTTGTATAAATAGTCATTGTGATAATTGGCGCAATTATAGTATATCATTACATTTGTAAAGTTAAAAAATATAGCACATTAATAAATTTATATTAATTTACGACAATGTTTTTAAATGAAAGTCTTCCAAGCTTTAGAAGAACAGTACTTTCGATTATAGCTTCATATCGTAAAAGTACCTACCTGAGTCATTATTAGCTTTTATGGCATGTCAGCCTGCTTTTTATGAGCTTACAACCCGTAATGCTAGTTTATGTGGATCATGGAAGTTTTCCGCGCTATCCAGGCTACTGGACCCGCAACTTCGGGTGACCCAGTAATATGGGCAATCAGGATGCGTTGAAACAATGAAGTATACTAACCGCTGTCCCTTCGAACCGAAAACTTTTACAATTTGGCAAATTCGCGTGATCCCCACCCTGAAAACATTTTAGACCTGACTAAAATTTTCGAACGTTCCAAGAATCAATTGCACTTCAGAAACCGTGCGAACATCGTGGAATCACTGCGGAACTCATACAAACCTGGCCTGTTTCCGCTAGGTGTATACGACATATTTTTACCGCGATCTTCAGTGACTGTGTACTGTGGCAAGATGGATAAAACTTGTTTCTCTTGTAGTGCAAATCTTGCAAAACGGCCAAAGAAGAGTTATAGGCAAGCAACTTTGGGACTTTTCTATTGCGCGCGGTGCTGTAATAAAAGTAATAGAGGGGGTGGTCGACACGGGGAAGCATGTGGCAATGACATCCAAGTGGAAAGAAATGAACCCAATTATTTGAACGTGCCTATTATGCGAGGTCTGCAATCGAATGCTTGTTGCGCCTTTGGATGTAAGGAAAGAATTGGATTGCAACAATTAAGCCGCCAAATATGTGCTCAACTATTTGTTGAGCACCAAGTTTATTACAAATATGGGATGACAAAAGCCTGCGTAAAACATTTCGACGAAGAAGGAGACTTCATTATGCCTGCGATTAGGATCGTCGCAAATGAGCAGATGTCGTCAAAAATGCATTGCCTGGAAATCGCTGATTTGCTACGAACAATGGCCGAAATGGTGAAGGAAACTCAGCAAAAACTGAATCATTGTCAGTTCAATGATATGACAAACACACAACTGTTGTTCCAGACGGGTCTTACTAAACATCAATTCGTTGAATTGACAGAAGTTTTGCCCGCTGCCATGTCCGTTAAAGATCGTACGCAAGCACTGGGTATCTTCCTGGCTCGTCTTCACCGCGGGTATACGTATGAAGATCTTGCTTACCATTATGGATGCACAAGGCAAACAGCAAGTAAATGGTGTCAAATTGTGCGCGGCGAGCTTGCTGTAGATCGATTTGCCGGTAATTTATTAAACATGCATTTACCACGGCCAGACATGATTAATCATAATTCTGGGATGGCAACGAAACTGCTTGATCCAGAAGGCAACAAATTATTTTTAGTACTTGATGGGACATATGCTTTTATAGAAAAATCTAATAACTTCGAACTACAACGCAATACATATAGTGAACACAAACACCGCAACCTCGTGAAGCCATTTATGGCAGTCTTTAGCAATGGTTATATTGCTAACGTTTTCGGGCCTTACGATGGGAATATCAATTACGCAACCATAATGAAAGATTTATTGGAACAAGAAGAACATTGGGTTAACTTCCGAGAAAACGACGTGTTCATTGTTGACCGAGGCTTTCGCGATGCGATAGAAGCAATTAGAAACAAGGGTTTCAATCCATTAATGCCAGCCTTTCCAAATGGACAATGTGGGAAACTCACTACACAAGAAGCCAATGATTCGCGAATTGTGACAAAACTTAGGTGGGTGGTTGAAGCAGTTAATGGACATATTCGGACGAAGTGGCAAATATTTAACCGCACAATACGGAACACCAACTTGCAATATATAATGAGTGATTAGCGAATTGCTTGCGCATTGTACAATTGGACATTTACCCCCATGGATTCTGACAGAAGCACTGGATTACAGGATAAAGTAGCTGACAGAATGCTACAAATGCAAAACCATCCGAACAAATTGAAAGATCTAGTGGACCGAGAAAATCTCAACCTTAAAACTAAAGATTTTGTAAATATATTAAATACAGATTTGCAGCTTCCAGAACTCGCCGTTCAAGACATGATTGTTTATTGTACCGGCACATACGCCTTAAAAATGTCACAACATTATATAGAGGACAACATGTCTGCAACAGGAGATGTTGCAATTGAAATCGGGCGTCCTGCGCAAGAAAATAATTTACCTGAAAATGCAGCTCCATTTGACTTCCAGAAGAACGGAATTCACATTAATTACTTACACGGTAAATTATTGCGTATGCGAATCCGATCTCGGCATAGGAATGCTACAAAATACTTCGTTTATATATTAATTCATCAAGAAAAAACTGGATTGGAAGCAATAATTGGGCACTACTGTTCCTGTAAAGTTGGTTCTCGAGTCGTAGGCTGCTGTTCGCACGTGGCTACGATAATTTGGTACGAACATATTAAGCGCATTGATACAAATGCGGATTTAGAAGATGCGTACGACGAATTCATCGACGAATAGGACATCAGTAACGACGACGCAGAGGCTAATTCTGACATTGATTTAAATATTTAAGTGGCGGTAAGAGATATTTTATTGGGATTTTATTACTTCAATCGTCTCAAATTCTTTTCCATCAAAATCAAGATAATTTTTATACCTTCCAAGCGTTTTCAAACTGATTCATACTCAAGGGCTTAACGCAGGACTAAAGGAATGAACGTCACGACATACATTTGGCGCTGCAACGTGCTACACTTGCTTACACCCGATGTTCATCCTGTTCTAATAATTGTTTTATAAGGATTGCATCATTAAGCTTCTCATTGTAGGACCCGAAAAACATAAGCAATATAACCATTGCTAAATACTGAGCCGAACCCTTGCATTTGACGCACTGCGCTAAATCTTCGTTGAATAATTCTTTATAAATGATGCATTAAGTGACTTGTCCATCAAAGCCTAGTTTAAGTTTAGTTTAGTTTAGTTTAGTTTAGCCTAATTTTGTTTCATAGTAGCATTTTCAAAGACGCATTCACATAGTTCTGCGTCCATTTTCCTTCTTTTCTGTTTCATTTCGGACATTTTTCTGCAGAAAAACAAAGAAGGAAAACCTAAGGACTTTAATTATTGGAAATTTTTTTAAAAAATTTGGTCGGTACTATACAACTATAAGGTGGCCGGTACGACACGACAAGCACGTAAAACAAGTTTTAGGTTTCATGCGTATTGTACAAAGCAAATTGAAAAAACCGGGCCATTTATGTATACCTAATAGTCAAAAAATAATGTACGTAATATGACACAATTTTTTAATTACCTGAAAAATAAGAAATAAGCTATGAAAATAACTTTTGTCGTACGGAAAACTAGCGCTAATGTTAAACGCATTAAAACTCTGGTAATACTAAAGAAAAAAAAAATGGTCACGGGAATACGTTGCTTAGAACTATAGTATTTATTTATTTCTCCATCGGTAGTGCAGTTAACATTAGAAGCGAGATCTAGCTTTGGCCGGTACTTTACGCTGCCAGGTACTCTATCACTTTTCCCGATGTCTCATCAAATACTAAAACTAATTTGTTGCACTCTGGATCATGCAGTTTCGTCGCCATTCAGGGAATTATAATTTATTATGTCTGGACGTGTTAAGTGCATATCTAATTACATATGCATATCGAAAACAGGCTTAAGGATTTTAAGATTAATCATCTTCACATCAATATGTTTCGTTCAATCAATAAAATGTCACTCCATTCACTATTGTAAGTGACGCATTAGTATGAATACTAACCTGCACATTCCCAACTCATACCTGCGAATCGTCTATCATGAATATATTATATTCATGAAAAACAACTGATCCATTGGCGATTTCGCCCTGGGCATTTGGAACGGGGCCCATGCGGCAAACGCGGGCCCAACACGGCACTGAAATGAAGGTGGTGGGGCACATTTGCCGTCCCAATCTGCTAGAGTATCGCTTACACCCCTTGGTTTTTCCTCAGGTGCCTACCCGAGGTCCCTCGGGCCGGATGGGCTTTTACTACCGGTTTCTTTTGTTCAAAACCGCAAAATCTCGAACATTGAGGCCATTTTTCGACATTATCCCATCTGATATCGAAGTTAAAAATGGTATCAGTCGATTCGCCTTGGCGAGACCTTTCCAACGGTGTATAGCATATGCTGTACGCTCTTGGGTCAGTAAATCCCTCTAGGACTTAACATTGTCCTTTAAACACTACTGACCGGCCATGTACCTTAATTCTTTCGATTGCCGGACTTCCCACGTTTCTGTATTACATCTTTGACATTGTTTCTGACCAATCGTAAAAATTAACTGCGTTGGTCGTCAACGTAGTCTAAAGAATGACGCGGTTTATGACCGTATTGTTCCCTGAGTCGACGTTCGAGAACAGTGCGCCCCGGTCACCATGTTGTCCCACCCGATAATGAAGCAGTATACCGATTAACCCCTTAGTATACGAAATGAGTTTTACGAACGAAACGAAGGGCGGAGAGGATAGAAACGAAACATACTGTCAATAGCACCCCCGTGGTACGTTTCCTGACTTAGCCTCGTAATAAATTTTATAACGAAATGATCATAACGTTTTCGCCTAACCGACACCGTTCCTTCGCCTGTCTATCCCTTCCACAACCTATCTCTTTGTTTTCCAAATATTGAAATGACCAATAATGTACCTATCTTCGAGGACGTTGTGGGGGCACGACTGGTAATACCTTGCATGGGACAGTCAGAATTGTTTCTGGAGCGAAAGCGAACGGATTTTAACAGAGCTATCATCGTACATTTGGCAGACAATGTATACCAACGAAGAGTATTACGATATGTTCGTGGTGTACGGGAGCTGTGACACCAACATCGTGGCTGCTGTACGCGCATACAATGAGAAGTATCCCAATCGGCGACCCATAACCAGGAAAATAATGACGGGGTTGATATGGAACGTAAGAAGGACTGGTCAATTTCGTTCTGATAACAGTAAGAGGGGAAGAACAAGAAGCAACGAGTCCGTGGAAAATGAGGAAGCAGTGATCGATTTCGTGGAAGAAAATCCAACAATAAGTGTGCGTGACATTGAAAGAAGATCAGGAATACCGAAATCGACGGCACATCGTATTTTACAAGAAGAAGGATTGTATCCATACCACCTGCGTCGTGTACAAGCACTACTGCCTCGCGACATGCCAGTTCGAGTGGCGTTTTGTCAGTGGCTTTTGAACGCGTATGAACAAAATCCAGACACCTTAAAAAGGATTCTGTGGACAGACGAAAGTACGTTCACGCGAGAAGGTGTTTTTAACACAAGAAATTCACATGTGTGGAGTTATGATAATCCACATGCAACCACCATCAGAAGTTATCAAACTCAGTGGACCCTCAACGTTTGGGCTGGGATAATTGGTGATCACATTTTGGGCCCTTTCTTTCTACCAGCAAGATTGACAGGTGAAGCGTATTTAAATTTTTTGGAGAACGATTTGCCGATTGTTTTGGAAGATGTTGCATTGAATGTGCAGCGGAACATGTGGTACCAGCAAGATGGAGCTGGACCACACTTTGCGAATATTGTGAAGAACTTTTTAAATAATGTCTATGCGGGTCGTTGGATAGGTCGTGCAGGTGAAATAAATTGGCCACCACGATCTCCAGATCTTACTCCCTTGGACTTCTTCCTCTGGGGGTATGTAAAACAAAAGGTATACTCCATTGAAATTGATGCCGTAGAAACGTTACGACAACGGATAATCGCGGCATTTGAAGCTATTAAAGAACAAGGGGTGTGCGAGAATGTTCGCAATTCCTCCATCAGAAGGCTTCAAAAGTGCGTAGAGACAGAGGGAGACCTGTTTGAACATTTATTGTGAGTAGTGTAGTGCAACAGAGTGTACATTAATAATGCCAGTGAGTGAGTGAATGAGTGAGTGAGTGCTGGTTTTTAGTGAAGTGAGTAACATACACTAAGATAATTCCACGGAAAATCGATCACTGCTTTCTCTCCATAACTCGAATTTTATTGAAATTGGGACACGATATAAGTACTTTCGACTGCCTTCTTACTTCCAACCGTTAGCCCCGTCATTTGACTCTTATCCATACCATCCTCCTGACCCATCCTTATCCTCTCCTGATGGAAAAAGCCGACCACCTTCTCGTGGTTTCCGTTGAGCAATGACACTTTTTCAACAAATAATCAAGATAAGGACAAGCTGGAACTTATAAATCTGATTATTATAAAAACAGTATCATTGGCCAAGAGTGGGTTAGTAAAATTCTCTTGCAATTCTGTCGATCTGTTTTTTGACCTCACTGAAGAAATGTGGGGTGGCAGAGGTACGGTCAGCTGACTGTAATCGCGCGCGGTTGCTTTACCTGAGACGGGGCGCACCATTGCCTTTAACAGCTTACTGCGACGTTAATATCAGCTGCATTACTCTAGAAATAAGCTTAATTTACAGAAAACATATCAGCGAATGTGGTAGTACTTTTTCTGATTTTTACAATCGCGACCTCGACGTGAAACGATAAAGGACATTTCGATGTCTTCTGGCATCAGGATAATACATGTCCCGGATTGTCTCCCAATTCAGGGACAATACGCGTTGACGTATTCCGTGCGAGAGAAGGCGGGCTTGAAGTTCGATTGGTCCTGAACTAACCATTTGGGCCTACTTATCTCCCGTGTCTAAACACGCGCTCGAATTTCCAAACAAAAGCACCGGTTGACGTATTCTGTGCGAGAGAAGATGGCCTTTAGGTCTGATTGGTCCCAACCTAACCAATCTGCCCTGCATCCCTCCCAAATGGCCACTGTCTTGAGGAGGCTTCACAGGAATTTCTCCTCCCCAAGGCCCACCTTCTCTCGCACGGAATACGTCAACGCGTGCTTTTGTTTTTATATTCGAGCACGTGTTTATACTCCAGAGATAAATCTTTAATTTGAAGGGAGGACGAAGCAGGAGGGCCCACGCGCTGTCAGCGGACTACCCCCCTTTATCCTGTGTCTGAACGCGAGGCGTATATGTTTCTCACATCTGGCATATTTAGCTGATCGGCCAAAGCGTTTCGTCAGGGTCGCGTCATAAACGCGTGACCGTTTTAAGGGACTCCAAGGTCGGGTACGCGACTCTGGCCACTCGCGGTGAAAGGTCTAGGGCAGGCATCGTAATTAAGTGAACGCGGCAGCCGATTTTCAGAAGCAACGCCTCCTTTCTCCCGCCGCGCGTCTTGGCCCCCGCGGCGGCCCAGAAGCTTGGAGCGCCTCAGGCCCGTACCACTTGAACCGCGCGTGACGTATTAGGGCGACATTGTATCAATAGGTTTCCACATTGGCCCAGAGAGCACGATTGTCGATGCGCTTTTGTTTTGTCAACGCGCCACGCGCGGTTCATATGGTACGGGCCTGAGGCGCTCCAAGCACTTAGGCCGCCGCGGGGGCCAAGACGCGCGGCGGGAGAAAGGAGGCGTTGCTTCTGAAAATCGGCCGCCGCGTTCACTTAATTCCGATGCCTGGTCTAGGGGGTCGCAAGACCAGCCCTTTACGTACAATCCGGATGTCCGTGTTTTCCGCGCGTCAGAAAAACACACTTCCACTAGCAGGTATCCGCCGCCGAACTGCCAATCAGGGTTCACACGAAGTCCCTCACCAACCCTGATTGGCTAAAGAAATCACTGCCTCTGCGACCAAGTTCCACGTTGGTGTTTTCTTTTGCCACGGAAAACGCAGAAAACTCAGTCAAGACACAACAGTCATCACAATCTGTCTCCGAAACCTGACCAGACGTTTAGACTTTGCTGACGCCATCCGTGTGAAATCGCTGATCGTGCGACGCGTGCTCGCGAACTGCCTTTAAGTGGAAAAGTGATTTTGTGAAGCATGGAGACCTATGCGGGGTATTCGTGCAACGACATGTTTAATATGATTGTGCTGTACGGGGAGGCTGGCTGCAGCGCATCACGCGCGAAGCAATTGTACGCGGAACGGTTCCCAAATCAGCGACAACCATCCCGGCAATTTTTCATCAATTTGTGTGAAACATTGCACACTACGGGTTCCTTTTTCCCTCGCATCGAAGGAAGAGGACCAAGAAGGGATATCGACAGGGAAGAGGAAATCCTTCATCATATTCACAATAACTCTGCCCGCAGTACGAGGAGTATTGCTCGACAAATGGGACTATCCCATACGTATGTCCATCGCACCTTGCGTGATGAAGGTTTGTAAAATTTTAAAACGAAATTCCGAACGGTACAGGTAAATAGGGCGCTCACTCAATAGGATTCTACTCGTATTTACTTTAGCTTCCACGCTACCCTCTATTGCAAATTTTCCTACACTCAATTTTTTTTAACTAAACATTTTTGTGCGAAAAAACCCATGTTTCGGGGACCCTATCGTTTAAACATTTGGCAATCATCGCCCAGTTGTTTCTTAACACTGCCCGAGGATAACGCGATAACCACACATGTGTAATTAAGGAATATCTTTGGTTTTTTTATTTTGGATGATCCTGTCTAAAGTTATCGTGGCGATAGTGCAGGCCAGTTTTTTTTTACAACGATGCAGCACGTAATGCATATCAGAGGTAGGGGTGGGCAAAAATGAAATAAAAAAATTGTTTTATACTCTACATTTATAGACGCATAAAGAGCAAAAATTTTTAGACCCAGACATGGAATCCTTTTTTAGAAAAAATCATAAAAGTCACTTATGTTTTCGCGCGATTTGACCGGGGGGTGCCTTTAATATCTGAATCACTGACCTTATCCTCGCTATCGACTAATGATTATGATATTTTTTATTTTATATTTTATTTCCGCATATTTCACTAATAACACAAACTCCCACTAATTAAAAAATCATTAATCCAAAATCCCACAGGCTTATACCCTTACCACTCACAACGAGTGCAGGATTTATTACCTGCGGATTTTGAAAGACGGCGGACTTTCTGCCGGTGGTTTCTCGATAGAGTGGAACAGGATGACCATTTCCCGGCGATCGTACTCGCAGCAGATGAGTCAACGTTCACACGTTGTGGAATAATCAATTTCCGCAATTCCCACGCGTGGGAAGCCATGAATCCCCATAGTGTTGTGACGGGACACTTCCAGCACGAGCTGCAGCTAAACATATGGGCTGGGGTCGTAGGCGATCGTCTCCTCGGACCACATATTTTGCCGCAGCGTCTAGATAACGCAAAATATGCTAGATTTCTTCGACGGGATTTGCCACTTCTACTAGAAGATGTCTGCCTGGCCACCCGAAGAGATATGTGGCTTCTTCACGACGGCGCCCCAGCCCATATGGGAAGAGCTATACCAGCTATAGGGCGAATTTGGGGGAACCGAGTAATTGCACGGAATGGTGCGGTTCCGTGGCCGCCAAGAAGCCCGGATTTAAATCCAATGGATTTTTACGTATGGGGCCACATGAAAACATTAGTATACGCCGACACCGAATTTGAAACCTTAGATGAATTGCAGGGTAGAATATTTCATGCTGCTAACGTTATACGTGAGCAGCCTGGAATATTCGCCCGCGTTCGTGCTAATTGGTTGCGTCGGTGTCAGGCGTGTCTAGATGCAAACGGCCATCATTTCGAGCATCTTTTATAAATAAATGTAGGTAGCGAAATTTGTATTTCTTTACTACACATTCACGTAAGAGTAGCCGCGCATTGACAGCAGCTTGTTGCGTGACAGTTTAGTCACACTCAAAGGAAAGAAACAGTTTTGTCGCTTTCTGAAAAAAAAAAACAACACGTTTTACAGTAACGTCGTCAAAGGAGCTTACATCCATGTAAATCAAATCACTTTTCGTGAGCGTTAAAACTGTCGCGCAACAAATTGCCACCACACCAAAAACACGTGTAGAGTTTTCGTTCACTTGATTGTTATTTTCTAGCTGACGACCCTAAGTGCCTCCGCCACTTCAAACAGATCCTTAATGGGACCGCTACTGTAAGGGGTCCGTACTTTCTCGGTTACTGGGTCATCTGGAACCGCTCACAACGGGCGGTCTTTGTGCTACGGCTCATCTGTGTGCGTGTAGCGACGATCATTTCCACAAACATCTCCGATGTTTAAACCTTTATAACAGCTAAACTATATATTCAGACCCTTTTACTCTACTGGTGGTCTCCAATGTATTTGCAAAATTATGGAATCCTGCGACTATCAGTTTAGCGTATAGACACGTTAACTTTGAGGCATTATTACTGCAAAATGGGGACAGATCGGACACTATGTCATAGGACTTTTATGTTCCATTGGGCCTCCCCTACGACCCCCTAAAATATCGCTACGTATACCGTTTACACCCTGTATACAATTTTTTTTATTAAAAATACACTAAAAACTAAAGAATAATTATTTTCTTGTACTACAATTTTGATGGTGTTTTTTCACTTTAAATAAAATCGTGGAGCATGATATCTCACAACAAATTCACTTCGAATTTGCCATGTGTTTTATTTAGAAAATATATACAAAAAAAAATTTATGGTGTTAATATCACATAATTCACTTTAAATAAAATCATAGGGCACGATATTTCATAACACGATATGAATCACTTTAATACTTCAACTTCTGGTTGCACATGGTGCCCCACGATTTTATTTAAAGTGAATTATTTAAAGTGATATTAACACCATCAAAATTGTAGTATGTACAAGAAAATAAATATTTTTTAGTTTTTAGTGCAAATTATAATAATTTTTTTTTATATATTTTTTATTTTCTAGTTTTTAGTGTTTGTGGATTTACATTTCACAGCTCAAACTTTTTTAGAAATATCTTTTATTGCTGTATACAGTTTAACAGTTTGCTTAAACGCTATAGTGCTAAAGTCACTAAAAAATAATTATTTTCTTGTACTGCAATTGCGATGGTGATATACTACGAACGCCTGCAAAGTTTTAGTTTTACTATTCGTACATAGGTGACGGATTATTTCCCGATAAATTGTGTATTTTCGGTAATCGCGATGCCACTATAGTCTCCCGAACGCAGCTGCTTATTGTCGTTTTCGTAAAGAACGCGAGTGGCTGATTTCAAGTCGTTAGGATTTGTGGTTATGGGTTATATTTATTGATGATTAGGTTATTTTCTCACCCCTTCGGGGTTATTTTTTTTTTAAATATTGTATTGTCATTCAATCTATGCACGCCTGCAAAGTTTCAAGACAATTGGATAGTTGGAAGTGGGTTAGATTTGAGTTGCCAGATTTGAACCATACAAACATACAAACAAACAAACAGAGGATCGAAGCTGAATAATGATTACGTTATTAAATTTGTATTTCAACAACAGACAATTCTTGTTGATAAAATAGATAATTTGATGTATAGCTAGATAAAAAAGAAAGTGTCATGTTTTTCGAAGAATTAGGTATAGCATTCATAAACTTCATTACGATCGGTGTGTTACACTTCGGTGATGTACCTTATTCAAATTGTATGCTTTGAAATCACACATTGATTATACAAAATATTACATCTCTCTACGTATAAATGAAAAATATTGATGCGCAAATTAGTATTCTTTCATTGACATGTTTCCTAACTTCACTACCCAACCTCTCTATCATTCATTATTGCTACGTTCGGCGAGGCTCTGACGCTAGACGCAGCTCTCGTGCCGTATTCCTTCAAGACTTCTCGATAGACAGAGAGAACTCTGTGGCAACAGCGCGGCAGAGACAGAGAGAACCGAAGATATGGCAACTATGCGTAAAAAATTCGTCTTCACAGAGTACCTGGAGATGTCACTACTGTATAAGTTCTTTTTATCGACCGCAGTAGTTTCATTAGGGTCCGTCTGTTTACTGGGGACGCTTCGATCGATTCGGACCATAACAAAAATGAGACGGCAGCCTTAATAGCAAATTGCAGCGTATATAACAAGGACGTAATTCGCGTAAATCGCGTTCTCAATCGCGATCAGATCGAAAGCATACGCCTTCTCGCGAGAGAAAAACGGGAAAATTGTGCTTTTGGCATACTAAGTATCCGAATAATCCCACTTCGTGTAAGCATTGGTGCGAAAAATATACAACGTGGAAGTCGGGAAATTAGTCCGACCCTCCGTACGGAGACGGGAAAAAAGGGTCGTAACGTATCGAAACGTCTCCATGTCCGCGACCGGGTGTCAGGATTAACTTTCCTAATCGATACCGGTGCAGACATTTCGTTGATACCGGCTTGTGAAACAAACTGTAGCGTACCTAGTTCGTTCAAGTTATTCGCCGCGAACAATACCTTAATAAACACTTTTGGTGAATCACTTAAGTCATTAGATATAGGCCTCAGACGTTCCTTGAAATGGAATTTTACAATAGCCTCTGTTCCATTCGCCATTTTAGGCGCGGATTTTCTCACACACTACGGGATATCGGTCGTTCTGCGTATTCGTTGTCTTGTCGATACTCTGACGGGTTTGGCGGTTAACACAATAGTGATGAGCGTAGATTTTGTGTCAACATACGCGATAGATCACTCTTCGACCTATGCAAAATTATTGTCAAAATTTCCTGAGATAATCGGTAGCTCTTGTATAGATCCGCCTTGCGGAATAGATGTTTATCACCATATGGTAACCTCGGGTCCTCCTATTTCCGAACGTCCGAGACGATTAAATCCGAACAAATTAAAAGCTGCGAAAGCTGAAATGAAAGCTCTCGTAGAATCAGGCATTTGCCGTCCGTCATCTAGTCCTTGGTCGAGCCCTATTCATTTAATATTATAGGCAGACGGTACATGGAGGATCGCAGGGGATTTTAGGCGAGTAAATGCGGTGACGATCCCGGATCGTTATCCCACGTCTCATTTGCACGATTGTGCGACAAATCTTGCGGGCAGGACGATATTCTCGTCATTAGATCTTCACCGAGCATACAACCAGATCCCTATGGCTCCTGAGGACATTCCGAAGACGGCCGTCATTACCCCGTTTGGACTTTTCGAGTTCGTGTATATGACCTATGGTCTACGAAATGCGAGTCAAACTTTCCAAAGATATGTAGATCGGGTGCTTGGAGACTTGGATTTCGTGTTTGTCTACATAGACGACATTTTAATAGCTTCTAATTATGCAGAAGAGCAAGCCAAGCATTTAAAGACTGTTTTTGAAAGACTTAAAAATGTCAATCTTAGATTGAATTTAAGTAAATGTGTCCTTGGCGTACCGAAGATTGAATTTCTCTGGTACATCATAAACTCTAAAGGTATTCGTCCTACCGCTAAAAAAGTGGAGGCGATTATTTATTTTCCCAAACCGGCAACGGTTATGGAGCTAAGGCGTTTTTGGGAATGACAAATTTCTACCGTTTGAATATTCCGCAAGCAGCTAAAATCCAAGCACCTTTGAATGCATTTTTGAAGGATTAAAAAAAGAACGACAAAAGGCCAATCGCGTGGGATGATGAGTCGGAATCGGCATTCATCAGAGTTAAGGAAACCCTGGCGAATGCAACATTATTGGTGCATCCTCGTGCCGGCGCGCAGACGCGTATTGTCACCGACGCTTCGGACCTCGCTGTGGGCGCAGTCCTTGAGCAGGAATCTGTGTCAGGAGTTTGAGAACCATTGGCTTTTTACTCTCAAAAACTGTCCCCTGCGCAGAGGAATTATAGTGCGTACGATCGCGAATTAACGGCAATTTTCGAGGCAGTAAAGCACTTTCGATATTATGTCGAATGTAGAATCTTTAAAATTCTTACCGATCACAAGCCACTTGTTTATGCTTTTATTCAACGTTCTGACAAGGCTTCTCCGCGTCAAATTCGTCAACTATCCTTTATTGCACAATTCACTACATCAATCCAGCATGTACCGGGTACTAGCAACGTTGTTGCAGACCCATTATCTCGTGTAGAATCATTAAGATTTCCATTGGAAATAAATTTAAAGGATTTGGCGTCGCACAGTGCGGCCGAATGATAGAATTTTGGACAAAAATCTAAATTCAGTTATAAATGTCAAAATATTGGAATATATTTACGGAAAATAAAATTATTAACTAAAATTTTACAAATTTTTTAAAATTATTCACTATTTTCGAATTCGCTTAAACTGATTTGCAAGTCAACGAAAATTGAATCGTTTGATTCGTCTTGCTCAGCTGCAAGGTATTCTTTAATTTCTGTAAAATCTTCATCTTCATGCTTTTGTGAACTAGCTTTTCGATGACTTGAAATCAAAGGATCAGACGTAAGTAAGAGAACATTGAAAAGATCCGTATTTGTGTTTTCTCTACTTGTTTTTCGCGTGTGGCTTAGTCGATGTTTCCTTATTTCTTTATGTCTCGCTTCTAAAGCCTCTTCAGAAAGAACGCCGATTGGTAAATCAAAAAACTCAATTACATCACAACCGTGTAACAAAACTTTATGTACGCTAATAGGCATGTAGTACCATGTATATTTTTCTAAATATAATTTTAACGCGTCTTGTAACAATATATTAAAAGCACTTACATTTATTTTTTGTCCACAAGATAAAACTCTTAGAATTGTGTAAAATTTATCTATTAAATTTTTATTAATTTTTGTAATCTGCGAGCTAATAGTCGAGTTGCTGAAAAACCTCCTGGCTGTATTACCGTCAATACTAGAGCCATATCCTGGCTTTGGCTTATCCACAATAAGTCCTAAACGGGATTTGAATTCTTCTTGAATGCGTTGTTTGTTAATTGCAAATAGTTTCTTATTTTCTTCTCCTCTTACTTGCCATTTTTTAAATGGAAGTCTGTATGAGATATGAAGAAGACATTCAAAAAACCTTATCCAGGAATGTAAAGTGGACAAGCCAAAACGGTAATGCTCAGTTTTTTTAGTTTTCTCAGCAACTCTTTCGGAATTCATCTCTTTTGGAGATGCCCCGCAAATATAGCATTTTGCGCAGGAGTTAGTATTCGATAAAATGTTGCTTACACTACCATCTAACATTGTAAAATGCAATTGAAAATTGACTTCTATATTCTTGCCATCAAAATTACATATATTGGGGGAAAGGTTTGCTATTTCGGTATTTATTAAAGTTTCTTCTTGCCTAATTAATGACTGATTTTCCTTCATAAATATAAATTTGATAGGCCGACAGAAAAATGTCGACGAAGGACGAGGGTTTATCCACAGCGTGTTATTATGGTTATCTATTAACTTTAACGGTACTAAAGCAATTAAAAACAAAAATTCATCTGTCTCAGATAAGTTTTGTGTAAATTTCTGTTTATAATTACTATGTCCGGAGCTTCCGTCAAAGCCCCACTTGCAAATCAGCTTTAAATTTGCGTTATCTTCTATTGTAATCAGTTTTAAAATACTGTGAGATGTGGCATTTAGCAAGTTTTGTATACTTATTTTAGCAAATATCTTGGTAACAGATATTTCAGGTAAAAATGATTTTTTCATTTGTCTCAATTCTTTGATACTGGGGAAACATTTGTTATGAAAAACATTGACAAATGAGCGGAGGATGTTGTACTTTCTTTCCGACAAATCTAGATCTAAATATAGCGCGATTATTTCTTGTGGTGTTAGATTAGGGTGTGACTGAGTTGGATGGAGGGATGTCTTTGATAATTCCTTAGCAGCAAATTGAATTTCTTCTGCTGGTCGGGATGAAATGATATCTTTCACACGACGCCGTTTTGTTTTTATCGATGCATCCTTAAAAAGTACCATAGGCCTTCCACGACTGGTGGACGGTTGCGATTCGAAATTTTATTCTTGATCTAGTACGTTGACTTCCTTCGGTATCTTAATTTCCTTATTCAGCCACACATGATTGTGTTTCAAAAGTTGACCCCTTTTCCGCGAACAGCTTTTCCATTTTTTACTTAAAGCTAAGTTATAAACCTTGCAAGTTTCCTGAAGCTCCTCATCAAAAGAAGTATTACACTCGTTAATATGTAATAATGTTTTTAGTTTAACAAGAAGATTTGATATTTTCTTAGATTTCTCACTGGAAATCCATGTATCAAGTAGATCAGAATTTTTAATGCTGATTTCAAATCCTAAACAAAAAATTGTATGGTCAGATGCAGTATAATGCTTATAAAATTTTATCTCGCAGTTTCTCGCAGAAAAAATTTGAAACTCTCAAAATACAATAGGTAACGAATCGGAAACTATTAAAACCCCAGGATATTTTGAGCCGCTTTTTTTATATGTCAACTTAAAGCTGACAATGATTAAAGTATCACCTGAACTGTCACGCAGATACAAAAATCTATCTATTCATAATAAATATAAAATGAAATATATATATACCTTGGTGAGAACCTTCCATTATAAAAAACGTCTATAAATATATGTAATATAAATGACTAATATTTTATGTATAACACAAGTAATGTCGAGCACCACTGCAGGAATGTTGGGTTCCTGACAGATCTTTATGTTGGATTCCCGTCAGGTTTTTATTAACTTTAATAATTATGATTATTACACTACTGGTTTACACTTAATGTAATATTCAACTCGCCCTTTTACACCACTTTTTCACATTCTTTTACTTGTTCTCTGTGAAACTCTCTCGTCGAAAACTCGCTTGTATCTGACTCTGTGCTACTCTTGACTAACTGATTCTGTCACGAATGCATTTCTTTGTTTATTTATCCTCGCCATCCCTTCCTTTCTACTAATCAATCCTCGAAGACCAATCTTATCTGCATCGCTATCTATCGCCCGGACATAAACCTAAACACTCGTCTTTCACACCTCTATCGTACTCCTCATTCACGCGTCTTCTCGAACAACCTATATTCATCCTCAAATTTCAATCACCCCCTACAATAGGTGTAAAACAAATGCCAAAAAATAATTAAGCATGCACATAAATAGTTAATTTTCCTTTTTGACCCATAAATTCTGTAAAATGAGCTATTATTACTCGTAATAATAAATAAATAAATATACTAAAAAACATTATATAACAATTGAATAAGATCTTATACTATTATACATATGAATATTTCGATTTTGTATTTTTGTCCATCTATGCCGCACTGTGCGTCGGGGCAAGATAAAGACGAAGAATTGGTACAGCTTTGCAAAGCTCCCAATCCGCAATTAAAATTGATTAAACTGCAGTGGGGTCCTGCCGACACCGTAGTATTTTGCGAAATGACTGGAAAGGCGATTCGACCATACATTCCTGCGTCGCTTCGGGGAACAGTTTTTGAGATGTTCCATAAGCCGGCACACCCAAGCGCGAAGATTACGGATCGTACAATTCGCCAACGTTATGTCTCGCCGGACATGAGTAAAGTCATTACGCGCTGGTGCAAGCAGTGCATGGTTTGCCAACAGTCGAAAGTTTCACGCCATGTCAAACGTGTGCCGGAACATTTTGTCGCACCTGACAGTCGTTTCCATCAGGTGCACATTGATATTATAGGTCCATTGTCGGCCAGTAACGGGTTCAAGTATTGTTTGACGATGATAGAACGATTTTCGCGCTGGGTGGAGGCTGTGCCTTTGGTGGAAACTTCTGCGCAGACGATAGCCAGAGCATTTTGTTATGCCAAGGCGCCTGGGGTCGAGATTCTGGATAGAATCTCGGGGTGCTCCGGGTCGCCCTTCACAGTCGTCGTCCAGCGGGCTCCGAAAGGTTCGGGTGATAATGCCGGGACGAGGATATTCGGTTGGAAACCGAAGGTAGGGGATCGTTGCGGGTTAAAGAGTTGGAACTTACCGTAAGGTTAACAAGTTTATTCTGTCCCGATCTGGGTGACAGGAGTACTATAGCGTATGTCTGTTATTAATCTGTCGCGCTCGTAGTTCGTACAGAGTCTTATAGTTAGTCCGGGGCGAAGCGGGGACCAGCGGGGTCGCCGTTTTCGGCTCGCTTTTGGGCGTTTTCGTTGGAAACGCTGACGGTGCTCGCGGGTTATTGCCCGCGCTTTGGCGCTCGCGTGTGCCATCGGAATGCGCGGCGGTTGTAACACGCGGTCGTCGACTGGGTTACAACAATTTTTCGACACTTGGATTTCTCGATATGGGGCGCCGAAAGTAATAACTACAGATCAAGGCGCGCATTTTGGATCGCGTTTATTTACTGCATTGCTCAATTTAATTGGCTCTGAGCGTATTCGGACGACTCCGTATCATCCAGCATCCAATGGGATGATTGAAAGGTGACATCGCGTGCTTAAAGCGGCGATAATGTGCCACACAAGTGAGAATTGGGCTCAAGTGTTGTCGACGGTGCTTTTGGGGCTGCACTCACAAAAAAAACCGTGTGGACGTTGGAGCATCTCCAGCAGAATTTATGTTTGGTACTGCTATTCGTTTACCTGAGGAATTTTTCCTGCCTGATTATTTGTCGCCAAATTCCAATATCTTCATTGAAGAGTTTGGCGAATTTATGCGTATGGTGCGACCGGTACCCGCAGCACATAAATATAAGAAAAGAGCGTTCTTTTTCAAGGAACTCAAAACATGTTCGCATGTGTTCGCACGTCGATACGCCCGCAGGAAGTGCTGCTCGCACTCTTCGTTCTCCGGCGTAGATGGTACCACTACGGAAATTTCTTCCTGCTCCCAAAATTTGGTTAAAAGGCTTACCAACTCTCTGCCCACAGTGCAGTGGTGGACAGAACGTGTGGCCCATGGTTGGTCAGGATGGCTCGGGTTGTCCTCGACGCTTCCGTTGAGTATCCACCCCAGACAGGTCTCCTGAGCGACAGAAGCGTTGGGGCCACGAACTGCACCCCACAGCGCAAGATCTTATTGTACACTTCGGCACCCAGGAGAAGCTCCGCTGGATCGCTCCTCTGGTACCACGGATCTGCAAGTGGTAGGACTTGTATCGCCTTTTCATCTGGGCACTTCCGCGGTACAGAAAGTTCCGGCAGAATCAACGCTGACACAGATATGGCGACACTCCTCGTTGCAGTGGGACGCGACAGTGATGGTCGCGTATCCCTTCGTGAAGCGGAATCGCGCACCGCCCACTCCGAGTAAGGGTATTCGAGCACTCCGACTACTGAGCCCCAGTCGTTGCACCAGAGATTTCGCGATGATGGACACCTCGCTCGCTGGATCGATGAGCGCCCGCACGACTACAGGCCGCTCTACTGGGATCCAGTAGCTTCACCCTCGCGGTACTGAGGATCTTCGTCCGCGACCTCCTCACAACCATTGCCGCAGAGGGAAGTTCTATCGTGTAGATACTGTGTGCTATGTTGATTGGTGAATCTGTTACATTGTACATAGGCTCGTTAAGTTTGCACACATAATTTGTATATACGATGTGTCGCGATCGCGCGTGTCCTTTATAACGAGCAATTTGCGTTGCCAGATCGCTGGCGTAGTCAACGGACACGAAGGATCGTGCCCTGGCGAGTGCGCAACCTTCAAAATTATCCGATGCAACAAGGTGGATTATTGACTCGAACTGTACCGAGCACGTCTGCTGGTGATTGGAGTATTTCATTACATACAAGAGGCTAAATGAGAATGTAACGTTTAAATTGGGAAATGGCCAAAAAGGTCATGGTGGAAGGGACGGGTAAAGTGAGAGTAAGGTCTCGAGTAGATGGTGCAGAGTGCCATCTCGACAGTGTAATGTACGTTCCTGACATGAAAGCTAACCTGTTCACGGTTTGATCAATAGCGGAGAAAGGATTTAAGCAAACGATATTGGGAAACAAATGGTCATTTGAAAAGAACAACGTGCTTATCGTTGAGGGATACAGGCGGGACAGCATGTATATTCTGGACATCGATGTAATTCAAAACTTGGATTTCTGTCTTACTGCTCGGAGCAGAAAAGAAAAGTCATTGCAAGTCTGGCATGAAAGGATGGGACACGGAAAAAAAGATCTATATCAGAAGTCTCTTGAAGGCGAGGGGCAGTGAGGAGTTTGCATCAGATGAAACTTAAAAATGCGACGGATGCGCTTTTGGGAAATTCATTCGTACAAACTTCAAGGAAATCCCAAAGGCCTCTCATCCGGAAGAGCTGGTTGTGACCAATGTCTGCAGACCTATGATGGGGTCCTCGTTATGTGGATGCAGATACTTTATGACGTTAAAGGATGACTACACACAGTTCCGAAAGGTTATGTGATTTGTCACAAGGACGAGGTTGCTGCCCGTTTCAACGACTACGTAAACTATGTGCAAGCTCAAAGTGTAAATGTTGTAAAAGCGGTCATGTCTGAGAATGGCACCGAGTATACCAGTCAGCACTTTCGGAAAGTCGCCAAAAATGCAAGTATTGAGCTAGGGCTCTCGGCGGTGTTACTTCTCAACAAAATGGACGGGCGGAGAGAGAAAATCGGATGCCAACCACCGTCGACAATCTATTTCCCGGCGACACTGGTTGGCCGTGGTTGGCTTCGCGTTGGGACCTCTTGGCTGCTTTGGCGCTAGCGTCAGTTCAGGCACACATTACTACCACTCCTGTAGGTGTTGCGCCACAAACAATTTTGCGGCTATTAGTTTATATGTAAATTGCAAAACGTGTGGAGGTCACGTAAAATTTGCAGAAGACGACATTCGAGGTCTTGGATTTAAAATTGTGATACAGTGTAATAAGTGTGGCCCTCAGCGTATCCCCTCTGGCCCAAATATTAATAAAGCCTACGAAATAAATACCCGCTTCGTGTTTGTGATGAGAATGTTAGGACTAGGGCAATCAGCTATGCGAAAGTTTTGCAGTCATGGACTTGCCAAAGCCAATAGCGCAATTTACGGTACGACGCTATAGTAAACAAATTCTCATTGCTGCACAAACTGTTTGTGATGTTTCATTAAAAAATGCTGCGACTGAGGAAAGAACAACTACTCAAGAAGCAGAAATATTTGACGACGAAACAGGAATTGTTGTTTCCGGAGATGGAACCTGGAGAAAACGTGGCTACTCTTTCCTTTTCGGCGTGATGACTCTCATTGGGAGTTTGACGGGGAAAGTTGTGGACATTCTTGTCAAATCGTCATATTGCAAGGCCTGTGAATATTGGAAGAATAAAAGCGACACCGCCGAATATGAGGATTCGAATGAAGGAGGGCACGAGTGTTCGGCAAATCATGAAGGGAGTACGGGAAAAATGGAGGTGGACGTGTTGGAGAAGGAAAAAGCACGGTAATGGATACTGGCATCTAGTGGCACCGCTGTGTGAATGCATGAATGCGTGAATGCGTGTGCGGTGCGTGGTTTTGGTTTATGACAAGGCTGCTCTGCATGACTTATTGGGCGGCAGAATAGATATCTTTATGTGAATAGATATCTTTATGTTAAAATTTGTGACGAGGTCACGTCACACGCCGCGCAAGCGTACGGCGCCGAGCCGATAAGCCGAGTTCGCGCCGCGAACTGTCTCGCGAGCGAAGATTCACGGCCTCACGATATAAAGGCCGTGGCGAGCGAGACTGACAGCTCTCGTACCGTATGTATTAGTGGGTCACACTGCCGGACCATACACCCGAGACGCTCTTTTTGCTATCCGTCAGGTATGCACGCGTCGACCATCGTCACGCTGTGCCAAAAACAAACGTCTTCCCGAAATAGGCCGAGAGCAATCTTGCGCCCTACCTTGCCTGTGTGGTGTCTCCGCGCCCTATACAGGGTGTCCCAAAAATGTCGGTTTTCCTTGAAAGGGGTGACTCAGGGGGTGATTTGAAACAACTTTTTCCTTAGCGAAAATATTGTCCGAAGCTTCGTTAAGGAGATATTATCCAAAAACCCCGACCAATCAGAGCGCGCGCCTTCCGCCCGAGTTCCCGCGGTAGCGTTGGCTACGCGGTAGGCGACCGCGCTTGTGCTACGAACGTACGAACAAGCAAGTCGGCATGCATCGAAGGAAACCGCGTTACACAGTTTTTTTTTAAAGCAGAATCGTAAATAATAATAATTTGAAGTGAGAGGACAAGAAGTACGTAAATTTCGTTTTTAAATAAGGCATAAACGAAAAGGTAACGTAACAGAAAATGTACGACAAGTGATCGTAATTCGTTATTGAGGTAAAAATCCGTAGTTTAACAACGGCCAACACAACTAAATTTAAAAAATAATATTAGGTGTATGAATAAATTCTTTCCGACTGGAATTTCTATCGCGGTGGTATTCAGAAGCTGCCAGAAAAATGGCAAAAGGTAATTAACAATAATGGAAATTATTTCGATGATCGAGTTGTTTTCATATTTTTTAAATCGAACTGTTATTGTACCCTAAAATCGGAAAGAATTTATTTCTACAGCTAATAATCACCAATAAATTAAACAAAACTCACCCTTTCGGACATTCCTTTCCTTGCTTTCCTTCCCTTTTCGGAAACCTGTGTCACTAGGCCACTGTACCGATCCTGGTCATCGGCGTCCAGTGCTCAGCTGATCGCAGGGTCAATGTACCGAATATTCACTTCACTGCACGGCTACTAACACTGATCACTGAATTTATTTTTCACGGAACGTGTTGTTCCTACGTTATAAAAATTGGTGACCGCGAAAGGGGCCGATTACTGTTAATTACTGGGACGAGATTACTAATATTACCCGGCGAAAAGAAAACTCGTGGCAGACTGTCCCGGGCTGTGCAGTCCGCTGCTGTGCAGCGATCAGATACGGATCCGACCGACGATCGTCAAAACAAAAGCGTAGGCTACGCTTGGTCAAATCGCTCTATCCCACTCGATCTCGTGTTTCGTTCGATCTCTTCGTCGCGCGGTGTGACAATGTATGTGGCAACTTCAGCCAATAACCAAAATACGTGTGCCCCGTCTTTAAAAGTGTGCCCAAATAGGTGACTCGACCAATCGTCACAGCAGCGGACTGCACAGCCCAAGACAGTCTGCCACGAGTTTTCTTTTCGCCGGGTAATAGTAGTAATCTCGTCCCAGTAATTAACAGTAATCGGCCCCTTTTGCAGCCACCAATTGTTATAACGTAGGAACAACACGTTCCGTGAAAAATAAATTCAGTGATCAGTGTTAGTAGCCGTGCAGTGAAGTGAATATTCGGTACATTAACCCGGACGCAGTGTGATCAGCTGAGCACTGGGCGCTACCCAACCATAAATCTTTTCGTCCACCGATAACCAGGATCGGTACAGTGACCCAGTGACACAGGTTTCCGGAAAGGGAAGGAAAGCAAGGAAAGGAATGTCCGAAAGGGTGAGTTTTATTTAATTTATTGGTGATTATTAGGTGTGAAAATAAATTCTTTCCGATTTTAGGGTATAATAACAGTTCGATTTAAAAAATATGAAAACAACTCGATTATCGAAACAATTTCCATTATTGTTAATTACCTTTTGCCATTTTTCTGGCAGCTTCTGAATACCACCGCGATAGAAATTCCAGTCGGAAAGAATTTATTCATACACCTAATATTATTTTTTAAATTTAGTTGTGTTGGCCGTTGTTAAACTACGGATTTTTACCTCAATAACGAATTACGATCACTTGTCGTACATTTTCTGTTACGTTACCTTTTCGTTTATGCCTTATTTAAAAACGAAATTTACGTACTTCTTGTCCTCTCACTTCAAATTATTCTTATTTAAGATTCTGCTTTAAAAAAAAAATGTGTAACGCGGTTTCCTTCGATGCATGCCGACTTGCTTGTTCGTACGTTCGTAGCACAAGCGCGGTCGCCTACCTCGTAGCCAACGCTACCGCGGGAACTCAGGCGGAAGGCGCGCGCTCTGATTGGTCGGGGTTTTTGCTCAATATCTCCTTAACGAAGCTTCGGACAATATTTTCGCTAAGGAAAAAGTTGTTTCAAATCACCCCCTGAGTAACCCCTTTCAAGGAAGTCCGACATTTTTGGGACACCCTGTATACTGACGCAATTATATTTTGATATCACATTATCTGAGGAGCAATGGTTAAATATTAATCCGAGACAATGATCACCTTTAAGTGGAATTTTGATTAAAATCTTTGACCACCTTTAAAAAAACTTAGAGAATGAATGCTTTACATTAATTACTTATTACATTTTGAAAGAAATGTGACGTTCCACTATTCGACCACGTGTATCGACGAAAAGTTTTTATATTGTCTATCCTGTTCCTACCGACAGGAAAAGCACAACTAGCTGGTTCGAAAAACTAGCCGGAATAATCAGACAGAGTGTGTCACCAGGGTCGTCGTTTATGGCGGTATTGTCCCGCGAGTCGGTCGTGGACAACGGTACACGCGCGTAGGGATGGTTACCAAATGTACCACCCGCCGATAGAGCAATATACGGCTTAGCTCGAAGCCAGGAAAGTCGAAGTCCCAGAAAAAATGGCACGATGTCGATTGCCTCCTATTCGACATCTGGCAGGCAAATGTTCCCCCACGAATGCTTCGGAAATAAGTTTTGCCCGATTGTAAACGAATAAATGCATCTTCGCCTCGCTCCGAGTCCGCCTTTGTTCCGTAAAGGTGCGTATCGACTTTTGCAAGGATTCCTCGCGAGGCACGCCTCGCGGAGTGGAAAGTCTGAAAACTGTACACCTCGACCATGGAAACCATCCTTGACTTTTCAAAGAAGCCTCGCGTGGCGAGCTCCCGCGGCAGCCTCGCGCTAGGTACCTCCAGCATGATATTTGCCTATATAGGCTGCAAGGCTGCCTCACCCGATCCATCGACCGTCGATTTTTCGACATCCTCAATGGTGCCTCGCGGCCCCAAGAGTAAAAATCACATGGTGGGGAAATATTGTGAACATAGCTTTACAGATCGGGGCGGTCCCTTCCAGCCCTATATGGAGGTGTGACACCAATGGATTCCTGGCGTTCTCCCCATTAAAATTATAACCAAATGTCATGTAAATGGTACTATTTTTAAAGAAGTTAAAAATAAGATATTTCTTAATTTTGCACAATTTTATACATATGTGTATAGGTACTGAAGAATTGCGCAACAAAATTAAGAAAATTTTGTTTAAAATCTTTGCTTGTGTCTTATTATTAAAATCTATTACAAACAATTTTCATGAATGTTCTTTACACGATTGCTATTGCCCGCCTGAAAATAGTGGACGAAAGCCAGACCACGGTGGGAAAACGTTACGAGCAGAGATAACCCGACTTTCCCCAAACGTGCATTTAGCAACACTCAAGGTCAAGTCCCATCTATCATCGACGAAAATTCGGGCCTAATCCTGAGTTGTACACATCTGCAACGCAGACGACCAGGCTAGACCTCAAGCATTGCCTGCCGTCATAAATTGTACAGCCCGTCTCTCTTACAGGGTGTACAAAAATATTAAAGAATGGTCGAGTCATTTGTTGTCCCGGGAAGCTCCTCCGCATGAGCCGTGTATTAAATATCTCCAAAACTATTTGTCCCATTTATTTCAATACATATACCTATTCTTAATGGTATTATTTAAAACGTAGCATATCATTTTTTTATACGATAACACATTCGTATATAATAAATGTTTTAAGTTTGCCTTGTTAGGTAAAAAATGAATAGTGATATTCACCTTGCTCACATTTGTACAATAAATTTTTTTCTTCTCAAATCCGTATGCTACATTGTAGATATTTTATTAAGGGGGCCGTCTCATTTTTGTTATGGTCCGAATCGATCGAAGCGTCCCCAGTAAACAAACGGACCCTAATGAAACTACTGCGGTCGGTAAAAAGAACTTGTACAGAGATGACATCTCCAAGTACTCTGGGTAGACGAACTTTTGACGCATAGTTGCCACATCGTCTGTTCTCTTTGTCTCTGCCGCGCTGTTGCCACAGAGTTCTCTCTTTCTATCGAGAAGTCTTGAAGCAATACGGCACGAGAGCTACGTCCAGCGTCAGAACCTCGCTGAACGTAGCAATAATGAAAGATAGAGAGGTCCGGGAGTGTAAGAAGGAAATATGGAAATATACCAAACTTGACACAATTTGAACTATCAGATTACACATAAAATTTATTTGCAGAATTGAAAGCCCGTTTCGTTCAAAGTAGTCCGATTTAAATTATTTTCTGTCAATTTAATCGGTAGAATCACTTTCATATTGATACGATGAAAAATAAAGAAATTCTGTTTCTGCATAATCGATGATACATCGCCGAGCAACTCCAGGCGACAGGTTAGACGGGTGAGCGATACAATGTCGCTCGGCTCGAGCTTCGGGGGACCTCAAGAATGAAGGTCTTCGATTAAAAAAATTATTTGTGGCCGACGGATGAATTCCCGTCGAATAAACTGATTCATCCGTGGCGTTTCAAATAAAACTAATAGCGAATTCGGTACCTCGCACTGATTCCGCACTGGTGCCAGAAAATGACTTGGATTGGTTGTTTCTGATAGAAACGAAGATAGCTCTATAAGAATCAACCAATCCAAGTCATTTTCCGGCACCAGTGCAGAGTCAGTGCGAGGTACCGAATTCGCTATAACTCTGCGTTATTTTTACTCGACGACAAATAAAGACAATGTCTCTTTAATTTGATAGTTTATTTCAATAATTTATGAAACAATACTAATTTGCGTATCAATATCCCTTCTGAACTTCGCATTTCTGTAAGGACACTGGGCATCGCTTGCCTTCTTGGAAGGCGAGGTCCAGTATGATGCGTAAGGGATACAATGTAAATTCCTGGCGTTCTCCCGATTAAAATTGTGTCAAATGTCATGTAAATCGGACTATTTTTAACGATGTTAGCTTGGGGGCACTTTCATCGGGACGACGGAATCGGTTGAAGCCATTTTCGCAAAAATCTGATGCGAAATGTAGAACGTGAAATTCGTCACTTCCACGAAACTCAGCGAGGCGCGGCATATTCACGGCATTGTCTTTAGGACTCTAGCGAGAAAATCACGCTGTACAAACAGCGTATTGGTCAAAAACATTTTTTTAATAAAAAGCTTATTATTTGTGACTGAAAATAAAAGATTCAACTATTGGTACACTGTCAACAAAGAGTACAGTTACCGTATATTTAATTACCAAGTACAGTTCTAGAAATAATCCGATTTAGACCGTGCTTGAACTCATTTTAATCTGGACAATCTCAGCAGTATGTTAATAAATAGTGAAAACGTCACGTTTTACAATTTATTAATACATAATCCACCGCAAGCAACACTGTATGCCTCTCGAACCGAAATCAGAAGCTGCCGCCAAACAGCCCAAGTCTTCAGGCTCAAAGAGAGATCGCGCCGGTTTGGGTAAACACGCTGCCGAAAGTTGTTTGAAGCCTTCAAATAAAAGTCGAATAAACTACGGTTAAAGAACGAATAAACAAATTATTCTTCTTCGAATAAAAAAATTATCTTTCGTCGTCGAATGAATTCACTTTGGTTCATAACGGATAAACATAAAGTATCTTTTATTTGAGTTTATCCAGATATTATCTTTGCCCATCTCTGTTCTCCAGCCGCTTCGCCGTGATTCATTCAAGCCTCCGTGACGACAAAATAGTAATAGGTCAGTTTTCGAGTCATAAATTCATTATTATTTCAACGTGCGATGCTTATTAGCATTCAAACGCACCGTTCCACCCTGCACTGATGTCTACTGGAGGCAACTATCCCCGCAAAAACTTAATTCTTGCCGATTCCAGCACGAATAACGGTTGAAAAGGTTTCGCGTATACGTACACGCTTTTCCTAGCTTGTGTGAGCGTACGCACACATTCAAGACCCGCTGAGACGGCCCCCTTAATGAACACTATACTGTATCCATCCTAAGAAAAAACGTGTCCGCGCAGGGATGGTTCCGAGGAGGCGCTGATTGGTCATACTCCCCACTTAACCGCCTACGTTTTTCTCCGTCTTACCGCCTGTTACCTCTCTGTCAACTGTTCCGCACGCGACGCGTTCATATACACGGTGGCACAATTATTTCCGAATACGCACGGCATCCGTCTGCGTTTTATAAAAATTTGAACAAAAAATCTTATCGTTCCTTTGAATATAAATCCTAAAAAAGACGTAATAAATGGCATTCTAAATAGACAATTTAGAACACTTCGTTAACTGATGTTATATCTGTTCGGAACCAAAGAACTACCGGGTAGATACATTGCACTCCTGCAGTTTTGACATTGACATCGATCACGTCCCGCCCTTGGAGGGTCAGGGAAACCGGCAGGTAAAGCGCTACGAGCAATCGCCTGCGTCGGGCCCGTAGGCGGTGGTGGGGGCTGCGCAGATCGGTCGCAAAACGGTATGGGCGTCGTTTTTTCTTAGGATGGATACAGTATAGAATCATGGTCTTTCTCATGTTAGATAAACCGCCGGGGTGTCATAATTGGATACATCTCATCGTTCGCGCACGTAAAGGCGGAGGAGCTTCGCGGGACAACAAATAACTCGACCATTCTTTAATATTTTTGTACAATATTTATACAACGTATGCCTTAATACATGCTCTCGACATAAGAAGTAGAGAATTAATTTTCAACCTCACAGTATCTGTAAAAAAAATTCGTCTAGTTTGTTGTTGTTCCGAGCGTCTCGGGGTGGCGTAACCCGTTAATAAAGGGTGTTGCCCGTTAATGTCTAACTAAGTATAAATGAATAAATAAAGAAATAGGTATAATATAGACTGCGGAATTTTATGCAAATGCATGTTTTTGTAGTAATAGATTAAACAAGTGGGACTTTGACCGATCTATATTTCATCATTAAGAGGATTTTAAAAATATATTTGTAATTTTGCATATTCTGGGTATTTTTCATGTTTCTTGCATATACGATATTTGTTTACAAATTAGCTGGAGTAATTGTTAGAAGTTACTGAACCACAAGGCGTATTAATGTTGGGTAATACTTTTTAATTGCTACATTGATGGCACCTTTCTTACATTTGGCATATTCATGTAAAAACTGAGGAGGCTGACTGGGGTACCATCCCTAGTCCCCAAAAATTAATCAGGCTGATCGGTCAGAGTACGTCGCCAGGGTTGCGGTTTATGACCGTATTGCCCCCCGAGTCGGCGAACCGATAGAGCAATATACGGATTAACTCAGGCCGAAGAATTACTAAAATTCTTAAAGACCGTAGCACGTTATTGATTGCCCTTAGAATGTTCGTTTCGCTCTCATTGTCAGCCTGTTTTTGTCACGATGCACAGTGGGCCTCAACCCGAAGAAATGGAGGCATAAAATTCAACATGCCATTTGTCCCTATCAAAATGCCGAATCTTATTCGGCTGATTTTAAAAAACTTTTTGGTTTTCTGTTGCCAAAGATAGAAAAGTATCTGTTACTGGATCTGAAGAAATCTGAAGAAAATGTAAAACATTTTTTTAGACGTGTTTCGCGAAGACATCTTTTATGAATTTTTTCAAACCAAGAAGTCTCAAAATCGCGCCTTTGAAAAGGCGGCGGGAGTGATTTCAGCTCACAGACTCATTCTGAAACAAAAAAACCAAACTGATTCTTAATCATTATGAGTACTGCATTCGCAGATGCCAGAATTAGCCACGTAAGTCAAAATTTAACAAAATTGCGCGCATTCAAACTTCAAGTAAAAATAGAAAATTTCGAGACTTGAAGTTTGAATGCGCGCAATTTTGTTAAATTTTGACTTACGTGGCTAATTCTGGCATCTGCGAATGCGGTACTCATAATGATTAAGAATCAGTTTGGTTTTTTTGTTTCAGAATGAGTCTGTGAGCTGAAATCACTCCCGCCGTCTTTTCAAAGGCGCGATTTTTACCTCCGGATAACATTGGAAAAACATAATTAAAAGTGTATTTAAAATTTTTTTCCGTATGCATTATAAGTAGCTTAATAAATGAAGAAAAAGTTTGACATTGTTATTTATTGTATTCACTGAGAAAAAAACCTGAATGTTGCCGAATTTTGCGGTGTGATTACCAGAATGACCCCCTAAATAAATTTATTTTATTTCTTGCGATTTCATACGCTCTTTCAGAAATAGTCCTCATCCTCATTCAAACGAAGAAATAATTTTCAACCTCATAGTATCTGTGAAAACAAATCGTCTAGTTTCGAGCGTCTCAGGGTGGCGTAACCCTTAAGGTGAGCACGGCGACGACACACAGTGGTCGAAATAGTGGTAGAGTAGGGGACATTCGGCCGAAAAATGAACTTTCTCCTATCGAAATCTACTGAATGTATACTGCTTCCTAAATGTCTATCAGCCTCGAAACTGAAGATATTAATAAAATTTAATAAAAATTGTAATTGGTATGAACATTTAAAGTTGGATATTATACAGATAGCATTTCTCACCAGAAAGAACTGCTTCCTTCTTAGAGATCCCTTGACGACCCGTTTAATATTTCCTCTCCGCTTTGTTCTAACATGAAGAGCATTATTTTGCGTTAAGAATTAACACCGTTAACTAAAAATTTTTGTTCATAATGTATTAAGAAAGTAACGCTCAATGAAATAGAGAAAATTGTCAAAGTTCTGTAGAATTGACAAGGAATATCTTTCAAGTCCCACCGAGTCCCACGTTCTAACCAATTGGAATATTTTCAGCACACCTTCCTCTACAGAATCATGCAAAAATCATTTCCCCCTTCAGCCCACTCTTCAAATTATTACTGTTTAAAACTGTCAGCGCTATGTCATTTTACGTATATACGTTCGTATACATCGTATTATTATTGTATTACAAAGGGTTTTTACAAATACTTATGCACAAATATTGGGCTCTATTCCGTTAAATAAATTAATAATAAATGAATAATAATGTTTAACTAAACTGTAGATTTCGTCACAATTTCTAATAGTACTATTTCACTTTCCCTTATAACTCAGAAACGAAAAGTTTCCCCAACATGCGATTTAAATCATTTAAAGAGCATTCAATAAACTACTAAATAAACAGTTTTCAAATTTTTGTATAATAATTAAGTTGAAAAAATTGAAAAAAAAAACGACATTAAATAAACGTAGAATATATTCAATTATAAATCATTAGAAAGGGATAATTTTTTCCTGTTTCTTTGCGCAAATTTCATTCCGATATCTTTTATAGTTTAAAAGTTATACACGAATGTCACTAACTACCCCTACCCCGACCACTGTGCCACGGCCGTGGCCACTAGGCCCATGATACACAGGGCCAGCGCGAGGATTGTCAGGTATTATTCTGTGTGGACGAAATTGACCGTGGTGGTGTTATAAAAGCCCTCTGTTTCTGACCGAGGAACATCAGTTGTTTGCGAGCCTTCATAGAAGATTGAGCGAAATGGAGTCAATGAGCACTGTAAGTATTAAAATTGTATACTATTAAACCGGGTGATTCTTCCGCTAGAGTCCTTAAATTGACTCATGTAAATCAGACTGTTTTTAAGGAAGTTAGTTTTACTTTATGCAAATAAATTTTTCATGTGGGCCATTTACATTCGGATGACATAACGACGTGCGTTACGAAAAACAGCACATCTGTCTTCGTTTGAGCACGTTTGCGCGGTTTGTCACCATAAGAATACGATACAGATATAAATTAAAATTTTCATGTGTTTCCTTTGGAGATTAGATGGAGTTATTATTTATTAAACAACAGTTTCAAAAGTTGAATTCTTCGATGCAAAATGCACTTCAACAATTTAAACTGGTCACGCGTCGAAACGTTTCTGCCGTAGAATCTAAAATGTACTATTCTTCGGGGCGAAGCAGTGCAATATGCTAGTTTTCGCGGCGGAAGACCAAACCTGCTAATATTCGTCGGAAGCGATGAAACGTTCTTCTTTACGTGGCAAACAGAAACGTGCTGTTTTTCGTAAAAAAAAAGAGACATGCTACTTTTCGTAACGCACGTCGTTATGTCGTCCTGATGAAAATGGCCCACATGAAAAATTTATTTACATAATGTAAAGCTAACTTCGTTAATAGTCTAGGCATTTTTGATCAAGTCAAATAAGATTGTTTAACTTAAAATTTTTTGTTATATATTTTTTTCCATTTGTAGAAGCAAGAAGCGTTGACAGAAGTTCCGGGAGGTGTGGCGGCGTCGTCGGCAGCAGGGCCAACCCAAGAACAGGGGCAATCGGAAGCAGGGCCAAGTCGTGTACCGGCGGACTCGGAGGCTGGCCGAAAAAATCCCCCCGCGGCAAATAACCCGGATAATTCGGAGCGAACGATAATAAAGGTAATTATGTGGAATGTGGTACTATATCTTAGGGTAGACTGGGGCGATAGTAACACTTTGACTTTGGAATACGATTACGCAAGAACTATCACAGTTAGAACAAAAGTTCTTATACGAAAATGTTACTTACTTATCTAACATTATTGAGACACAACAGTTTCGCTGCATGTTAAGTAATATCCAGGTTATTAATAAAAAATGAGAAGCGGAGAAAGTGATACAACCGTCCCTGACCAGGCTTTTGAACTTACATTATAAATTTTGATTAACGAGACACTTAAAAGTATTAGGTAACGATCAGTATTACTTTAAAAATGGCGGGATTAAATATTAAAAAGAAAAAGAAAAACACGTAATTGCAAACGGAGTATTTATATTACAATTTTAAATCTGTTAGAACAACTTACTTTGCTAGGACATGGATGTGTGTATTCCAAATGTCATTCTTCATCATATATTCAAATTTTGTGTTAATATCTATCATATGTTTTGAGATATTTAACGTGTTACAATCGCCCCCGGTCAACCCTACATCCTACTCATCTATTTTGTGCAATTGTCAGAATGTTATTCCGTTTTAGGAAATGTCGGAATATTTTTTTTATGAATCACTATATGTATGGGTAGAAGTAAAAAACATCATTTTTATGTTTTTGTTTCAGCTAAGAAGACAAATTAGAAAGCTGAAATTTCTACGGGGTGGCCGGCATCAAGGGCGCGGGAGGTGGCTGGGGAGGAGGTGGATGGAGCAGAGGCGGAGGTGGATGGAGCAGAGGCGGAGGGGGCTGGAGCAGAGGCGGAGGAGGTAGCTGGGGATGTGAATGGGGAGGAGGCGCAGGAGGTGGAAATATAAATATATATAATTGTAAACAATGATTGAATAAATTCTGTTTATTTCTTGTATGTTTGGTTCAAATCTAGAAACTCAATTTCAACCCAATTCCACCCATCCAATTGTCTTGAAACCTCGCAAGCGTACGTAGTTTTGATGACAATACAAAATTACGAAAAAATCCGAGGGGTTAAAAAATTACCCAGCCATCAATACATATAACCCACAACCACAAATCCAAACGACTTGAAATCAGCCTATAACCACAAATCAAATCAATTTAATGAACATGAAATCAGCATATGTCACGCTGTCCGACACTCAATCGCCACCCAGCAATCCGATGTTTCATATCCGATCGAACTCCAGACATAAGAATTGCCCCTCCACTCTGTACATTCCGATAGTAATAACCGATTCCGTTGCCAAGGAAGAATAAATGAATGTCAGTCGTTCCAAGCCTATTATCCTGTGACGTTCATTCTTCCCGACTCTAAGTCTAATTAAACATAAGAGTACTGCGTGAGCCGAAATTATTATTAGACCGCGTCTACCTCTAAGAAGCTGTCGCGTTACGAGCCTTATTTAGAAATAAAACATTGTTTTATTTCACTTCCACTGGTTTAACGTGCTATCCCAGCAAGAAACGTGGGAACTAGTACTCCAGTTTTATACTGTGTTACCAATTTTGCGGATTTCCCCGTGACACATAACCACAAATCCAAACTTAGACAGTAATAAGAAAATAAAATGTATTAAATTTTTTTTTGAATTATACGATTTTATTTAAAACGCACTCAAAACTAAAATTATAATTATTTTCTTGCACTACCATTTCGATGTTGTTTTGTCAATTTAAATAGAATCGTGGAGTAGGATGTTTCATAATAGAATATGAATCAATTTAATACAGAATCACGCGTCCAAATAAATTTGTTGTGAGATATCCTGCGCCACGGTTTTATTTGAAGTGAAAAAACAATATCGAAATGGTAGTACAAGAAACTAATTATTTTTTAGTTTATAATTTCGCCATTGTCTCGGCTTAATATTTAAAAGTTGCACTCCAATTGCTAACCTAGTCTTATCTTTTCATGCGGTATTCCCGAAGTATCGACTGTGTGCACTCTTAACACAATACCAGTGCCAGGAGCCGGTTTATGTAAGCAATGAGCTTTAAATTCGGCACCGCATTCATTACAAGTGCCGTATATTTTCAAATATGTCGCCGCATCCGGAGAATCGAAAACTTTGCCATATTTAAACGTATATGCGCACGGAAGTTTCGTTTTTAAAAAACAAGCTTTGCAAATCGTATCAGTCCAACCGGGACTAAGTATTTTATAGGACTTTCAGTAGTTAGGCTATGCCGATTCTAGACCATGGTGCTCGAGGGGGTGAGGCGGGGCGGGGGGTACCGCGTTCTTCGGCGAGGGCGAGGGGGTGAGGTGGGGAGGGGGGGTACCGCGTTCTTCGGCGAGGGCGAGGGGGTGAGGTGGGGAGGGGGGGTACCGCACGCTTTTCGGCGAGGGCGAGGGGGTGAGGTGGGGAGGGGGGTACCGTGCTCGTTGGTGAGGGGGTGAGGTGGGGATGGGGGTACCGTGCTCGTTGGAGGGGGTGAGGCGGGGAGGGGGTACCACGTTCGTGGGTGAGGGGGATGACGTCACAGGGGAGGGGGAGAATTTTCAAATTTTCAAGATGGCGTCGCGCGCATTTCGTATTGGCGCCATCTATTGGATGTTTAAGGTACTTTGGATCCACGTCGATATTTGGGCATGCGTTGGTAAATTTCCTAGATTTTTAGTACATTTCGTATTGGCGCCACCTGTTGGATGTTTAAGGTACTTTGAACATGAGTCGCCGCCGCGCAATCTCCGCACGCGTGTGGGATCGGGGCGCAGGCGCGACCGCGAGCGAATCGTGGAATTTCGAATTTCGTCTTCGATGCTGATTTCTGAGAAAGAGGGTGGTATAGAATTTCTGAGAAAAGATAATGAATCATGGCGTGCGATAGGATTGAACACGTTTTGATACCTATGTGCATACCATTCATGCAGGATGTTTATATCGTGACATAAACATAGAACGATAATTATTATAAATCAATCGTCGCGGCAGCCCATGGAGTAAATATATAGCGATAAGTATTCGGTGGAGAGTTCCGAGTATTTAATTTATGTAGTAAACATAACATTGCACCGTGCCATGCAGTGTGTTTATATTTGAGCAGGATTGAACGCGTTTTGATCTTTGAATCGTGGGATCGATACAGCGCACGTGCAATGACGTAAACACATAGCGATAATTATTCGGGGGAAGAGTTCCGAGTATTTTCACGATCGAGAACAGGGCGACGTCTCAAGCATCCTTCTCGAGGGGCTGTAAGTTGAGTGGCGTGGGAGTGTCGAGTATTTAATTTATGTAGTAAACATAACATTGCACCGCTCCATGCAGTGTGTTTATATTTGAATAGGATTGAACGCGTTTTGGCGCCTACGTGCATGCTCTTCATATTTGATTCGTGGAATCGATACAGTGCACGTGTAAGGAATAAATGAATTATACGTTGCGTTCACGCAAGCAACTAAGCGATAATTATTCGGGGCAGAGTTCCAAGCATTCTCACGATCGAGAACAGGGCGACGTCTCAAGCATCCTTCTCGAGGGGCTGTAAGTCGAGTGCCGTGCGGGGGTGCGTAAGGGCAAAAGAATTCGTACATGAACCCCAAGACATCTGGTTTACATCAGACCAATGCTAGGACCACACACATATTGCCTATCCGGAAACGCGATAGACATTTGTCTAGACCATATCTCTAAGAATTAATATTATGTACGAAAAGGATATTATAAATGATTCGTCACAGGTATTAATGTGAAAGTTATACATTTATTAAAACATTATGAAATTTATACATTTATTATTAAATCTTACATTTATCATTAAAACATATATGTATGTACTATAGTGGTACATGCTTTACATCACGCAGCATGGCTTGCATTCCTAACGCGATCAATTCGCAATCGATCAAAGAATGCTGTTCGAAGTGGTCGCTTTCGGAAATTAATTTCACATAATCTGTCGGCGCGGTAGCGCTGCGTAGAACGTCCACGAAGGTAGCATATTTACTACTTACAGAGTACATATTATCACTTAGCCAGGTGAACATATGTTCAATGCAATGTTCGTACGCGAATAGTTTACGCAAAGTGACTTCAGTCATATATACGTAAGCGTGATTATCGGTGATTTTAATAAGTTGGTCATTGTGCATACTCGTGAAGTCTAGTCGTAAATGATCAATTATTATGTGGGTTTGAGACGATGTTGCGTTGCTGCGTAATCGTTGGAGTATGTCAGCCTTATTTTGCAGTAGGAGCTTCCACGTAGACATCGAAAAGCTCAACTCGCTGCCTTTATTGTCAGCTATGGCGATCTCGACGCGGCACGAATCCATGCCAATGCGTATTCCAATAGTTAGACGTTTATAAGCTGTCGCCGTCAGCGGATAATCACGCCCCAGGACCCGTACAATTAACGGTTTCGGCGTTTTCAATGTTTTTGGTGTTGCGGATTCAGAACTGTAAGAAACATACATATAGAATGAATACATCATACGTTTCCGTTTACAGTGATTGAAATAAGTGAAAGAAAGAAATAAGTTAAAAGTGTATAGTAACGCGTACGTACCTCATATCGAATTGTTGATTAAGATCTTGTTGTTGTTGACGTTTATTTGGAAACCCACCATCGTTGACGGATGTGTAGGATGAATCGTTTAAGCTGCGTTTTGACATTTTGAAATGCAATATGGGCTATGTTCATCGAACAAAAAAAAATTTGACGCGAACGATACTTAACACTCAAGCGTACGTGGTGTAATGAAGTCCACGAGACTGACCGACGTCACTTTATACTGATTCACGTACACGTATACGTTAATGTGTGGAAGTATACGTTAATGTGTGTAAGTCAATTACATCAGTGATGGCGATGGTCAAGGTACGTATGTATATAACGCAAGAGTTTGAGAATACGTGACAAATTCAAATAGTATGCACTACAAATTCATGGAGTATGCATTCAACAGAAGAGTTAGAGACGATTCACGGTGTGAATCATAAAAGTAAACTATAAGCATTATAATAATTAGTCCCGAATTATAAAATCATCGATTAATAAGAATAAGAAAAAAGAAGAAGAAGAAGAAGAAGAAGCTGCGATGTATGGTCATCCCCACCCTACCTCAAGACTATCCTATTTGGAAACTACCCGACCCTTGCAACGCACAGGGCATTCGTTCTAGGGTGGGGAAGTGTAGTGTATATAAGGGTGTAGACCACCGCTGCACGGGACAGTTTTAAAATGAGCAACATTTATTACATACAAACACCAGTGACGCGTGGGATGAACGCGTTCGAGATGCAGCGATGCATTGTAAGTATAGTTGATTTAAATTGAATTGGTGCGCGTATTCGAAAAAAATTTTAACGAAGTTGTGTGTTTGTTTCAGCAACGGCACGGGGAAATCGAACGTGCCTGGTACGTGGAGCGGGATAATTTAATTGAAAATATTGTAAGTATGGTTTTTATATAATTGAATTGGTTGCGCGTTTTCAATTGGAATGGTTTCTAACTACGTCATGCGTTTGTTTCAGTGCGAGCGCGACAATCTAGTGAAGGCTTGGCGCGTGGAGCGCAGGCTCGCAGTTAAACACATCGTAAGCGGTGTTACATAAAAAAAAAATATATTGGTGCAATTCAACAATGTTTTAATCGATTCGTACGTTGTTACAGATGGAACGCGAACACGAAATGATAGCGTGGAGCCAGGATTACCTTGGAGCGGTCGGTCGCCTCGTAAGTGACGTTTTGTAAAAATTATAGTGATGCGTGACCAATATCACACGACGATGTTTTAATCGAGTAATCAATTTGTTTCAGCGTCGCGAAGACATCGAGGCACGTGCACGCGATGGAGATCGCGATGTAATCATCCAGCTGCTGGTAAGTATTGTTTCACGCAAAATGATACGCGTTCACCATTCAATGTTGTTTGAATCCAATCATGTGTATGTTTCAGCATCGTCAATACCCGTCGAGGAGGGACGGGCGAATCTGCCACGAGCTGCAGAAAAAAATTGCATTTGCCAGGCGCATGTGGCGTGAAGACACATTGGATATCGAATTTTTAAGGTTTGATGAGTTCGACTTCTGGGGGCTGCAACGATTATTCGAAGCGTGAGTATAAGTGAATTGCAATTGTTTCGATGCTCCACGCGGTAGTACCAATGTTTATATAATAATAATTTGGTGTTTTTTCTTTGTGTGTTGCAGTGAGTAACGTCGCCAACATGAAGCATATCAATATACTTATACTTATACTTATACTTATACTTATACTTATACTTATACTTATACTTATACTTATACTTATACTTATACTTATACTTATACTTATACTTATACTTATACTTATACTTATACTTATACTTATACTTATACTTATGTAATTAGAATAAAGTTATATCTAATATTAATATTTAAAAAAAAAAAAAACAATTTTTAATAAATAAATAAATATATTTTTTTATTTAATATAGTGAATGTTTATTCATGTACATCCATGCATGTAATCTTAATTATAGAATCGATATTTACGTAAAGCGTATTCGTATGGGAAGGGGTATTCTTGCTCGTGGGTAAAGATCGCATTCGTCGCAGTCGTTGCGCTTATCACCGTCGCCGTTGTACTCGTAGCTATAGAAACAAAAAATCGATTTATTCTCTATATCATGCGATTCATTCCGGCACAAAGTTCTCAGTAGACTCTCCGTATAACTGGCTCCGATGCGTAAAGCACGCTATACTTATACTTATACTTATACTTATACTTATGTAATTAGAATAGGTTACCAGACTCCTATAGTACTGTACAAATTATCAGGTTTATAGTTTTCTATGTTTACTAAAGGGAATTCCCGTTGATGTTAATAATAATAATAATAATAATAATAATAATAATAATAATAATAATAATAATAACAAGAATTTTAAAAAAAAGTTATATCTATTATTAATATTTAAAAAAAAAACAATTTTAATAAATAAATATATTTTTTATTTAATATAGTGTATGTTTATTCATGTACATCCATGTGATCTTATATTATAGAATCGGTATTTACGTAAAGCGTATTCGTATGGGAAGGGGTATTCTTATCACCGTCGCCGTTGTACTCGTAGCTATAGAAACAAAAAAAATTATTACAAATTAGTCTCTCTGTTAATGACGCATAAAGTAGATGCAATGCGTGTATAGGACTTACATTAGACAACGTTACGTATATAATTCCATATTTTCTGGACGTTCTCCAACGCGCAAACACCATCGTTGTTATGAAATGTACATCGAAGAGCACCCGTTGAAGACATCGATTTCAGGTTAGGAACGTCGGGGTCTGCGGTGTTAGGGATGATCCCGCAATAATCATCGTCCACGTCGTAGCCGCCGTCGTCTTCGACGGTTCGAGCGTTGTTGTTACTGCTGCTGCTGCTGTTGGTCGGTTGTTGTTGTTGTTGTTGCTCCTTCAGTTCGTATAAATCGCAGACATCCTCAACGATTATGTCAGGTAGTAGTTGCAGCATCCAGGTTTTCTTTTCCACACCTTTCACGACGACAAAGTCAATGTTCGTGAGTGCACTGGCCAGCAACCCAGGAAGTTTGGAGTATGGGACGTAACCGTCAGACCAGCGAAGCCCGTGATGATTCTTCGTGAGCCAGGACGCTTGACGATTCTCACATGATTTCAGATGTCCCCAGACGTACGGTGGTTCGAAGATCCAATGGCTGATCGTAGGCGTTTTACCATTGTTACCGTGTCTGCGGATCGCGAGCTCTTTGACAACGAACTCACAATCGGCATTGAAACCTTGAAGATCGACAATTGCGAACATTATTTCACGATTAGGTAGCAGTGTCCGTGGTGGCGTCTGAACAGCAACTGAGGACTTGGACATCGTAGTTTTCACAGTAGCAGAAGCGGCAGTAGTATTCGTTGATCGTTCATACATACGCATACTATGTTAGTTTACGTACCACGTTAGTCAAAGGGCCGTATTCTACTATACGATCGTGTATGATCATACAGTACGCTGTAGTATTAGCGGGGACATTTTCGTTGCACTCGAAATCTATTCGCACATCCACCGTAGCGCTCTTCAACGATTCGTTTTGCCTAGAACAATCTATGACCGCGATAGGCGCGTATTGAAAGAATTCGATCGCGTTCAGTAATGGTTCTCCGTGTCCGTAGTACGATCGACCAAATTTCGCGTACATATCGTACAGGATCGCGTATTTAAACTTATCGAAATCCAAGTTCAAATCATCGTACGGGTACGTCTCGGAATTTAGGTATAATCGAACGTTTGTGAGTTTACACGCGTCGAATCTACTCGCAGTTCTATCAAGACGATTCTTTCGATCGGTTTGCATGGCGAATATCACGTATCGAGGTTTCTCGATTTGCGACGTAGCTTTCACGGTCCACGTATGTTTCGTTGTCGCTTGCAGCAACGGGTACTCGTACAAGTCCCACGATCTGAAACTCATCGCGATCGGTCGGCCACTTTCCAGGATACGTAGCATCGATAGTTTATTCACTTCCTCCAAAGCGACGTGGGGCATACGCCACTGCACCTTGCGTATGTCTAGTTTCGGCCTCGCAGTGACCGAGGTACCGTACATCGCGTTCGCATCGACTCGTGATCGAATAAGGATCAGCTCGTGTCGCGCGTTCATCACGATGTGTTTGTAATCCTCGCAGAAACCTAACAGAACGTTCAATGGTATGCAGAAATTGAAAGCGCCCGAATGAAAAATGTCTTTATCGTACGCGATGGTATGATCCCAACCGGCATTCGCGAGCACTTTGCTTCTATCGACAGACAACGAAATGTAATTTTTCAACGCGGTAGCGATTCCCGGATTTCGGCAACGATCGATCTCAACACCGTTCAATTCGTATCGAATCTCATCGAACATGAACGCGACGCAATTATTGTCGAGAACAGCACTCGCCGACGTTGCCTGGCCTTTCGCGTCTTGCGTCGTTAACGTGCCACGACCTTCGATGTATAGAAAACTTTCGCACGGAAGCGTGTACAGATCTTGCTGCTGTATGGGTATTCTTATCTCGTCGCTATTATCGAACGTCGTGTTGGCGTACGGATTGTACGTGTGTAACTCGATTTTCGTGATACGATTATCAAAGGTTGGCGTATTCGCCACGTCCAGAATAAAAGACATCGCGGTTGCGTGTCACTCACAGCTTGTCTAATGGGCGACGATGAAACCTAGTGATCGTAGAAAACGCGCGTTTCTACGAGTCAATGACTTTCTTGCGCTTCTTACCGGTCCTCTTATTCTTCTTCTTATCGCTCCACCCGCCTTTATTCTGCTACTTTTGCACGCCGATAAAGGGTTGCGCCGATGACGCGACACAGAGACGTTAGGAGTAGCAGCGGCAGCTATGATTGATGATTCGTATGTATGATCTAACACTAACATACTACACACGCGCGCACACGTGTAGTTACGCTAGCCTATCGCGCGGACGTCGTTGAACGTGCAAACGAATCGTTATTTCTTCTCCGCGGAAATCTATAGGGCGCTCGTGTTGATCGACGATGCACAACGTTAGATCGTGTATTGCTCGTGCAACGATCGGCAGGTAAATGACGTGTCGCGGGGTTTCCGATATCTTATATCCCGGTGGCACGCGAGGTGAAAATTCATGGATCGTGTGTACCGGCTTGTCGTTGCTGTACGCACCGGTAGTGACGTTGCACGTTACTCTGATCACGTTAACGTTTATAATGTTCACGGGTACGTCGGACTCGTGCCAGGTTCTTGGTGATAAAACGCGATTCGGGGAAAATCCTAGCAACGAGCCCACATTGTTTGGTTGCGTAAAGTCCACGGCGAACGAGCAGTACAGCTCGCTTTTCATGGTGTTGTTGTTAGCTCGCAGCATTAGAGGATACTTGTCGGCATCATTCTCATTTGCATCGTTGTTATCGATACTTCGGGGATGTCGATCGAGTAATCGCTGCTTCAGGTGCTCGGCGATAGCGTCTAATTCGTATGAACCGTGAGGGATCGCAATGTATTCATGAGCGACGTCGACGATGTTGTTCTCGGTGTTGTAGTCGGCGATGTAGTAGAATTTATCGTTGCTCGAGTCAATGTTCGGTATCGTGTGAAACGTCTCCAAGTCCGCGAGTCCTAATTCATACTGTCCATCGCTCAAATCTATCGGAGGAAAATAGTTTACCGTGAGCACGCTGCTACGGCCCGTTAACGTGAGCGTGAACGACATATCGATTACACTCGCGAGACGGAGAGCGAGAAAGTGACGCGCGCGTTCGAATACTCGTCAATTTATCGTCAAATTATGTTTCTTTATTATAGGATATATGAAGCATCATTACGTATGGATACATCGTAGCATAATCTTAGTACATAGGCCATAATTCCATAGATTTTTGATGCAAAAATTGTGCGCATAAGGAACCGCAATTCATCTCGTCGAAACGTTGAAAACGATCGTGATTGTACGTGATCGTTGTTCCGCGTCCGAAATAGTAAATCAATTCCGTGGGAGGTCGCAGATTCCCGAAACTATCAAAGTACTGTACTCGTAGCCCGCGTTTCGCGTACGCGACCCAGTGCGTACCGGCGCCTCGATTCTCGTCAAGATTCGCGATACCACATTCGTTGGCTAGTACGCGCGTAGGAAGCGTGTCGCGCATAAACACCCCTCGAAAGAACGGTACGCTAGCGCACTCGCGCTCTAATTGCAGATTCGTCATAGGTTGTTGCGTTATCGCTGCCACCGTCGCCACGCGGCTACTCGATCGACGTTTTTTTTTTTCTTTGAGTGCTGTCGTCGTTGGCGTCGGCGTCTAGGATTCATGCCAGCGCCTCGCTTGTACGGTGTCAGATGCATTCCACGCCCTTCCATAGCCCGATGATGACGCAACGTCTCCTCCAGCTGTTTTCGAGAGGCCCTCGAATCGTTGACCGCTTTGGTTATACCAGCCGCTCCACCGGCCAATGCTCCGATAGCCGATAACGCAGGCAGCACGAACGGAAGAAATGGAAGAAATCCACCGCGTTTAGCCACTCGTAGATTACGATGTCGTCGTCGCCGTTGCGGATGTTTTCCTCCAGAATTTCTCTTTTTCCTTCCAGCCTTTCTCTGTTTACGTCTCGTCCTTCTCATACCCATGCCGAGTTTGGTCTTAGCCTTCATCGTTGCCCACACTCCAGTCGCTGCGGCTTTTTCGCCAAAGGTCGCGTCGTTCGCGAACACTCGTTCTCGCGCTCGTTCGGCTAACGCGCGATCCGCCTCGTGTCGTCCCTCCAAATCCTTTCGACGAGAGTACGCGATATCGTGGTCGCGGCACGCAGCGTCCAGCGGGTTCACACCTTCGTCGCCACGAGCCAATCGCTTTAGCAAACGCGTCCCAGGTCCGCAAAACTGATAACCCGGGACGTGTAGTTCGAACGGTAAGCGGTTTATGATTCCGTTCACGAGACCCAATCCGATCTTCTTATTCTTTCGATTCAGCCCTAGTCCATGAGACACCGCGGCCGTTGATGCGATCATACACCTGCGTTAGAATAATCAGGAAAGCTACTACACTAATAAACGTGTACGCGCGCTCCACCGATCAGAGTGGTTGTGGCATGCGCGACGCGTGCCACGAATATAAATAGTAGTCCCTCGTCATGCGATTCGCGAAACAGCCGGGCGTTATTCGCGTGACCGCGAACAGAATGCTCGACGATGATAGGGATGCGAGTCGATCGAACAGACACGGCCCGTTGCTGCCGAACAGCGTGCGAGGCGTGATTTGCGGGCCGTCCGGTTGCGGAAAAACGAACGTACTTCTGAGCATGTTAGAGAGCCCGAACGGTTTACGTTTCGAGAATGTGTACGTGTACTCGAAATCGTTGCATCAGCCAAAGTATCGATATCTGGAGCAGGTGTTGTCGCTCGTCGACGGAATCGAATACTTTCCATACTCGGACAACGCCGAGATCGTCCCACCGAGAGACGCTCGACCTGACTCGATCTTCGTGTTCGATGACGTGGCGTGCGACGAACAGAACGCGATCCGCGAATATTTCTCCATGGGTCGACACGCGAATGTGGACTGCTTTTATTTGTGTCAGTCGTACGCTAGAATACCTAAACATTTGATCACGGACAACGTGAATTTTCTTATGCTGTTCAAACAAGACGGTACGAACTTGCGTCGCGTGTACAACGATCACGTGAATACAGACATGACGTTCGAGTCGTTCAACGACTTGTGCGCGAGATGTTGGCGTCGACGATACGATTTCGTGGTGATCGATAAGGATAGTTCCATGTACGAAGGGCGATATCGAAGAGGATTTAACGAGTTCGTCGTAGCTCGCGGACATTAGTAAACCGCGAGTCGTTCATCGAGCAACACGAAATGTCTAACGAATCGACGACGACGACGACAACGACTGCGTTAACCTCGAGTAACGTCGACGCGAAGCATACGCGAAAACAACGCCGACGTTATCGACAAAAGGGAGCTAAATGTCAAAAAGGAGGGAAACGTCGTCGGGGTGTGGATTCGAAGGTGAACGCGAAGGTAGAAATCGCCAAAGTCAGCGACGTTATACGTAAAAAGTGCTTGGCCTTGAAAATTGGTAAAATGGCTACGGAAGCGGCTGTGGAGGTGAGCACGCGCCCCATCGTCGAACCGCTGAAACGATTAATCGAGAACACATCCGCGTTGAAAACACGCTCAACGCCTCGATCGCGACCTGTGAAGAGAGAATACGAATATGGTCAACACCAATCATCGAAGCGACTTCGAACTGCTACCGCGACTACATCCATGGAACGTTCGAATAACCTTCCATCATCTAGCGACAACGATAACGACAATGACAACGATAACGACAATGACAACGATAACGACAATGACAACGATAACGACAATGACAACGATAACGACAGCGACGTCGACACTGACAGCGACAACGACAATGATATCGACGTCAACAACGTTGATGATGTTGACGATGTTGTTGACGATGTTGTTGTTGACGATGATGTTGTTGACGATGATGAGGGCGATGAAAACAGTGAAAAAATTCAGGATGATGAGCCGCCGACAAGGGTTAGCGATTTGGATGCGCTGCGTAGCCCCGTCGATGATGTCACTGTGTATGTACGGAATGCCAAAGGACCCTTGTCGCGAGAATATCTACGACTGTTCTTCACAGACACCAAGAAACGCATCGATAACGTATACGGCGTATACTTGGGGTCTGACGAAGACCTAATGATCGGCGATTCCGTGCTCACCATCGACCCGAACAGCGACGACGTTCGCGTGAACGGAACTCGATACGCGGGGACTCGGGGCTTGTACGAATTGCTGTTCATGCGAATACCCAACGATCGCACGTACACGGACGCGGATCTTCGCTCGTACCGTCGCATCTTGTTGGCTACTAGTGCGCACAAGCGAAATCATTCGCCCAGCAAGCGTACGCTGGGTAATAAGGGGTACAAGTATACGAAAATCGTGTCCTCGGTGATCGGCGGGGTGCGGACACCGGGTGTCAGACGCGTCAGGGACGGCGGGCGTGGCGGCGGCGGGCGTGGCGGCGGCGGCGGCGGCGGCGGTGGCGGGCGCGGGCGCGGGCGCGGGCGCGAGCGCGGCGCGGACTCCGCGGGCCCCGCGGACGGCGCGGACACCGCGTACACCGCGGACGCCGCGGACACCGCGTACATCGCGGACGCCGCGGGCACGCATCAAGGTCGAGGATTACCCATCGACTATTCGATGACTGTCACCGATAACGCGGTCGATTACGTATACTGGGACGATCCGAATGAATTAGTCGATAGACTCGGGCTGCTCACGGCATCGCGCGCGGCTGGTCACACGGGTCACGATAATGAAATCACATCCATCGTGGAGGAACTTCGCGAGGACGGATTCATCTTAAATTGAACATTCCGATGATCCTAGCATCAGTAGCGTTCGAGCACGCGCGCATCGTTATGTCGGTGAATAAGTTTGGCACCTCGTTACGCAATAATACCAGCAACAACAACAACAATAACATGAACGAAGCAACGATGACTACGACGAGACTATTGTCCTCGGTGGACGAGCGCATTACGCGAAAACTCGAAATAGCTATCGCGAACGCACGGTTGGACGCTGAGCATCAACGATCTCAACTCGAGACGCGAGTACAACGAACTATGTCGGATATCGTTACCGCTCAATTGTCTCGGCTAGAGGATAACTTAAATAACGCGATGGAACGACGCTTCGATCATTTGAAAGATAGACTCGAAGAGTTTACGACTGCGACAGAGGGTCTGCGACAACGACGACGACGACGATGATCCCCGACAGTAGCAACAACAACAACAACAACAACAACAACAACAACAACGGCTACGGCTCTGAAACGTCTAATAATAACGAGCGATCGCGAAAGACGTGCACCGATTGCATTTTGCTAGCACTCGAGGAACTCGTACTATTTCTAACGTCCTTGGAACGTCGCGACCATTCCCCGTCCACCCCGTGAAGCATGAGCAAGGAGAGAGTACAATTGGTGAACGAATTACACGCCCCCGCGAGACGCAATTTCCCGCGGCGACACGTCGTGATTCGCGGCTACGATGATTTGTGGCAGGCTGATTTGGTGGAGATGCGTCCGTACGCGAAGCAAAATCGAGGATATCACTATATATTAACGATCATCGACGCGTTTAGCAAGTACGCTTGGGCCTTACCCGTGAAAACGAAAAGCGGACGCGACGTGACCGCGGCGTTCGCGACCGTGCTGCGGCAGAGCGATAGATGCCCGCGAAATTTACAAACCGACATGGGAAAGGAGTTCTACAACGCGGAGTTTCAACGATGCGCGAAGACCCGCGGGATCAACCACTACTCCACGTATAGCGTGATGAAAGCGTCGATCGTTGAACGTTTCAATCGCACGCTGAAAAACCTAATGTGGAAACAATTCTCCTTGAACGCGTCCTATCGCTGGGTCGACCTGTTACCTACGCTCGTACGCACCTACAATCATAGCAAACATCGAACGATCAACGCTCGACCCGTTGACGTGACCCCCGCGACGCGTTTGTCGTTTGCCGCGAACGAACCCATACCCCCCTCCGCATCGAAAGGTGTTGGACGGCGCGCCAAATTCATCATAGGTGACAAGGTACGCGTGAGCAAGTTCAAGACCCTCTTCGAGAAGGGGTACACTCCGAACTGGTCGACCGAAGTGTTCGAAATCGTAACCGTACAACGAACGCGCCCGGTGACGTACATTCTGCGCGATTCCGCGGGAGAGCCGATCTCGGGTGGATTCTACGAGTACGAATTGCATTCGGTCGCGAATCCGGACGTCTATCTGGTGGAGAAGATTATTCGTCGCAAGGGTAGCCAGTTGTTGGTTAAATGGCTCGGATTCGATTCGTCGCGGAACTCGTGGATACGCGACAAGGATATTCTATGATTCATGATTATAAGCGCGCTCTATGTTACTGGAATAAAGAAATAACGAATATATATATAAATAAATACATTGCTCATTTATTCAATTATTAATCCTCATATTTCAATACAAATAATATTAATAAAAGAATTAAAAATATATATATATACATATAATTTACACTTTAATACATTTATTCATTCAAACATACAAACATATACTACGCAGCGGAATTCTCGCAGGGCTCGTCGGACTCAAGCTCGAGGAGCTCGTGAGTGTCGAGTTCGGGGATACGATAATGTCCCCACGGAAGGGTGGTCACCCGATCCGCCAGAATACAACGTTTATCGTCGAATGGGCTGAGAGCGTTCTTTTCCTCGCTCACCGAATACACCACGTGCAGCCTAGATCTTATATTATTCTGGCGAACCGCTTTCTCGGTGAGATTGCGAAGACAACGAATGTAATCGTCGAATTGTACATCATTCGCGACCACGTGTCTCCGCACACCCTTCACTTTTTTAACCTCGCACGTAGCCCTCGATGCAGCGTTAAAAGTCCTAGTCGCATACATTTTAGACCGCAATCCGACGAACTCGGTCATCAAGGCTCCGTTATTCTCATCTTTCATGAGTCCCGGAACCTTTTTATTTACGCGAGGCATACCATACGGATTGTCCACCGCGTAATCACTCGTGTCGAATCGGTCGACGTCACACTTAATTCTTTCATACGCATCCTCGCATTCCACGCTATATATCAAACTGTCGGTATCGGTGTACAGAACCTTACACCGATCACCGAACCTCGCACGCATATATGAATAATGAAATTCATACAAACATTCCTTAGAAATATCAAGCACACTCATACCCACATATATCGGTTTATCGAACTTAACTTTTAATTTACGCATCTCGATCGCCACTAACTGCTCGGAGAAGATCGTCCGACTATGAAAGTTTGGTTTCGCGATCAGCGTTTCCGCGCCGTAACGACCGTCCCACTTAGTCACTAGTCGCACGTCTACGCGATTCCGCACGTTCTCCATTGTTTTACCGTACACCGCGTTGTTCATTAATTTATATAAAGTCTTTTGAAATTCACTCGTGGCTCGCGTCCTCAAATCAGTGTTCAATTGGATGTACTCGCGCAACCAATGCGACTGATCGAACCGCAACACCCGATGAATTCGCGTCACGCGTAAACCGTGTCGCACGCACTGTTTCAGGTAGCGATAATGAATCACATATCGCTCCTTATCGTCGAGCGTGGCAAGCAGCTTGGTCTGTTTCCCTCCTGGCGCGTGCTCGCGTACAGGGCAGAATGGCAGGTCGGCGTGTGCGTCATGAATCTCCTTGGGATACTCGATGTCCACCTCCAACAGGTATCCCTCGGGTCCATCGTCGTCGGGCATGGATGATACGTCGAGCGCGGCGACCGTCGCATCGTCCAACCATTCAAACCCTCCGTACGGCATAGCCTGCGACATCGCCCATCCGTACAAGTTGTTGACGTCGAAGTACATCAGGTACGTCGACGGCTTCGACTCGTCGTACATCGCTGCCGGCATGTACTTGTTATTGGCACGCGCGTACCTGTGCGAGCACTGACTCAGACCACCGCGTATGCCACGCTCCACGAACAGTAGCATGTCCACGTCCGTCAAAAGCTCTAATTTAATACCGGTGTACTTGAGCATCGCGTCCCACGTAAAACTCGGCAGCGTAAAATAATGCGCGGGATCCAGATTGTAACTCGCGATACAGTCGGTGCGGAAACTCTCGAATACGTCGGCGAGTAACAGCACATCTGTTTTCAAGTATAAATCACTGTACTCGCCTAATGTCTGTACGCGAAAAGTATTCCACACGTTCACGGCGTGCGCGTAATCAGGCTCCGACGCGGCGGTATCGTTCAACCGATTATAAAATTCTTCGCGGGACGGTAAACGCGTATCGTTAAGTTTGGCGTATGACGATACATAGTCGTACGGGAAGACGCCCTTCCTGGTCAGGAGATTGAACTGATCGTCCGACAGGGATTGAAACTCGCCTCGTAGAATCGCGAGTCGTTCTTTGCCAAGGTCCGAAGCGAGTTTCTCCAGACTAGCGGCTAAGAACTTCAGCGAATCTACGAATCGAAATTTCAACCCCCTCTTCCAATCGTTGTTCTCGGCGTCGATTCCCTTTACGTGTTTCGTGAACGATATATATCGTTCCTTTGTTACCGGCAGCAGGTCGATCTGCCCATCGAACGCGGACGCCAACTCCTTAATTACAAAATGCGCGTCGTAGCCTGATAAATTGTGAAATACTACGGGGATCGTGTACGATCTTTGAAATTGTAAGTTACACGATACGTGGGCCGCGCCTCGATATTCACCCGTCGAGTGGCAATGGTCGCGCACTTTTTTGTCCGTATCGACGAATGTTTTTCCACACACGTGGCACGCGCTCGCGTCATTAAAGCTTTGCCACTGTTGCCTCGTCAGCGGGATCATCGGTTTCGCGTTCCGCAACCACGAATACGCAGTGTCCGCAAATTCTCGAAGTTCCCGCACGAACCATTTCACGCACTCGGAGTCGTGACGATACGCGCGATAACGGCACAGAGACGCGTCGGTGGAACAATGAATGTAATATCCAACGCTGTACGCTCTGTGCTGCTGGTACGTGTACGTACGCCTCCGCTCCGCAGGCTCGACGTCCTCCAGCATGCATTCGAAGTCCGCGTACACGACGAATGGTGCTCGTTCCTTGTTCTTGAAGTTTTTGAACTGTAACCATTTGTCGGCGGCGGACGGCAATTCGACGGCACATTCGTTTATGCGTTGGCAGTCCACGGTGTGCTTGGTCAATTGCTCGGACGAATGGAAAAAGATGAGACATCTGCAATGATAATAGCTTTAATAATAACCATAAGAATAAATAATATATCGATCGAAATATTTTTACGTACCTCTCGCAAACGAAAACTTTATGTCCATGGGTGTTGAGTTGCTGCGATACGAGCCTCGACATACTTCGAATGCACGCGAAATGATGCCGATTGGGGAATTTGGAATCCTGCACCAGTAGCAGGTTCGCGTGTCTCTCGAGCTTGTCTTCGGTCAAACGCAGAGGCATGCAGCTTTCGTCGGTCCAGGTGTATACGTTCACCGACACGTTATTTATCCTCTCGAACTTCTTAAGCTGATCCAACGTCACGGGAAGAGTAATATCGTCCGTACGAAGTACCGTAGCGTAGTGTGGGTACGACGTGTGCCTGTCCCCATGCGTAGCAGCAGGGTGCAAACTAGCGACGACGGCCCACAAGAAGCACGCATTGTCACTAGTCGGTATATTAACCACGGCCTTTTTAACAATGACCTCGAATGGAAGTGGCACGAAGCAACCAGCGCGAAGTGGATTATGCTTATTTATATTCACTAGAATATTTAGCACAGCCCTTAGGGTCCATCCACTGTCGCGATCTTGAAACTCCTCGATAGCCACTAACGTGGGGGCGACCACGTGCTTCGAATACCACTCGCGCACGTTCGATGTCCTGAACAGTACACGATTTCGCGTACCGAAACTTTTCATGTCCATATTATCATTTAACATAAACTCCGCGTTCAGTATCGTATTCACGGACACACTAGAATGTTCGCTGATAGCGTCTGTCACGCGTGATAGTACCATTCGTCGAGCACCCTCTAAAAATCGACGTGGATCGACGTGTCCCACGTTGATTACCGCGCCAGTCGAAATACGACCTATAAACGCTGATTCCACGTCTTCCCATACGACTTTGGGCGCCGTCGATCGACCCGAAACCCCGAGTCCTACTCGCGAAAACCGACCCCGAACAATCGCGCGTAATGTTTTTATTCGCGCGATCAGCGACACCAGGCGTTGTTTCGCGGCCACTGCCACTCCTCCGCTGCACTGGTACTCGACGATTAGCTGCAGGCACGTGTCGCACTGGTCCTCCCAGTCTCGGAATTCCGCAACATAGCGTAAAAGCTCGGACATCCGGGACAAAACCCTGTACGTGTCCATGAACACTTCCATGTTCACTTATTCACTTCCTCACAAATAGTTTATTTCCCACATTTGCTTGATTTCACCTGACTTTATGATTCGACTCTTCCAGGTGATGCGATCATGCTCCCAATCCGGAAATCGAAAACTTAACGGTACGAGGACGAGCTTCGAGTTTCGCGGCAGACTCGTACGATCGTCCAAAAATCGTTTCAATTCCCGACATAAAAACTTATGCACCGTAATTTTTATTGTATCAGGATACAATACTTCCCGTACTTTGACCGCTCCGTTCTCGATGTCGTGCAAAAGTGTCAACGGTGTACACACGATCGCGGTAATGTACTCCGTACGCTTGAGGTATACGTCCTTATCGTTAACTATGCAATACAATGAGCATTTACCCACAGTACTATTTCGCGCGATATGACGTAGCAATTGACGATGCTCACGCGGCAGTTGCATAAATCCGTGTCGAAAGATGCTAATCCATGACGTCTCGGTTAATGATGGTACGCTTAACGCGCTGCGGATCTTATGCCTCTCGATTGTCAGTGATTCGTCATCCAGCTGCATCGACGTTGATAATTGTATTGCCCCTCCATCGATATAATCATCAGAATCCGATGACTCGAGCAAAGCTTCTAGCGCGTCCTGTTCAGCGAGTATGTGTGATATTTTGCTTATGATACACGTTTGCACTATTTCTAAATTACTCTTAAGTAATGTCAAACGTTGTTGTTCAGCTGTCGATACTCTTCGAGTCGTAAAATACGCGTCGATAAGCCGCAAACATTCGTTATACGATGTGAGCCACTCGTTACAATGTTCTTCGGTACGCAGCAGTGGGGTCATCCCTCGTAACAACTTATATGAATTCACGAAAAAGTCCATGTCTCGCGACACTTATGCGCGCGTAACGTATTTCAAGATATTCACCGAGCGACTGCCGGATTTAATATACTAACCGCATACCCTACCCGAACTCATTATGACACCATCGAACTATGTTTACGTTAGTTGCGGTTCAAATTTTTCTCACCCTAACATACGGCATCGCGCGGTGCAGCGCCATGTTTACTCCATGGGCTATCGCTACGATTGACTTACAGCCTCCTCGATATGAATGCTCGCCCCATTCTCGATCGCCGAAATACTTGGAACTCTACCCCCGAATAATTATTACTCCCTGCTTACGATGGTTACTCACACGAATGCAATGTCGAATAATTATTGGTCCATGTTTTCGTATGTGTGATCATGGGCCGGCCACGTTAAAATCAGATCTCTCATGCTACTGCATCAGTCAGGTCATACGTTACTACAAGAAACGTTTTTAAAAATTTATCGCATCCGAGTGGATTGCAGTTGCATCGAAGACTGTTGCATCAAAGTGATATTGTTGTTGTTATAAGCGCGATTGATTTGAAGGATATCGTCCACCGTTCAACGCACGGAAATACAATCGATTAATACCGTAAGTTTCCATTACCATATTTTAGTGAATCATTGTGATACCAACTTTGAGAATTATAAGAAAAATCGGTTTCAGATTATGTCTCTACCCGTGGTTTTGAATCGGGAAGTTGCCGCTGTGATCCCCAGTCACGCATCCCATCCCAAAATATATGTGCCGTGTCGGGATGTCGCTGTGCAATGCGCAGAAATTCGAGATGGTGAATTTCACGAGGCAGAAGTTCTTTACTGTGGAAATGTTTATTTGAAGGTGTTTTATAATGCTGATGGCTTAGACGGTATGGATATGTTTGACAACTACGGGGACGAGCAATATTGGTTGAATAGACATACGCGGCGAAAACCTTTCTTTTTAGATCTTAGTGATGTCGACGATGATGATTATCGTTTAGATATGGACTACAATGATGTATATCATCTGCACAGTTCGACGGATCCAAAAAGTGTGGTTTGGCGTAAATGTGTTAATGCGAAACGAATCGACTATATCGCGGTTGATGATAATGCGATGTCGGGGATTAACGTTCGTGATAATGCAGTTCAGGTTGACGAGTCTGATTTTCATACGACTGCGTCCGCGCAACTTGATGCGTTCTTTACTGATGCTGATTTATTTACTGAAATCATCGACAATGCATTCTTCACGAACGATATCGACGATGCTATATTCAGCGATGATGTTACCGAGTGGGATAACTAAGTTAAATAAACTACTAAAATCTTGAAAATCTATGTACGAATTCTTTTACCCTTACACACTCCCACGCCACTCAACTTACAGCCCCTCGAGACGTCGCCCTGTTCTCGATCGTGAAAATACTCGGAACTCTTCCCCCGAATAATTATCGCTATGTGTTTACGTCATTGCACGTGCGCTGTATCGATCCCACGATTCAAAGATCAAAACGCGTTCAATCCTGCTCAAATATAAACACACTGCATGGCACGGTGCAATGTTATGTTTACTACATAAATTAAATACTCGGAACTCTCCACCGAATACTTATCGCTATATATTTACTCCATGGGCTGCCGCGACGATTGATTTATAATAATTATCGTTCTATGTTTATGTCACGATATAAACATCCTGCATGAATGGTATGCACATAGGTATCAAAACGTGTTCAATCCTATCGCACGCCATGATTCATTATCTTTTCTCAGAAATTCTATACCACCCTCTTTCTCAGAAATCAGCATCGAAGACGAAATTCGAAATTCCACGATTCGCTCGCGGTCGCGCCTGCGCCCCGATCCCACACGCGTGCGGAGATTGCGCGGCGGCGACTCATGTTCAAAGTACCTTAAACATCCAACAGGTGGCGCCAATACGAAATGTACTAAAAATCTAGGAAATTTACCAACGCATGCCCAAATATCGACGTGGATCCAAAGTACCTTAAACATCCAATAGATGGCGCCAATACGAAATGCGCGCGACGCCATCTTGAAAATTTGAAAATTCTCCCCCTCCCCTGTGACGTCATCCCCCTCACCCACGAACGTGGTACCCCCTCCCCGCCTCACCCCCTCCAACGAGCACGGTACCCCCATCCCCACCTCACCCCCTCACCTACGAGCACGGTACCCCCCTCCCCACCTCACCCCCTCGCCCTCGCCGAAAAGCGTGCGGTACCCCCCCCCCCCCCTCCCCACCTCACCCCCCTCGCCCTCGCCGAAGAGCGTGCGGTACCCCCCCTCCCCACCTCACCCCCTCGCCCTCGCCGAAGAACGCGGTACCCCCCCTCCCCACCTCACCCCCTCGAGCACCATGGTCTAGAATCGGCATAGCCTAACTACTACTTTCCACGAGTGCCCTTTTCTTTATAGACTTTCGATACAGGAGCAATAGATTTCCATTGCCCCTCAGACAATGTAATATGAAAATATAATTGCGGCAGTTTAGTATTCATTTTATTCGGATTATTGTGAGGTTCGAATTCTTGGCTAGTATTAGTTTCGTTTGAAACATTAATGCTATCCACTAGGATTGTGCGGATCCATGAGCGGGCAATTTGATTTCATATCGGCTCGGCAAAACTCGGCCTCGATCGGCTCGAAAGCCAGCTATTAACAGGAGACCGAGACGGAAAGAATTCTGTATATCATTTATATCGATACCAGTCATAAGTTTTCTGTCTCCTGTTGAATCATAATTAACCGAGCCATCAGTAACCGAACAAAATTGTTACCTGAGAACGTAGAACAATTATGTTTCTTACATGTGTGACGCCCCACTATTTTTCGCGCGGTATTTTAACACCACTTCCTCACAAATCCATCCACAACTCCATCAAAAACCCTCATACTTAAGCCTTACCCCTTTTTCAAACCCAACCGATCGTTTAGACGATATACCTTAGTGGTCCCTATCTCTAAACGGTCAATCCAGATTCCTGATCACCTTGACGATGTACCTTAGCGGTCCCCATCTCAAGATGGTCAACTACGACCTCCAAATCTACTTCAAACAAATCCCTCGTCCTTAAAACCCTCTCTTAAATCGAGACTACTGTGACGTAGCGTCCCAGCGCGAGGAATCGAGCGCGCGGCGGTGCGACCGGGAGTGAGCGAGAAGCCGATCACACGCGGGCGACCGCTACCGAACCCGACCGAACTCGCCCGAAGCGTGCCGGTCCCGCGACGCGTCAGAGCGATGACGCTCACTCCCCACTGCGCCGCTAGATCGCGTCGGTTTCTCGCTGCTGGGAATTTCCGAGAATCGGGACATATGCCGCGATGATTCCAAGCCAAGACAGTTCCAGTGGGGATACGGACCCCCACCACCAGACTTGCCTGGATGTTGCCCGGTGCAAACTACGGTGAAACGACTCCGTATATCCGCCGATCACCAGATCGCCTCCTATCCCATTTCCGACACCGTTCCGGTAAAGAGACGCAGGACGTTGCCCGGTCTCTTTCCCGCTCCTCGTGTTGAATAGAGACGCCCGGATGCTGCCCGGTCTCTACCGACACTTGTCCCGTTAAAGAGACGCAGGACGTTGCCCGGTCTCTTTCCCGCTCCTCGTGTTGAATAGAGACGCCCGGATGCTGCCCGGTCTCTACCGACACTTGTCCCGTTAAAGAGACGCAGGACGTTGCCCGGTCTCTTTCCCGCTCCTCGTGTTGAATAGAGACGCCCGGATGCTGCCCGGTCTCTACCGACACTTGCCCCGTTAAAGAGACGCAGGACGTTGCCCGGTCTCTTTCCCGCTCCTCGTGTTGAATAAAGACGCCCGGATGCTGCCCGGTCTCTACCGACACTTGTCCCGTTAAAGAGACGCAGGACGTTGCCCGGTCTCTTTCCCGCTCCTCGTGTTGAATAGAGACGCCCGGATGCTGCCCGGTCTCTACCGACACTTGTCCCGTTAACGAGACGCAGGACGCTGCCCGGTCTCGCTCCCGCTCCTCGTGTTGGACAGAGACGCCCGGATGCTGCCCGGTCTCTACCGACGCTTGTCCCGTTAAAGAGACGCAGGACGTTGCCCGGTCTCTCTCGCTCCCTTACCGTCCCGCTACGGCGACACCAGGCGCGGAACGACCGAATTGTTCCGTTAAGCGGACGCACGAACATAGACCGAACGACGCCGTACCGCGAACCGCGCCGCCGCGCAACGACGGCTTGACCGCGATTAACGCGAAGCACCCCGCGTCTAAGTATATGTATATAGTGTAAATAATTGTTAATGAATAAATCTAATTTAACCGAACACGGAAGGACTTCACTAAACCCTGGTAAAGCCGACTGAGACCGTCCTTCCGCCCGGAGTGACGACCGTCACAAATTGGCGCCCGAACAGGGACCGGAAAAATTTAACAACCGATGAGCTCCGCGCTCACGCGGTTATACCACCTGAATAAAGTCGAACTTGTGGAAGCTCTCGAGGCCGCAGGCGAAAGTACCAAAGGGTCGTTCGATCAACTACGTGCACGGCTCCGACAGTATTTGGTGAGCACCGCCGACATGAGCAACACCAACGAGACGACCACCACCAGCGCCCAGACACCGGCGATAATAATCACCGAGCCCGAGGCCCCCGCCGCACCGTCACCTGTCGCCACTGCCATGGACCGCGTCCGAAAATGGGGGTGCCATTTCGACGGCACCAAGGACGCCCGCGACTTCCTAGAGCGAATCGTGGAACTCCAAGAGGGATACGGCCTCACGAAGGAGCAACTCCTCCGATGCATGCCCGAACTCCTACGAGGACAAGCCCTCCTCTGGCACCGCAGCAACAGCCCGGAATGGACCACCTGGGCGGACTTTGAAAGAAGCTTCCGCCTATATTACATACCGACCACCAGCCAGTATGAATTGGAAGAAGAAATCCTAAAGCGCAAACAAAAACCAGGGGAACGAGCGAGTGAGTACATCACCGGCATCAGGACCCTGATGCGACGACACGGCAGCTACCCACCGGACCGGCAGCTCGACCTGGTGCACCGAAATCTGCTGCCCGAATACCGGCAATACATCCGTAGGAAGGAGTGCACGGACATAACTACCCTCCTCGAAACGGCCATCGAGTTCGAGGCTATCGAGAGGGATAAGAGAACTAACGCCCCCAGCACCGGATCCGCCCCGGCCAAACAGCAGCCCGTTCGACCTGCACTCTCGACCGTCGCGACAAACTACAGCCGCGAGAATTGCTGTTGGCGCTGCGGACAACGGGGCCACCGTCGACAGGACTGCCGGCAACCGTCGCGCCTGTTCTGCTCACGCTGCGGACAGGACGGCCGACTTTCCCGCGACTGCCCGTGCCAACCACCGTCGGGAAATGGCACGGGGCCCGGAACCCAGGGGACCGCCCGACCACCGGCCAGTTCCGCGCCCCAGTAAACCTGCCGGACCAAGCCACGCGGCCGTTTGCCACCATCATGCTGCACGGCCGAAGATACCGAGCCCTCCTGGACACGGGAGCCACCGGGTCGTACATGCGCCAGGACGTGGCGAACCATTGCCTCCGCCATGGCAGCACCCTCACTCCGACGCGCTGCCGAGCCCGTTTGGCGGACGGCTCCGTGGCACCCCTCGCCGGGGACCTACGAACCCCGGCCCGGGTAGAACGACAAAAGATAACCCACCAGTACGCCGTCCTCCCAGCGCTCGCACACCCGGTAATCCTCGGAATGGACGCCCTGAAAAAGCTAAGGGTCCGTATGACCCTCGGACAGCGGACCCTAATCCCCGACGCCGCCACCATCGAACACACTCACGGGGTGACAGCGTGCACACCGACACAGGCCGAAGCCCTACAGGCACTTCTGGACCAAGAGCTGCCGAAGTTCCAGGACCTCCAAGGGACTACACAGCTCGCAGAACACACGATCCGTCTCAAATCGACCACGCCGCTAAAACAGCGTTATACGCCACGGAACCCGGCCATGCAACAAATAATAGACGAGGAAGTGAGCAAGATGCTGGCCGAAGGCATTATCGAGCCGTCCCGAAGTCCATGGAGCTCGCCCGTCGTCCTTGTCCGCAAAAAGAATGGGAAAAGACGCTTCTGCATCGACTTCCGCCGCGTAAACCAGGTCACCGAGAAGGACGCCTACCCACTTCCACAGGTAGAGGCCACCCTCAGCAAGCTTCGGGAGGCCCGATATATATCCACCATCGACTTGGCGAACGGATACTGGCAGGTACCCCTCGCCCCAGAGAGCAGACCGATAACCGCCTTCACCGTACCAGGCCGCGGGCTCTACCAGTTCCGGGTCATGCCATTCGGGCTGCATTCCGCACCCGCCACCTTCCAACGCCTACTCGACCGAGTCATCGGGCCCGAACTGGAGCCCCGAGCATTTGCGTACCTAGACGACATCATCGTACTAGGTCGCACGTTCGAGGAACATCTACAGAACTTGCGCGAGGTCCTGCACCGGCTACAAGACGCCAACCTCCGCATTAACCCGGAGAAGTGCGACTTCTGCCGTACCGAACTCAAGTACCTCGGCCACATGGTAACCGCACAGGGGGTCAAGACCGACCCCGATAAAGTGCAGGCCATCCTGGGCATCCCGGCCCCCACCAACCTCCGCGAACTCCGCCGATTCCTGGGGATGGTGTCGTGGTATCGACGATTCATCACACATTTCGCCGACACCACTGCACCACTCACCAAGCTACTGCAGAAGAAGAGGAAGTGGACGTGGGGCCACGAAGAGGACACGGCTTTCCGCACCCTCCAACAACAATTGGCCGCCGCACCAGTACTGGCCTGTCCGGATTTCGCCAAGCCATTTACGCTGCAAACCGACGCTAGCGAAGAAGGCCTGGGAGTCGTACTCACCCAGGAGACGGACAACGAAGAGCACGTCATCGCCTACGCCAGCCGCACACTGAACCCCGCCGAACGAAACTACTCCACCACAGAAAAGGAATGTCTGGCGGTGGTGTGGGGGATCAGGAAAATGCGACCGTACCTCGAAGGCTACCGCTTCACGGTCCTGACCGACCATCAGGCCCTGAAATGGCTGCAGAGCATCGACGATCCGTCCGGCCGCCTCGCACGCTGGAGCTTGGAGCTCCAGCAGTACGATTTCCAGGTGCAGTACCGCAAAGGAGCCACAAATCTGGTCGCCGACGCACTCTCCAGACGACCAGAAGACCTGCATACGACCGACGAACCACCAGCGTGCCCGTGGTACAACCGCATCCGAGAACAGGTCCTGCACGAACCCGGCAAATATCCCGAATACCGTGTCAAAGGGGAGCAATTGTACCGTCGATTCCCCGACCTCAGCGGACGACCGGCTAACCCCGAGACCGAGTGGAAGTTGTGTGTGCCCCGACCGATGCGCACCTCCGTACTCGCCGAAAATCACGACGTCCCCACCGCCGGACACCTGGGTACCACCAAAACCGCCGCCAGACTGGCCGAAAGGTATTACTGGCCGGGGATGTTCCGCGAAGCGGCCAAGTACGTGCAACAGTGCGCATCGTGCAAACGATACAAGATCCAGCAACAGGCACCTGCAGGGCAGATGCACACAACGCCCGTCACCCGTCCTTGGGAAGTGGTCTCCGCAGACCTCGTCGGTCCGCTCCCCCGGTCCAGCAAGGGACACACCACGCTGTGTGTCTTTCAAGACAAGTTTTCGAAGTGGGTCGAGGTCCAGCCCCTCCGACAAGCGACCGCCCCCGCCGTCACCAGGGCCCTCAAGGACACCGTATTCATGCGACACGGATGCCCCCGGACTGTGATAACCGACAACGGCCGCCAGTTCGAAAGCCGGGAATTCGGGAAGCTTCTGAAGGACGCTGGCAGCGAGCACCGAAAAACGCCACCCTACTCTCCACAGTGCAACCCCGTCGAGCGTGTGAATCGCGTACTCAAAACCATGATCGCGCAGTACACGGCCGAAAACCACCGGCACTGGGACCGATGGATACACGAACTAGTATTCGCATATAATACCGCCAGACACGAGAGTACCGGTTTCACGCCAGCGTTCCTGGTCTACGGACGGGAACTAAACCCACCGGCCGCCCTCTACCGTCCACCAGAAGACGACCCACCGGACCTCGACCACACCGATACCCGATTCCGGAGACAACAGATCGACGACCTACAGGACGCCATCGCATTGGCCCGTCGGAACCAGGCACGAGCCTTCGAAAGCCAGAGTAAACATTTCAACATGCGTCGGCGAGACTGGCGACCCGAGATCGGAACCTACGTAATGCGGCGAGAACACCACATATCCGACGCCGCACAAGGTTTCGCCGCGAAGCTAGCACCGAAATTCGCAGGCCCGTACCGGGTCGTCCGGTTCCAGGGGCCAAATATCGTCGTGCTCAAGGACGAACGCAACCGCAGCAGCCGGGCCCACCTGAAGGACGTCAAACCCTGCTCGGAAACAATCAACACCGACGCACCGACCAGGGGGCAAAACGACGACCCCGGAAGCGATTCCGACACAAGCCCGGCCGAGGACCACGCAGGAGCTCAGTTCAGCAATGGAAGACGTACTAGAAGTACACGTGCGCGAACCTGCAAGCCCCCGAATGCGGCAACGGTTCCGCGACCTGTTCGGGGAGTCCTCAGGGGAGGAATCGCCCCCGCCGAGCAGCCGCCGTCCACCGTCCTTGCCACCGACACCGGGCAAGGACCTACCGTGGGTCCCGGCACGGACCCCATCGCCGGCCAGGCCGTCCACGAGCGGGTGGAAGCCTCCACCCCCCAAGACGCGGCCCCCGGCCCAAAAAGAGCTCGCGGCCAAACCACCACAGCCGCGGGCCAAAAAACGGAGGATCGCCCCCTGGAAGGGACCAGCGATCAGGCCGCCACCAGCAGCGGCCACCACCGAACCATCGCCAGCAGTGGCGAAGCCTCCGCCGACCGGTACACCTGCACCCGTGCCGACGATCACCAGGGCAGCCGAGCCGACCAAAGAAGCGACTCGACGTCCAACGACGCCAACACGCCGGCCACCAACACCCGAGGCCGGCCCCGCGGAGAAAAAGGCCCGCCACACTCCGAAACCAGGACGAGCCGCCCCGGCCAAGGAGGCACCGCCACCTGCCCCGGAACCCCGACCCGCAGCCCGGCCGGACAAACCCCCGCTGCCGAACCCCCGCCGCACCGATACCGCACCCGGGCCTTCGTGCGCAGCCAGGGACAACCCCAGGGAGCCGGAAGAAGCGACGGACGAAAAGGGCTGGACCGTCGTCGACCTGGAACACCTCCGGGAGGGCCAGCGGTTCCGCGTGCGCCAGGACGGGCGCACGATCCAGCTCCGCCGCATATCCCCGTCCCTGATTAAATTTAAATTAGGTTAAGGTAGTATAAGTTTAGGCTAAGGGTGACGGGTAGCCGCAAGGCATAAGTTTAGTACATAAGGCTAAATAAAACCGGAGTTTCATCCCGAGATGCGCGCATTTTCCCGTTTATTACGTCGCATCTCTCTCCGAAGAAAGAGGGGGATGTGACGTAGCGTCCCAGCGCGAGGAATCGAGCGCGCGGCGGTGCGACCGGGAGTGAGCGAGAAGCCGATCACACGCGGGCGACCGCTACCGAACCCGACCGAACTCGCCCGAAGCGTGCCGGTCCCGCGACGCGTCAGAGCGATGACGCTCACTCCCCACTGCGCCGCTAGATCGCGTCGGTTTCTCGCTGCTGGGAATTTCCGAGAATCGGGACATATGCCGCGATGATTCCAAGCCAAGACAGTTCCAGTGGGGATACGGACCCCCACCACCAGACTTGCCTGGATGTTGCCCGGTGCAAACTACGGTGAAACGACTCCGTATATCCGCCGATCACCAGATCGCCTCCTATCCCATTTCCGACACCGTTCCGGTAAAGAGACGCAGGACGTTGCCCGGTCTCTTTCCCGCTCCTCGTGTTGAATAGAGACGCCCGGATGCTGCCCGGTCTCTACCGACACTTGTCCCGTTAAAGAGACGCAGGACGTTGCCCGGTCTCTTTCCCGCTCCTCGTGTTGAATAGAGACGCCCGGATGCTGCCCGGTCTCTACCGACACTTGTCCCGTTAAAGAGACGCAGGACGTTGCCCGGTCTCTTTCCCGCTCCTCGTGTTGAATAGAGACGCCCGGATGCTGCCCGGTCTCTACCGACACTTGCCCCGTTAAAGAGACGCAGGACGTTGCCCGGTCTCTTTCCCGCTCCTCGTGTTGAATAAAGACGCCCGGATGCTGCCCGGTCTCTACCGACACTTGTCCCGTTAAAGAGACGCAGGACGTTGCCCGGTCTCTTTCCCGCTCCTCGTGTTGAATAGAGACGCCCGGATGCTGCCCGGTCTCTACCGACACTTGTCCCGTTAACGAGACGCAGGACGCTGCCCGGTCTCGCTCCCGCTCCTCGTGTTGGACAGAGACGCCCGGATGCTGCCCGGTCTCTACCGACGCTTGTCCCGTTAAAGAGACGCAGGACGTTGCCCGGTCTCTCTCGCTCCCTTACCGTCCCGCTACGGCGACACCAGGCGCGGAACGACCGAATTGTTCCGTTAAGCGGACGCACGAACATAGACCGAACGACGCCGTACCGCGAACCGCGCCGCCGCGCAACGACGGCTTGACCGCGATTAACGCGAAGCACCCCGCGTCTAAGTATATGTATATAGTGTAAATAATTGTTAATGAATAAATCTAATTTAACCGAACACGGAAGGACTTCACTAAACCCTGGTAAAGCCGACTGAGACCGTCCTTCCGCCCGGAGTGACGACCGTCACACTACGTCTCACGCCCTCTCTATGACCAAAGAAGTCAGTACCCCGTTTACCCCTTTCCGATACGACCTCCTAAACTCCACCAAATGGGTTGAGTATTCCGCTTCAAAGCCCCATGCAAAAACCCCAGAAATGTTACTGTGACACAAATTTACGAACGTGATCAACACGTGATCATTACTGCGACGCAGATTTGGCGTACGTGCCATAGGAACACACCGCACATACCCTTCACCCATTACCAGTACAAGACAAGGCCACATAAAACCTCTAAACACCGACTCTATTAGTCAAGGTGCATACCGCGCACACTCTTCACCCCTGACAATCCCGACAATAGTATAAATACAAGGCCCAAAACAGCCAGAGCGCTCTTCTACGGAAATCACTCCCGCGAAGTGTCTCGTTACTCTTGCAATATTTTACAAGTGTTAACTTACCACATCATTAAATTCAGTGCTCTACAGCAAATATCGTAAGCCATTACTATTTCATATTATTATACTTATATCATTTCCATACCATTTATTATTTCTTTGTTAATAACGCTTATTGCGGATTTATATCTATATTGTGTATTTCAAACATTATCGAAATTCTTATTAATTACTAAACGCTTATTGCATTTTTGTGTATTATTCTTATTCACGCTTACTGCGTTCATATTTCTTCGTTCATTATTGCTTACTGCATATATATATATATATATATATATATATATATATTTTGTACAACGAAATTTTATTGTATTCCATATTATTTCTCTAACGCTTATTGCATTTTGTGTATTATCAACGTTCATTGCTAAACGTACTTCTTTCTCCGGTTTATATACCTGTTATTCATGTCCATACATATATTTCATACCTTATACTGCTTTATATAAATGTATTGTGTTAATGCTCAAAGTCCCACGCATTATTATAATTTAACGCTCCAGCAAAGCTAATAAACCGCTTTGTTTTAATCACGCCTCAAATTATTTGTGTTTACCCATTGGTTACGAAAGATCTAAAAATCCAAACAAACAAGCTAGTGAAACAGCTGATTCTAGTTCGCGAACGCAAGAGCAGTTATCGTGTTTACTAGCATACTTTTGCACGGGCTGTGTATAGCCGCACGTTTAGACGAGTTTCTCAGAAATATTACGTGTAACTTCTTTCACCTATGCAACGGTAAATCCAATTAGTGAAACCAAAACAAAGTGCTCTAACGGGTGTCACCACAGGGATCATAACCAATCTAAACCTTCCCTGGTCGTTCAGTGCTACGAATCTGGCATTCGCGCCTGAATCCTACACACCATAGTGCCACGAATCACGTATTCGCGCCTAAAATTCCACTTCACCTTCAGAGCCACGAATCACGTATTCGCGCCGGAATTCCTACTCTCCGCAGTGCCACGAATCTGGCATTCGCGCCTGCATCCTACTCTCCGCAGCGCCACGAATCTGGCATTCGCGCCTGCATCCCTTCGAACATTCAGTGCCACGAATCACGTATTCGCGCCTGAATTCCTAATCTCCGCAGCGCCACGAATCTGGCATTCGCGCCTGCATCCTACTCTCCGCAGCGCCACGAATCTTGCATTCGCGCCTGCATTCCCTTCGAATAAAACCCCCATATGTCATTTTCCCCAAAGACCTTCACCTGGGACGTGACACATGTTATTTTAAAATAATAAAATATTCGCCATCCCGTATAGTTTAGTTACTATGAAACGTCCACGAAATATTCCTTTCTGTGTGTTAATAGTTATTTGTACGTTTTGTATTTTAAATCTGAACCTATCCCAAAAAACATAATATCCTATATATTCCCTTTACATAAAGTACTAAATATATATATATATATATATATATATATATATATACATTGCTACTAATATTAATATTTATATATATATATATATATATATATATATATAAATCAATAATAAGATACAAATTATGATTGAACAGGAGACAGAAAACTTATCACTGGTAATAATATAAATGATACACATCTAATTTTTTCCGTCTCGGTCTCCTGTTAATAGCTGGCTTTCGAGCCGATGATCTGAAATCAAATTTCCCGCTCATGGCGGCCAAGCTTGTAGCCCAAATCGAGTCTCGAGCAACACGAAAGTATCGGGACTCCGCCCGATCCCGCCCGAAATTTTCCGGCGGGTCCCGAGCCCGAAACGTCGGGTACACGCACACCCCCACACTCCTGCTATCCACTATTTATCTTTCTTCTTCATCCACTGAAATTTTGAAATGTATTTCAAATTTGTTAGCAAATTCCACCGATTGTTTTTAACGTAAGAGTTTCTTGTATTTGGTGACAACTAATCAGAAATGTTTATAAATGCGTAGTTACTTTCTTTCGCTGACGGCCCTCAGCGTTGCGCCCTAAAGCGGCGCGGCACCAAGTGCCACTTCTAAATCGTAAACAGATGTTTGCCAAACTCTTGAATTCTTTGCAACGACGCACGAAAGTCAGTTAGTCTTCAGACACAGCTCTTGCAAGATCGTGCGTTCATTTACGGCTTGTGAAGTAACTGTGAGAAGATTTTAGTTTCGCGATTTTATTGTAGTTATTAGTGAAAAATGCCGAGAAAAACAGTGGTAGACTCTGGTGTGATTCTGTACATGCTGCAGAAGTGTGAAAAGTGTGAATTATTCGATGGGAGCTGCAAATTGGAGTGTCGTACGGATAAAGTGTGGAAAGAAGTAGCTGCAAAATTTTCAAGTAAGTTGTCGCCAGAAACATTAAATTTTCACGTTAGAACAAATAGATGGAATTTGTTAACAAATTTAAAAAAACATTTCGAAATTGAAGAAGAAGAAAAAGAAATAGGGGATAGTATCAATGTCACTAACGAAATTAATATTAGCCAAGAATTCGAACCTGACAATATTCCGCTTAAAATGAATAATAAACTGCCGCCATTATATTTTAATATGACATTGTCTGAGGAGCAATGGAAATCTATTGCTCCTGTATTAAAAATTTATAAAGAAAAGGGCACTCGTGGAAAATCGTACAAGATACTTAGTCCCGGTTGGACTGATATTATTTCCAAAACTTGTTTCTTAAAAACAAAATTTCCGTGCGCTTATACCTTTAAATATGGAAAAATTTTCGATTCGTCAGAAGCGGGAACATATTTGCAAATATACGGTATTTGCAATGAATGCGGTGCTGAATTTAAAGCTCATTCCCTATATGAACCGGCTCCTGGCACTGGTATTGTATTAAGAGTGCACACTTTCGATACTTCGGGAATACCGCATGACAAGAAAAGAGCAGTTAAAGGAACAAATACGGTAGAAATTGGGAAGCAATTGATAAATATTAAACCCAGAAAATTGAGGAACGATGCAGCATCAGATATAACCTACGACGATCCGGAACCTCCTTATGTTGCGCGACAATGCACTTTAAGAAAAATCAGGGAAGAAGCCATCGTACGGGAATTAGGAATCAACAAAGATCTTGATCCTATTAATTCGTTATGCGAGTTAAAATATAAGGGTCAATACGCGGGATACATTAAAGAGATTTCGAAGGATCATTTCTATTGTTTCTATTGGTCACCTATGCAAATGGAATTGAACAAAACGTTAATTAAAACGTTCAAAAAAATAGAATTAGACGCCACTGGAAAATTAGTTAAAGTAATAGAAAAACTAAATGGTGAGAAGAAACATATATTCTTGTACCAAATTATTATAAAAAGTGCAAATTGTATACAACCAGTATTTCAAATGCTTTCAGAAAAGCACGATACTAATTTAATTACGTACTGGTTGAGAGAAAGACACGGGGCACCAGTGCCTCCAGAAGTTGATTGTGATTATTCACTGGCGCTTTTGAATGCAAGCAGCTTAGCATTCAATGAACGTTGTTTGAAAACGTACATTTCGGATTGTTATAATTGGATTAGTGAAGAAATGTTGCAACATCCACTTCACTGTTTTATCAGAATTGATAAATCATCTGATAAAAATTATTTGTACCAAAGATGTATTTCACAGAAAGCATCCTAAAATTAAAGACTTCTTTGTGCGATGCACGGGGATAATGTCATCGTGTGATAATGTAGAAGATTTTAAGACACTGCTTCAGTCAATATTTATTGTCGCTTACAGTGAATACGATGGTGTAACGTCCCACGGGGACTCTAACCTATAAAACTCTACTGTCGGTAAAGTAGGAACCGACTTGTACTACTATGTAGCCGTCAAACATACTGCGCAATTTAAATTATTATTACTTTTATATATAATTAGCGATTCAATTGAATATTAGAAGAATAATTATTGTAAGAATGTTAGGAACAATTAATCGTAAGTATTAGTAAAAAAACAAGACAAAATACGATATAATAAGCGAATAAAATTCAAAATAACAAACTGCGACTCACTGCGCATGCGCCAATTGACCAAATCTCGAGTATAAAAGAGGCGCACGCAGCTAGTTCATTCGAATGCTCTGCCAACAGAAGTGTGCTCGCCCCGGAAACGGTAGCGGCCTTCTAGCAGCAGACTTAGCAAAGAGAATCGAGCTCGCCCCGGAAACGGCAGCGGCCGTTCCTAAAGCTAGTATTATAGAGTATTGAGCTCGCCCCGGAAACGGCAGCGGCCTTGCACTATAATACACGAATCAAAGTAAGAGTAAAACTCTGCCGAGAGAAGTGTGCTCACCCCGGAAACGGCAGCGGCCTTCTTGCAGCAGACGTTACCAAGAGTACGAGCTCGCCCCGGAAACGGCAGCGGCCATACACTGTAACATAACTCAATATATAAATATTCATATTCATTAATTAACATTAACCACGAGTAAGAGTAAAACTCTGCCGAGAGAAGTGTGCTCGCCCCGGAAACGGCAGCGGCCTTCTTGCAGCAGACGTTGCCAAGAGTACTAGCTCGCCCCGGAGACGGCAGCGGCAGTACACTGCAACATACCTCTGTACATATATATATATATATATATACATATTCATATTTAACATAAAAAACCCATAAAAACCAAAAATAATATATATAATCATAGACGTAGGAAATATTAATTAGTTGTTATTGTTATTGGAATAAGTGTGTTTGAATAAAAACAGACATTGCGACGTTAAGCCGTGGATTTTACTCCTTAACCGTAGAAATAGAACCCCACCTTTCCTACACTCGAGGGGACGCCGCTCTCCGCTCGAGGATCTGTCGACGCTCAGTTGTCCCCGGACAGCCGAACGTTACAATGGCAAAGATGCCGATGGAAATACAGTAATATGTGAGCAGAAGCGATTGTATTTATTCGAAAGAATAAAGTCATTCACCTTTACAAGTGACGAGAATGACACAGAATGCGATGATTTAGAAGTGCTAAATGAAAATGAAAATATAGTTGCATTTATAAATAATATCCGAGATGAGGCTGAACAAATTGCAAAAGACAGTGTAGAGACAGATAGGTATAACGCATTCTACTGTCCAGAACTTGTCCCTTATCTAGTTAAATTATCTAGACATTTTCCTCTCTGATGACATCCTCTAGATGTGAGGCATATTTTAAAGATCTAAAGCATTCAGATTTGGGCGCAAATTATAAACCAATGCGCATAAAATCTATTGAAAATCTCTCGAAATTGGAACGTGCTGCAATTAAACGCACCAATGAAAAAAATGCACTGCTGACTACTGTAGAAAGACATGAAAAACAAAGAAAAATTGATTCACGCGATTTTGACGAAAATGTGCAGCACGCTACGGATAATTGTGATTATTTAAGGGAACAAGAAAATTGGAAAGGATTAAATATTGAAGTGAAATCAAGTAAATCAAAATATATACAAGTGGACAACGATGTAAATATACAAAAACGAAGTCCAACCGCAGATGTAGAAAAAAACAATACTTTGAATGTAATACACAAGCCCTTAACCAACAAAAAAAATACTCCTAGAGGGAAATATTTAACTCCATGTCCAGACATTCACCTCACATATGACAGGCCATTAAGAAAAAGAAGAAATTAAATATTAAGGAATGGAAACAACTGCAATTTGGTTAATCTTAATGGCGAAAAAATATATATTCAAAATACGTATGCATTCGACTCATTGGTTGAAGTATTCACCAGTGCGTATTGCAACTATAGCACATTCAATAACTGGATCGATGAAAATTCAGATAATATATTTTTTATGTTCGTCAAAAAATACGCTATGGAGAACATTAACAACTCCGTGTATGAAAAGCGAGGAACAATTTTGTGTACAATATTTGAAATTCGCAATAATATTGTAGATTGTGTGAAGTCCCACTATTTTTCGCGCGGTATTATAACACCATTCCTTGCAAATCAATCAACATAACTCCATCAAAAAACCTTCATACTTAAGCCTTACCCCTTTTTCAAACCCAACTGACCGTTTGGACGATGCACCTTAGCGGTCCCCATCTCGAAACGGTCAATCCAGAAATAATCACTGATCACCTTGACAATGTACCTTAGCGGTCCCCATCTCAAGATGGTCAACTACGACCTCCAAATCCCCTCTTCAACTTACGTGGCATGACCACTTCCCTCCAAATCTACTTTAAACAAATCCCTCGTCCTTAAAACCCTCTCTCAAATCGAGACTACGTCTCACGCCCTCTCTATGACCAAAGAAGTCAGTACCCCGTTTACCCCTTTCCGATACGACCTCCTAAACTCCATCAAACGGGTTGAGTATTCCGCTTCAATGCCCCATGTAAAAACCCCAGAAATGTTACTGCGACACAAATTTACCATCGTGATCAACACGTGATCATTTCTGCGACGCATATTTGGCGTACGTGCCATGGAACACACCGCACATACCCTTCACCCATTACCAGTACAAGACAAGGCCACATAAAACCCTTAAACACCGACTCTATTAATAAGTAATTGCGACGCATCTTCAAAGATCAGTCAAGGTGCATACCGCGCACACTCTTCATCCCCAAATCCCGACAATAGTATAAATACAAGGCCCAAAACGGCCAGAGTGCTTCTTCTACGGAAACATCCCATGAAGGAGTATCACAGTTACCAGTCGCGCATATTTTTACCAAAGTGTTAGACTCAGTTCAATCATCTACGACATCAATCGTAAGCGATTACAATTACTTATTTCATTAGTGCGTATCATCATCATTCACATTATCCAATTATTGCTTTCGCCTTATATATTGCTATTTCACTATTACTTATTGCATCTCTATTGCATCATTGCTTATAATATTTCTATATCATAATTGCTTATTCTATATCTATTACCTTTGTTGCTTATGCTTATTGTAATTTACATCATTGTCTACCGCTAGACGCTTATTGTATGTCATATCATCATTGCTAATTCTTAGCCCATTATATTATTATTATTGCTATTACTCATGTATCTCATATTCATACATATAAATTGCTATTGATTATTGTTTATATAAATGTCTCTGTGCTAATGCTAAATGTCCAACGCATCCTTATAAATACTAGTTTAAATGCTTTAAGAATAAACAAACGCTCTTGTTTCTGAATAAAGTTTCAAGTTATTATAACGATCCTCCGGCTACGAAACCCACCAAACCAAAACAGATCGCTGCAACAGCTGATTTCGGCTCGCGAAACGCAAGCATAGAGTTTCTTACAGTGTTTACACGGCGTACTTTTACATAGGCCGCGTACAGCCATATGTCTAGACATATTTCTCGGAAATATTCCTTTTAGCTAAGTGCAACGTTAAAACCCACCAAAACAAAAACAAAGTGCTCTAACGGGTGTCACTACCGGAGGGATTACAGTCCAATCCTTCCCTGGTCGTTCGGAGCTACGAATCAGGCATTCGCGCCCGAAAATCCTCCTTACATCGGAGCTACAAATCTGGCATTCGCGCCCGAAAATCCTCCTTACATCGGAGCTACGAATCTGGCATTCGCGCCCGAAAATCCTCCTTACCTCGGAGCTACGAATCTGGTATTCGCGCCTGAATCCTCCTTACCTCGGAGCTACGAATCTGGCATTCGCGCCCGAAAATCCTCCTTACCTCGGAGCTACGAATCTGGCATTCGCGCCCGAAAATCCTCTTTACCCCGGAGCTACGAATCTGGCATTCGCGCCCGAAAATCCTCCTTACCCCGGAGCTACGAATCTGGCATTCGCGCCCGAAAATCCTACTCACATTCAGTGCCACGAATCTTGCATTCGCGCCTGAATTCCTACTCTCCGCAGTGCCACGAATCTGGCATTCGCGCCTGCATTCCCTTCGAATAAAATCCCCACATGTCATTGCCCCCAAAGACCTTCACCCGGGACGTGACAGATTGTACTACAAATCCCAATTGACTATTTTCGAAACTTGTAACAGATATTTGCAGTGTCGAAGAAAATAGAATCTGCGCCAAATGTGAAATACATACGAGAAAATTGTTTGTAGTAAATATAATTACTACAAACACAACTGAAGATTTTAAACAAGATTTTCTGAATTTTGTTGCGCAATTCTTCAGTACACAAACAGTCGCGTGTAAAACATGTCGATCAGCAGTGCAATTAAAGAGAGAAGCAAAATCATATGTGGTTATAGACCCCGAAATCTTTTTGCAACAAAGTAAAATTAAATATTCGGATGGAATAGTTTTAAACAGCATCCCAGAAAGACTTCAAATTCAAGATGCCATATACGTTTTAAGTGGCATCGTGTAACGTCCCACGCGGACTCGAACCCGGCATTACCGACCACCGATAAAACAGCGCTACTTAACCTATGTACAGCTAACCTAGTAATTAAGCGAGTAGTAATAAAACAAATATTAGAATAAGATTCAAAATAAACAAACACAAATACTGACAAAGATCTAGACTAAAAATGTAAAGCGATAAACAAACAAATTGTTAATTAAGAAAATAATATGGAACGCATGCGCCAGTCCACCAAAACTGGGGTATAAAAGGGAGTGCACGAAGCACGGTGGTCACTTCTTCTACTCTGCCAACAGAAGCGAGCTCGCCCCGGAGACGGAAGCGGCCGCTCTAGCAGCAGACATAGCAAGAGATCGAGCTCGCCCCGGAGACGGAAGCGGCCGTTCCTAAAGCTATCATTGCCAAGAGTACGAGCTCGCCCCGGAGACGGAAGCGGCCGTACACTGCAATACGAGAAGTCACTAGTAGAACGAAAATCTACCAAAAGATCGAGCTCGCCCCGGAGACGGAAGCGGCCGTTCTTACAGTAGACATAGCTAAGAGATCGAGCTCGCCCCGGAGACGGAAGCGGCAGTTCCTGAAGCTATCGTTGCCAAGAGTAAGAGCTCGCCCCGGAGACGGAAGCGGCATTACACTGCGACGCAAATAACCTGTACATAGTTCAACCACATATATATATATATATGCATATAGATGAGATACAAAACCTGTAATCATAGCTGTAGTTACTATTAATTTGTTATAATTACTATTGAATAAACGAGCCATTGTTAAAGTTAAGTTGGATTTTACTCCTTTGCTCTGCAATAACGAAATCCCACCTATCCTTTACTCGAGGGGACGCCGCTCTCCTCTCGAGAATCTGTGGCGATCAGTTGTCCCTGGCAATAGGACGTTACAGGTTGGATATTTTTGGTGACAGCGGTGGGATATTTTTTTTTATTTCGTTCAGAAGGATTAATATTTCGCTTAGTAAAATACTCCAAAAAGTGAGTAATTTCCCAGAAAATTTTTCTCTCTTCTTAATAAATTCTACGGAGACTTAAATTTCACAATGGCTGACAAGGAACTTGACCAAGCAATGGCAAACCTAGCAATCGATACTACAGCTCAAGGAGCTACAGAAACTATAGAAACACCAGGAGATACAAACACTCCAGAAAATTCGAACCCTCAAGTTAATATGAATACAGCTACGAGTACATATCCTCAACTACCGCACATTAGCCTACGCGATACAGCGGACACAGTCCCTTCTTTCAACGGCAGGAATATACCGATATATCAATTTGCTAAAAGCTGTCGACATGCACGGCGCATGGTAAACCCAAACGCGGAGTACGGACTCGTTCAACTCATAAAGAATAAGCTTTTCGGGCAAGCCTCAAGAGTAGTTTTAAGCGGGGAATATAATACAATCAATGACCTTATCTCCGTATTAAGCTCACGTTTTGCACCGTTACATACATCTATTCAATTGTACGGCGAACTATCAAAAATCGCGCAATTACCGACCGAAACAACAGTAGATTATGGCAGTCGTGTATCTAACTTACTCCTACAAATCAAACATTGTAACGCAATAGAAGTACCTACACACGAGGCTCAATTCAATATAACTGCGGAACAAAACTCTATAAAAGCATTCCTAACGGGATTAAAGACTGAAATACACAACAGAATATACGAACACACCTTCAGTAGTCTTGATCGCGCTATCAACGTCGCTATCAAAGCGGAGGCAGAGTTCAACGAAAATCAAACGCGAGCAAGAGTAGCACAGACCAACCAATGTGCGAACTGTCTTGGATATGGCCATGATACCACCACCTGTAGTAGCCAACAAACCTCACGGCAAAAGAATTGTCAACATTGCAACAGGACAGGACACGCAACGCACGAATGTAGGAACAGAGGCCAATATAATACATTCTGTGACTTTTGCCGAAGACCAGGACACATGACACAGGATTGTAGAAGCCGAAGCTACACAAATCGAGCTCCACAATCCAATACATACTGCAACCATTGCCGAAGACCAGGACACACAACGCAGGATTGCAGAAGCCGAAATTACGAAAACAGGGCCCCTCAATCCAACGCATATTGCGACCACTGCCGAAGACCAGGTCACACAATACAAGAGTGTAGAAGCAGAAACTATACACAGCAGCCAGAAATATTCTGTGAATACTGCAAGTACAAAGGCCACACCATAGAACAATGCAGGAAAAAGATGTACTTCGATAAGAAGGAAAAGGAAGAAACACAACCTCGTACGGTACGTCAGCAAGCCATACTTAGATTAAAAACTGAACAAGTAAGGAAACCTCCTAGTATCCTCCTTTTTGATGTAGGATTCAGCGAAGAGCAAGCAACATTAATGATCGATACCGGATCTGATCTAAACGTAATTAAGAGGAACGCTGTTTCACCCGACATCCCAATCTTTAGGGACATCCTCTTCGACCTCAATGGGATTACAAGCGGTCTACTCAGCACCATTGGGTATATCAAAATAAGGACCCTGAACACAGAAATTATTTTCCACGTCGTAGAAGACCTTCCTATCAAACAGGATGGAATATTGGGGACGGATTTCTTCCAAACCAACGGAGCAACAATCGACTACATGCAATCGGCAATAACCATTGGAAGAGAGACTGTTCCATTCATCGACCCAGAGACGATCACAATACCAGCAAGATCGAGAAGCCAAATATATGTACGGGTCCTAAATACGCAATCCAGTACAGGGTACATTCCAAAAATGAAAATTCACCCTAATTTGCATATGGGTAATGCACTTGTATCAAACAACAACGGTGTAGCATACCTATTCGCAATAAACACATCTACAAAAGACATAAAAATTCCTGTACCATCCGTCGAACTAGAACCATTCGAAGAAGTACCTGTAGGAGAAGAAACAGCGGACAAATACGAAAAACCCAACAGAATACACCAACTACTTCAACTACTACGATTGGAACATTTAAATTCAGAAGAACGAGCCAGCATCGAAGAATTAATAAAAGAACACTCGGACAGATTCTACCTCCCAGGAGAAAAATTAGAAGCTACAAACAGAGTATACCATAGAATAGTAACAGAAAGCAACGTTCCTGTATTCACGAGGCAATATAGATATCCTCAAGCATATAAAGAAGAAGTAAGAAAACAAACCAAAGAATTACTCGAGAAGGAAATAATACAGGCTTCATCATCTCCTTATAATTCACCGATATGGATCGTACCTAAGAAAGAGGATGCACAAGGAAATATAAAATCCAGAATCGTAATCGATTTCAGGAAACTGAATGAACTAACGATTGGAGACGCCTATCCCCTGCCAAACATAACTGACATATTAGATCAGTTGGGAAGCGCGAAATACTTCTCCGTATTTGACCTAGCATCCGGATTCCATCAAATTCCAATGCATCCAGACGATCGCCACAAAACGGCCTTTTCTACGATATATGGACACTATGAGTTCAACAGAATGCCATTCGGACTAAAAAATGCACCAGCTACCTTCCAAAGACTCATGGACCAAGTATTAACGGGCCTTCAAGGAATAGAACTCTTCGTATATCTGGATGACATCGTAATATATGCCAGTTCTCTTAAAGAACACGCAACAAAGTTTAAACGTCTGATGAAAAGACTAACGGACGCCAACCTCTATCTTCAACCAGACAAATGTGAATTCCTGAAGAAAGAAGTCTCATATTTAGGACACGTAATAGGAGAAGAAGGAGTCAAGCCTGACCCACGAAAAATAGTGGCCGTCAAAGAATTTCCAACTCCCACAACAGTTAAAAACGTAAAACAGTTCTTAGGACTAAGCGGATACTACAGAAGATTCATCAAGGACTTCTCAAAAATTGCACGACCTCTGTCAAATTTAACCAAAAAGGACTACCAATTCGAATGGACTCATAAACAACAAAAATCATTCGATATTCTGCGGGAAGCTCTCTGCAAGGAACCTATCCTACAATATCCAGACTTCGAGAAGACGTTCAACATTACAACAGACGCCTCAGGTATTGCTGTAGGTGCAGTTCTTAGCCAGGGTGAAATCGGGAAAGATTTACCAATAGCCTACGCATCTCGTGTCCTAAATGATGCAGAAACTCGTTACTCTCCAACCGAACGAGAATTATTAGCAATTATATACGCAGTATTTCACTTCAGACCCTATGTTTATGGCAGGAGGTTCTACTTAATAACAGACCATAAACCACTAGAATGGCTACAAAATATTTCAAATCCAACATCTCGGTTAATGCGATGGAAAATAAAACTAGCAGAATACGACTATAAAATTTTGTATAAACCAGGAAAATATAACACAAACGCAGACGCATTATCAAGAAATCCAATAGCATTACCTTTAGACGCAAAACGAGCGCATTCGGAAACAAATTCTCACGAGAATAAAAAACAAAAGCAGTTCCATCAACATAACACGAGACAACGAGATACTACAGCCTCAACCTCAGGAAATCCAGCTCCACACAAACAACTTAGAATTATTTCAACAGATTCTGAATCCTCATCATACGACGAGAGCGACTCGATAAATACAAAACGGCAAAAATTAAAACGAAAAATAAAAAGAAACACCTCTTCATCTCAACCAGAAGTAAAAAAGCAAAACGTCGAAATTTATACACCCCCTCAGATCACAGTACCAGTAGAAGTACACGCACCTCCTCAAGATACAGAAGTACATATACCCTCTCAACATAGGAACTACACAAGAACATCTAGAAAACCTCACATCAAGGAAGACGAAGATCTAATAGAAGAAATAGAAGAAACTTTCATAGTACCAAACCACAACTATAAAGACCCTCCCAAAATTGATGCAGAAACAGGCACAAGTACTCACCACACACCTAAAAGAAAGAAACGAAAATTAAAATCTAGTACTGACACTGCTCCTATAACTCCTATAAAAATTAAGAAGGGGAGAATACTTACACCACCATTATCTCCTCTTCCACCACTATCTCCTCCTCCACCAGTATCATCCATTCCATCACAACACACAACAGGCAGACCAAAAATAGTGTCGAACATTCCTGTTAAAAAACAAAATATGGAAGTAGAGGATCACTTGTGGATGGGCAAAGGATACATCATAACATTCATCAACACAAAGGGTAAACCGATAGGACCAGCTGGGGATAGATTATATAAGGAGAAAAATATAAAAAATAAACTTCCACTCCCATTAAAAACTGGAGAATCAATCAAGCTTAAGGAAGGAAAACACACAATCCTTGGACTTGTTATAATAGACCATCCAACAGAAGAAGATTTATACAAGTCACTAAGAACACTTCACACTCAACTAATACTTGAAAACATCACAAGAGTATATATAGCAGGCGAGGAAAACAAAATTTCATTAAACAGACTGTGGAATTTAATAGATATAATATTCTTACAAGACGACATTCAATTCATATTCTGTAAAGGCACACTAATAACTCCTTCTATACAAGAGAGACCACAAATTATTCAAGAAAATCACCAAACTCCTATAGGAGGACATAAAGGAATAACCAAAACATACCATCGGATAAGAAATCAGTACTATTGGAAAAACATGAAGTATGAAATCACTCAATTCATCAAAACCTGTTTAGAATGTCAAAAGACTAAATTAGTAAGAGTTAAAAATAAAGAACCTATGATATTGACAGACACACCAATTGATGCCTTTGATAAAGTTTCTATGGATATTGTGGGACCACTACCTTTTACAGATACAGGAAATGGTTATATACTCACTATCCAAGATAACCTAACTAAATATTCTCTTGCAATACCATTGGCAAACGTCACCTCGGAGGACATAGCTAGGGCATTCACAGAACACTTCATCTGCAAGTTTGGAAGTCCTAAAGCCATTCTCACAGATCAGGGACCGAATTTCATGAGTGCCCTTAGGAAAAAATTTGCCAAAGCATTCCACATAAAGCAGTATCGAACTTCCGCATACCATCCACAATCTAATGGATCCTTAGAAAGAAGTCATCACGTCCTTGTAGAATATTTACGACACTATGTATCAAAAGAGAAACAATGGGATCAATGGTTGCCACAAGCAATGTTTTCATATAACACAAGCACTCACGAAGGTACAAAATTCACGCCTCACGAGCTTGTTTTCGGTAGAAAAGCCCGCCTTCCTTCAAATATTCCTCCAACAGACAAAATCAAAACCTATCCGGATTTCGTCGATAAACTAATAGATAAACTTCATCACATCCGACAAATGGCGCGACACAATTTAGAAGAATCAAAAATACGGCAGAAATACTACTATGATCAAAAGATTCAACCGGAAACGTACAAAATAGGGGATTGGATTTGGTTATTAAAACCAAGACGTGAAAAATTAGAACCGGAATACAGCGGACCCTATCAAGTCATCGAAATATTAAATAATAATAATTTAAAAATAGCAACAAATCCAAAACAAATAAAAATCGTCCACATGAATAGAGTCAAGAAAGCTTATTTACCTTAGGGAGAAGACTTGACATGCGCAAGAACTAGTATAAATAGAGGAGCAAATACAAGATTCCATCACTCTCGCCAAACACTCACGAGTAACAAAATGGATAACCTCATATGCCTAGAGAAAATTTATAAACGCGACGTATACTATTACGGCAATCATATTTTGTGCGAAGGTTGCGCACATAGATTAGGAGAAGAACATAGACGACCAGCAGCAGAGCACCTTCTTACAATACCAACAAAAAATAAAAATAATCAACGGTGCCTCATCTGCCAGAGGGTACTTTACATAAAGAAAAAAATAATTAATTGTACCTTGTGTACCTTGTTTTCGTACAGACTTACAGAAATAGCCAGACATAATATGAAATTGGGATACGTCTATCCCGTCGTCCGAGAAGAAATTCTGAAGAAACTATAAGGACCAATAGGAATCGTGCGACTAGGAAAAACCCTAGGAACTAGGAAAAAAGGGGGTTTGCAACACTGTATATAATTACTCATAAGGAAGCTTCGAACGAAAATTTAACGTAACAATATTCCTTACAGTAAAAAATGGCAAAATTCGTATGTCTGCAGAAGGTTTATGATTATAATATATATTATCATCAAATAGTTAACATACTGTGCGTGCAGTGCGCACAATTTTCGGAAATAAACGAGGAGAAAGTAGGATATCCGCACTTGATTGCAAGCAAAAATAAAAAAAGCTATCGGGTATGCCACCGGTGCCGCCGGACCCTATACATTTCCAAACCGGCGGAACAGTGCACATTATGCACTCTATTAATACCGCAGATACATCCATTTTATCTGGATAAACTGGAAAAAGGAGGCACATACCCTGTAATAAAGGAGATGGTGTTAGAAGATCTCCAATGATACCCTGAAAAAGGAAGATATTATAAAATTTGTAAATACGTTCTATCATTATATCTATTATACTTATTGTTTTCCTATATTACACACTACACTAACAAATACACACACACACACACAAACATATTGTAATAAACACTTACACCTAGTTTAAGCATTTTTATAAAAATATAGCCATAACCCTTATAAAAAAGGAAAATTAATCTCCCAGAACAAAAATTGCGAAATAAAATTATTCAAAATTCGCGCCGTAGAATATTTCAACCGCGCTTGCATCTAACTTCAGATCTCACTATCAAACCGCGTTCGCGTCAAACTTCATCACATAGCTTTGAAAATGCCGAAACGCTCAGGCACACGACACTCAAGAGCAGAAAAAAATAAGAAACAGTTAGAAGACATCTTTAAGGAGATGATTCCGATACCACCGCTAATTACCCCGCTCCCGATGTCTCCGAAGGAAATGGTAAAACCCTCCTAAAATATTCCATTCTTTCCAAAAATGACAAAACTCCAACCATTACAGACACCACCTCCTGTCGTCCCGGAATCCTTTCCGTCAACTCCGGAGTTCAAGATTCCGAAGATCCCTCCAAAAAGGCTAAAGAAAAAAGAGGATATTTTGGAAGAATACCCAAAACTAATCCCCATTGACATCCCCTCACCAGATTGGGAAGCATATAGAGACCTGCCAAAGACAGACCCCAGACAATGGGTATGGAAAATTTTGCAACGAGCTGGAACAGGAGCAGCGGAGAAATATGTTCCAGCAAGGAAGGAAAAAGAAGAGAAAATAAATAAATAAATAAACATATATATTTTTTTTGTAATAAATATCGTTAAATAAATACTTATACTTATAAAAATTATTCAAATCTTTCGAGGACGAAAGATCACTTAGGGGGGAGGTGTAACGTCCCACGCGGACTCGAACCCGGCATTACCGACCACCGATAAAACAGCGCTACTTAACCTATGTACAGCTAACCTAGTAATTAAGCGAGTAGTAATAAAACAAATATTAGAATAAGATTCAAAATAAACAAACACAAATACTGACAAAGATCTAGACTAAAAATGTAAAGCGATAAACAAACAAATTGTTAATTAAGAAAATAATATGGAACGCATGCGCCAGTCCACCAAAACTGGGGTATAAAAGGGAGTGCACGAAGCACGGTGGTCACTTCTTCTACTCTGCCAACAGAAGCGAGCTCGCCCCGGAGACGGAAGCGGCCGCTCTAGCAGCAGACATAGCAAGAGATCGAGCTCGCCCCGGAGACGGAAGCGGCCGTTCCTAAAGCTATCATTGCCAAGAGTACGAGCTCGCCCCGGAGACGGAAGCGGCCGTACACTGCAATACGAGAAGTCACTAGTAGAACGAAAATCTACCAAAAGATCGAGCTCGCCCCGGAGACGGAAGCGGCCGTTCTTACAGTAGACATAGCTAAGAGATCGAGCTCGCCCCGGAGACGGAAGCGGCAGTTCCTGAAGCTATCGTTGCCAAGAGTAAGAGCTCGCCCCGGAGACGGAAGCGGCATTACACTGCGACGCAAATAACCTGTACATAGTTCAACCACATATATATATATATATGCATATAGATAAGATACAAAACCTGTAATCATAGCTGTAGTTACTATTAATTTGTTATAATTACTATTGAATAAACGAGCCATTGTTAAAGTTAAGTTGGATTTTACTCCTTTGCTCTGCAATAACGAAATCCCACCTATCCTTTACTCGAGGGGACGCCGCTCTCCTCTCGAGAATCTGTGGCGATCAGTTGTCCCTGGCAATAGGACGTTACAATCGTATGTCATAGCGCAAACCATTTTACAGCTTACTGCCGTAATACAGCAGGAATATGGACATTACACAATGACATTAGTCAAAAGTTGCGGACAATTACAAATCCACAAAGGGTAAAAATAAATCCGTCATCAATAATATTTATAAAAATATAAAAAGTATGATAATATTATAATTAAACAGAATATATGGTACTGGTATTTCAGAATAATACAACTATTGAATTGGTGCGGCGTCGACAGCGGTGTAAAATGGTGGACCACTGACTGCGTCACAATTATTAGCAATAGGACATTCCCTGGCGGATCATGCGATCACGCGAGAGCGTCGACGCCGCCGTAAATTTCCCAAAACAGGGACGAAGAAAATAATAAATTTAATCCACCCTTTAATTTTTTTAGTTACATTTCTGAGTTCATAGGAGCAGACAGACAGAAGCCAGATAGATAATGTCGGTTTATAAAGATCCAACTGACGCGCTGCGCCTCAGAGTTTCCTCTATAGGTAGGTAGCAGCAATTTAAACGAAGCAAGATGGTGTGAGCTGACTCCTATCAAAGAACCACGGGAAGGGCGGAAAACAGTAAGGAAGTTGAAGACCACGCTTGACTCGATGGAATCACCGTAAGAAATTTTGCTACAGGCTAGGCCGTGAGGTCACGAATTATACAGACAGAAGACAGCTACAAGAAAAGATATAGATGCGGACCTACGTTGTGAATTATTTGCATACCATATTTAAGGTAATATTTGACATCTTATGAATCTCTGGTAAAATTTTGTACGCTTATAATACAACTATTAAGCATTTCCATTACAAAATGTGTTACAGATCCAGAAATATTAAGAATGCAGTCTTAGATTGCACAAGCAACCTCTGTTGATGATTGATGAAAACATGTGATAGAAATAACTAAAACAATTCCTTAATTAGAACAATAAGGTTTAAATAAACTGCTAAACTGTATACAGCAACAAAAGATATTTGTAAAGAAGTATTAGATGTCCCAATTACTGTCCCAATTAGTGTCCATATTATTGCCATTTAATTTATTGTAGTTAATAATAATATTCTGCAACGTCGAATATACAGTATATACGAATGAAGTATGTGCGGACGTCGCATGAATTTCCGTCGAATAAATTGATACATCTTTCCTTCCTTCACTCCCTGATATCGCTATCTTCTATCCTTCTACCCTTCTTTTCGCGGTTTTTATTTTTTAATGCGATTCTGGAGGGTGGGCATACGAAATTATTGGGTGGGTAAATCTCTTCTACATCTAGACTAACGGACTGCATCGTTGAAAGAACGCATTTGATAATATTTTCAAAAATAATCGAACTTTAACGCGATCGCGTCTCCAGTACCTTTTTTTTCTTGGAACTATATTTTTTAATTCGGTTCTGGATGGTGGGCATACGAAATTATTGGGTGGGCAAACATCTTCTACATCAAGACTAACGGACTGCATCGTTGAAAGAACGATTTTGATAATATTTTCGAAAAAAATCGAACTTTAACATGATCGCTTCACCTGTATCTTTCTTTTCGCGGTTTTTATTTTTTAATTCGATTCTGGAGGGTGGCATACGAAATTATTGGGTGGGCAAACGAAGCCAGATCGTGGACAACCGTTTCCTACTTTTAAAAAATTCAAAACTGTTCATGGAGGGTGCTGATGACAAAATTTTTAATTTTTTCATAACTTTTTTTTGAAGGGTGGGAAAACAAAATTGTTGGGTGGGCAATCGTGGGCAAACGATGGGTAATCATTTCCCACTGTCAAACCATTAAAATGTTTTCATGGGGGTGAGGATGAAAATTTTTTTTTTGCCATAACTTTTTTTTGAAGGGTGGGCAAACGAAAATTTTTTATGGGCAAACGTGGGCAAACGATGGACAAACGAATGCCGTTTCGTTTTTTTTTAAATTCGAATTTGGGGGTGCCAACTTCACAGCCCTGGGGGGTGAGGGGTGAGGCGTGGTGGGGGGTACCGCACCGATGGCGAGGGGATGACGTCACAAGGGAGGAGGGATTTCAAAATGGCGTCGCGCGCCCAAGCGTTGGCGGTGATGGAGGTAATTGGTCAACTTGTTATGTGACACTGTTCGAACTACCCGAACGCGGTCATCGGGTAATACCTATCGTCTTACCCGAATGCAGTTGTCATGCGACGCCGACCGATTCACGCTTTAACGTGCCCCTGGAGTTAAGCATGTGCAGCAGCCGGTTGGTGTAAGGTGGCCTGCACGTGTTTCCTCCTTTCCAGGAAAAGCCAGGACCCCCTAGTTTTCCTGGTCACGTGGGCCACGCCGAATCCCTTGTTCCAACAGGGAATAAAAGGACAGGACCTCCGCCTCAAGGCGTCAGTCGATTCACATAAGTCAGCGCGCGTACTCTTTGTCATTTCTGTACGATCCATATTACAATAAATATACTACGTGTCTAATAAAGTATTAGAAGAGTTGGAAGAACACAATCCACAATTCATCCAACCCATAACAAACTGTTGCAGCGAAAAGTCCCTAGATTTGATCCGGTGACACCGCCGATCGATAAAAATTCCCCATAGATCCCATATTGACGCCACCTGTTAGATGTTTGAGGTACTTTGTCCACCTGCTGGATGTTTAAGGTACTTTGCACGCGTGTCGTTGCCGCGAAATCTCTGTACGCGTGCGGGGATCGGTGCGCAGGCACGAAAGATAAGGCGCGAAAGGATGTAACGCGGATGCCTGGCGTGATAACTATTCGAGATCAATTAATCTAAATAGCGCAGCTACCCCGTGAAAGATTGCAGTGTTGCGTTCGTATAAACATCCGCCTACGAAAACATAGAGTGATAATTATTCGGGTATCGATTTGAATATTTTAAAGATTGGGACCGCCGTGACGAGTGTAAACACCCTTATCACGACCGCTGTAATTCGCATCGGGTGCAGGCGACGTATAGAAGCAACAGGTATAGCGTAGGTGTACGAGGGAATGTCAGGGAGGGAGAGCGGGGGGGGGGTCCATGAACTAGCCCCCCCCCCCCCGGGGAGCGGCGATGTCACGCCGCTCCCGATAGTGCGATCGAGCTCCGGGGCATAAACGGGCGGCTGATAACGGGCCGCCCTGTAGGCACACGTCGCCGACCGCCTGCCCGAGGTGGCCGTCGGGGATTCACGCCCCGACCGCCTTAAGGCGGGATCTCCTACCTGGTCGCAGCGATTTGACCCAGCGACTTGCCCTAGGCTGAATCTCCTTGCCTGCGACCAGGGGTGTGCGGGTACCCGACTTTTCGGGCTCGGGACGGGCCAGAAACTTTCGGCCGGGATCGGGCGGGGTCCCGATACTTTCGGATTGCTCGAGATCCCGATGGTTTCGGGATCCCGAGACACGATTGTATATATATATATATATATTGTATATATATATATTGTATATATATATATATTGTATATATATATATTGTATATATATATATTGTATATATATATATACAAAATGTACATAAATTATACATAAATTATATTACAAAATATACAGGGTGTCCGCGGGAAGACTGGACAGCTGAATATCTCCTAAAGTATTGGAGATAAAAAATTAAAAAAAATATGTAAATTAATGGTACGATGGGGCTGCTTAATTAGCCGCGACGGATTTTTTTTCGATTATTATTTTAAAAGATACGATGGTCAAGTTCGGTTCTTCAAATGGCACTAACGTTTCTGAAGTCCTGAGTTGATAGTGCGTTCCAAGACGAATTCAATAAGCTTTAATGTATACACTTGATTTCCACTGGTTTTTGAGATATTGCGCTTGCAAATTTGCTGATTTTCACTTGAAAAAAACCTCTGGAATAGCAAGGACCGGGGTCGGTCTTGCTGACGCCACGGGTGGCAGTGCCTGCTGAAATAGATACCTACCTGCCAAAGGTCTACGCAGACCCAAAGGCTGGACAATTCTTTTCCGTCAGAAATGCTACTTAGGTAGGTACATCTGCGGTATCGAGAAGCACACCGTTACTTTTATTTCGCACTTGCTTCTACGCTCGGATGGCCGGTTATTTTGGGAGGGGTGCAAGTTCGATTGGTTAGGTTAGGAGGTGTGAAAGTTGCTGGACTAAATTCAACCATAGGGAGCAGATTGTATTAGAACCAATCGGATTTGCATCCCTCACAAACGGCTGCTCTCTTGACGAGGCCCTCTTCACAGCAATGCCCACCTTCAATCGCACGGAATACGTTAACGCATGCTATTGTTTTGATATTGAAGCTCGTGTTTATACTCGAGAGGACCACGCGTCGACACCGGGCTACCCCTTTTCTTCCTGTGTCTCTCCACGAGGAGTAATGCCGGTGGATTGTAGGAGCGTAGATGTCGGGATGCCAGTTATTGACTTCAGGAGACGATAGAAACACTTTATTACAAAACACACATGTACTATAATTAAAGTAAATCGTATTCCTCTCGGGCAGGAGTACTGATAATGATCGAACTTGCGCCCCACTTCGCGCAGACCGATTACGCGGAGGGTAGTCGGGTGTCACACACTGCACAAATGATACAGGGCAACAATTCTGGAGCAATGCCCGTCAAGGAGATGCGGCCTGGTACCCCGTGGCGAGGACAGCCCTTCGCAGTGCCTCGCCCGATTTTTATGGCTTTTTCCGGAAGAAGGTACGAATCCTGGGCCGAACGTAACGAATTGGGGTCCAGCCCCCGCAGTCGAGAGTGAAATATCCATTACAACGTATTAAGAAATTCTTTTCTTCATCGTGTCGAAAGTGGCACCACTGGATTCCTTATCTTTTTCCAATGAAGATCATACCAAATTTCACGTAAATCGGACTATTGTTAACGAAATTTCCTTCATTATTTTCCGAATTACGTCGTTCTTGGTGTCAGTTTTATCGGAAAAACATAAGGAATCCATTGGCGTCACTTCCTTCTCGATACGATGAAGAAAAGAAGCAAACATTTGAAATCCTGTACATTTTTCACTTCTTAATGATATTCCAAACCCTTCGAGGGTCTAAACCCTTCAATTCGTTACGTTCGGCCCAGGATTCGTACCTTTTTCCGGAAAAAGCCATAAAAATTGGGCGAGGCACTGCGAAGGGCTGTCCTCGCCACGGGGTACCAGGCCGCATCTCCTTGACGGGCGTTGCTCCAGAATTGTTGCCCTGTATCATTTGTGCAGTGTGTGACACCCGACTACCCTCCGCGTAATCGGTCTGCGCGAAGTGGGGCGCAAGTTCGATCATTATCAGTACTCCTGCCCGAGAGGAATACGATTTACTTTAATTATAGTACATGTGTGTTTTGTAATAAAGTGTTTCTATCGTCTCCTGAAGTCAATAACTGGCATCCCGACATCTACGCTCCTACAATCCACCGGCAATACTCCTCGTGGAGAGACACAGGAAGAAAAGGGGTAGCCCGGTGTCGACGCATGGTCCTCTCGAGTGTAACGTCCTGCGACGAGCCGCCATTAAAAATTCTTTCTTTTATTATATTAATTCTTATTATTCTATATCCTTATTATTCTATATTCTTCATATCCTATACCTAAGACATTGTATTAGTAATAAGACATGAATGCACGTATGAGAATGCAAGTATGGACGAATGCAACCGAGTGGTCAGTGAACAAACTAAGTGAAGTGAACGCATGCGCAGTATCATTCAACACAGCGAGTGAACCGAGTGCGGACCGCGAGCGGACCAAGTGCGCATGCGCGAGACGCACGATCGGCCGAACGGCAAGTGAAACGCGAGTGTAACGCCTGATTGGCGTCAGCTAAATACGAAAGCTAATTGGTGCGCGCAAAGTGCGACATGTGATTGGACCGAGCTAGGTTCACCAAATAGGTATAAATATGGGCCCGCCAGCAGCAGGAAAGCAGAGATCCTCGAGATACCATTGAGAGATCCTCATGATATCATAAGTACGCACCACTTGAACCAACCCAACTAACTAACATTCACTCCGAGGCGCTAGAATAGGCACCACGATTAAAATTCCACATCCAAGCCAAATTTCACTCTAAGACGCTTGAGCAGGCATCTTGGATTTCCAAAGACATTCGATATCATTCACAATCTACCATCTAAGGCTGCTTAAATAGGCACCTTGGCTACCATCTGGGTACGCTCTAATCAAGCTACCTGGCTACCATCTGGGGCGCTCGACTAGGCACCTCGGCTACCATCTTAGGCTGTTCTTGACAAAGCACCTGAGCAACGTGGAATCTACAACTAAGGAGGCTTTTAACGGAGCACCTTAGCACCAATCCTAGAAAGCGTGGGCAAGCTGATAGGCAACTGGAAGCTATTGAACCCTGAGGGAAGGAACCCTCTCATTCTCTTGACTTAAACATTCTAAATCGACCAAAGTGTCATTCTTTATATATACCGACCTAGCGTCAAATTTATATTATAATTCTATTTCTTTCCGACTAAGCGTCTACTACTATTTCTTTCGACTAAGCGTCTATTACTATTTCTTTTTGAACGAGCGTTAAATGCTATTTCCTTTCGTTCAAAGCGTTATTTCGAACTCTTACCGATCAGAGCGATATATATATATATAGGTTAGTCAATTTTCTGTTCTATCGACTTAGCGTCACGAGCGAAAATCGAGTAATATTCTGTTTAACCGACCAACGAGTCGACACGCAATCATTTTCGTTCCGTTACCATTTCACGACACCGCGTCGTATTTGTTCAAACCAAATCAATTCTTTTGAATAAACCATTTTTTGTTATTTATCGTTGAAAGAAGGACTCTAGTTTCATGAAATTCATTTCTTTATCGCACGCCACCCGAACCAATCCCACCATTCTACGAGTAACCGCTCTACTTGTGGAATCCCCTGTAATTAACGGCAACGTCTCCTTCGAGAACGTTACACGAGTATAAACACGAGCTTCAATATCAAAACAATAGCATGCGTTAACGTATTCCGTGCGATTGAAGGTGGGCATTGCTGTGAAGAGGGCCTCTTCAAGAGAGCAGCCGTTTGTGAGGGATGCAAATCCGATTGGTTCTATTACAATCTGCTCCCTATGGTTGAAATTTAGTCTAGCAACTTTCACACCTCCTAACCTAACCAATCGAACTTGCACCCCTCCCAAAATAACCGGCCATCCGAGCGTAGAAGCAAGTGCGAAATAAAAGTAACGGTGTGCTTCTCGATACCGCAGATGTACCTACCTAAGTAGCATTTCTGACGGAAAAGAATTGTCCAGCCTTTGGGTCTGCGTAGACCTTTGGCAGGTAGGTATCTATTTCAGCAGGCACTGCCACCCGTGGCGTCAGCAAGACCGACCCCGGTCCTTGCTATTCCAGAGGTTTTTTTCAAGTGAAAATCAGCAAATTTGCAAGCGCAATATCTCAAAAACCAGTGGAAATCAAGTGTATACATTAAAGCTTATTGAATTCGTCTTGGAACGCACTATCAACTCAGGACTTCGTAAAAGTTAGTGCTCTTTGAAGAACCGAACTTGACCATCGTATCTTTTAAAATAATAATCGAAAAAAAATCCGTCGCGGCTAATTAAGCAGCCCCATCGTACCATTAATTTACAAATTTTTTTTAATTTTTGATCTCCAATACTTTAGGAGATATTCAGCTGTCCAGTCTTCCCGCGGACACCCTGTATACATAAAATATAAAACTTAAAGTACGATACTTAATATTACAGTTAAAGTATACTATAATGTACATATAAACAGGAACATAAATACATATATACATATTAGCTATAATATTTGTTAATTATCGGTACTTTCGGTGCCACTTTATCAGTCTCATCCGATAATAATATATTCTCGGTGTCACTCGGCTCATCCGCCTCAACCGGCAATAAAATCCCAGTCAGTTCTTCCGGTATAGATTCTACATTATAGATGTTGTCATTAAATAAATATATCATGCTATCCGTGATTTCATAATTAAAACAATTAGCATTTTTATTCTTTAAATCTAATTGGACTCTGGTTAGTGCAGCAATCGTTTGTGGCGTCAATCTGTTTCTGCGTTTTGTTTTTATGTCTGTGATAGTGGAAAAGTATCGTTCAACGTTAGCGTTAGAATGGGGCAATGACAAGCACAAATCTGCTAGTTTTGATATGCTTGGAAATATATATTCCCGCACTTCATTTTTGGTGTTTCTAATTTCGTTCCAGAAACAAGGTATACTCTTTGCCGATAACTTTTGTATTTCCTCATTTGAAAAATATGAGGGCATTTTATGCCATTCGTCTTTTACCCGGCCAGAATCAAATTTGGATGTAAATTTTTTTAGAACAGAGTCTAATTGATGAGTGTCACGTTTATTAGTGTCAAGAGCTGTATGTGGATTTAAGAATTGTAGTGAATTTAAAAATGGTTCATCAAACCGCACTCTTTGAAGAATATTCTAGAAAGCCGATTGATAACATTTCTGAATGTTTACATAAAATTCCAGAAGTTTCTGATTATCTGCATCATTACTATTTGGAATTTCTGCGATTGATGTCATAGAGTCTGTTCCATGATAAATTGTTTGCAGTGGCATTAAATTTGCTTCATTATGCATATCTATTTGGTGTATATTTGGTCCCCTCATATATTCGGATTTTATGAAATCGGCTCCCAATACTCTTAACAATTCATTACACTCAGGGAGCAAGCAATGAACTAAGACTTTCGAGCCCTGAAAGTATTTGTTAATCGTAGTAAACGTCTGTAGTATGTGCTGTAAAAACTGCAAATATGCCTTGGTATTGTGACGTCCCACTATTTTTCGCGCGGATCTATTCCAAAAATCCATTAGCAAACCTCAAGATCACTCCACCAAAGTCCCTCAAACTCAACTCAACTCTTGCCCCAACTCCTCGATCACCGATCACCTTGATGTTGTACCTTAGCGGTCACCAACACAAGACGACCTATACAAAACTCCACCTCGATGATGTATCTTAGAGATCCCCATCACGAGATGATCGTTACAAAACCCCTTCGCCTATTCGCCAATGAGGCACGAATCCTTCCCTTTAAAATGAATTCAAACAAGTCCCTCATTATAAAAATCCTCTTAAATCGAGACCACGTCTCAATCCCCTCTTTACGACTCACAGAGTCTAAGCCACTCTAACCCTTTTCCTATAAAATACCCAAAACCCATTCGACGAGTTGAGTATCTCCTTTCGCAGTCATAAGAACCCCAGAAATGTTACTGCGACGCAAATGTACAAACGTGATCAACACGTGATTATAATTACGACGCATTTGGCGTACGTGACATAAATACATCTATTAATAACCATACCGTTACAAAAACCCCCAAAATCTACTGCGTCTTGTTTCCGAAATCTGTCAAGGTCTTTACCGCGCGTACCCCCGCAGTACTCCTGAAAGATCCTATAAATACGAAGGATCGAGAGCCCAGAGCTCTCTTTTGTCAACAGACAGTTATCCTAGTTAGAAGTATCATTAAAACAAGTGTTAATAATTCTAATCAGTGAACCACGACAACCACTGTAAGTCCTCTTATTATATATCATCGGGTTATTGATGTCCTTATTCAACCGGATGCCTATCATCCACCATTATATGTATTGTTTAACGGTTTGGCCTCGGGTCCTGGCCATAAGTGCGGTATAACGGAGTTCAGGGACTTTAAGCGTGGTGATTACAACGGTGTTATGGATTACCTCAACTCTGTTGACTGGGATTATGAGACTGGGGACTCTGAGCCGGATACCGCTCTTGAACGTTTGTATGGACATATTAATCATGCAATTGATGCCTTTATTCCGATTAAGTCTGTGGTCCATTCCTCGTATCCGCCGTGGTTTTCACCGGGTTTAAGGTACTTGATTCGGCAGAAGAAAAGGGCACATAAGATCTTTAAGAGCTCAGGTTCACGGAGCGATTATCTGTGCTTTGCGAGTCTCCGTTCGAGATGTAAGCTTGTCTTAGCGCGTGAACATAGTGAGTATATGGATGGTGTTGAGAGTGCTGTGTGTGATAATGTCCAGAGTTTTTGGAAATTCGTAAACGCCAGGCGTGGCGGGCATGGAATTCCTGGTAGCGTTTATCTGGACCACGCTTCTGCCTCCTCGAATGAGGCGGCAGCTAATCTTTTCGCAGACTTCTTTGGCTCTGTATATTCCATCCGGTCCGTTACGGCGCCTGCCCTGATTCCTGGTTCTACCCCGGACTGTGATGTTAATTTGCACTCAATTTCTATTTCGATTGGTCAAATCTACTCCATGCTTGATTCGCTTGACACGTCAAAAGGTCCGGGTTTCGATGGTGTTCCACCATTGTTTCTAAAGGAGTGTCGTTTTATTCTAGCTAGGCCCCTCTGGCACATCTTTAATTCCTCGCTAGCTAGGGGTATTTTCCCTGTTGCATGGAAGACCTCACTGGTCACTCCGGTTTTCAAGGCAGGCGACCGCTCGGACGTAAGGAATTATAGACCGATATGCAAACTATCGGTCATGCCGAAGATCTTCGAAGAGATTCTTACTGAGCACTTAATGCCTAAGCTCATTAATGTCATCTGTGATGAACAGCATGGATTTGTCCCTGGACGTTCGACGATTTCCAATCTTGCGGTTTACCATTGCTTCATCTCGGCTGCACTCGATGACGGTCTCCAAGTTGATACCGTGTACACGGGCTTCCGGAAAGCTTTCGACTCTGTTGATCATTCCATCCTGCTTAGTAAACTAAGCTCAATAGGCATTAATGGGCCGCTCCTCGCTTGGATCAATAGCTATCTTGAAGGCCGTGTACAGGTGGTTAGTTAATGTTACCTCAGGTGTCCCTCAGGGATCTCACATAGGGCCGCTCCTGTTTCTCCTCTTTATTAATGATCTCAAGGAGGTTTTTCTGCACAGTAGATTTCTTATGTATGCGGATGATCTTAAGATCTTCCGCACTATTAGTCGTATTGATGACGTTGATCTGTTGCAGGCTGATCTCCTTAGGTTCGAGGAGTGGTGTACCGCAAACAGGATGCGACTAAACACTGGTAAATGCGTATTATTAAGGTCTCATAGGACAATCAGGGGCTTTCCTTCTACATACACTCTGGGCGATTCCTCTCTGACAGAGGTCGCGGAAGTCCTGGATCTTGGGGTTACGTTTACGTCAGGGCTGGACTTTCGTAACCACTATCGTAATATTAATTGTAAGGCGTTGAAAACCCTTGGGTTTATAGCCCGATTCGGTAAAGACTTTAAACATATCAGAACATTTAAATTACTATACGTAGCATTGGTGAGGCCGCATGTTGAATATGCGTCGGTGATCTGGAGTCCCAGGCATAAACACTACATTAATTTGATCGAGAGGGTCCAGCACAAGTTCCTTAGGTTGGCCATGTGGGTAACTGGCAGCCCTATGCGGTTTAGTGACCATGATTATGGTTTTGCCCTGCAAAAAACTAATCTCTTGACTCTCAGTGACCGTCGTGTATGCTCTGATATATTATTTCTGTATAAAGTACTTCACGGTCAGATAAACTGCCAGGAGCTCGTTGGTCTGATTTGCTTTCACGCACCGCAACGCTCTCTGCGTTCAAGACCCCTATTCTCAACATGTGTCCCTGATTATCATTATTACGCTGCTGATCCCATAAACCGTGCGATGGAGAAGATTAATAATTTCCCTGTGGATATAGATGTATTTACTGACTCCTTAGGGGTCTTCAGGGACCGTATACTTAAGGGACTGTCGCCTCCTTAATTCTTAGGTCTTAAGTGTTATGCGATATATTCTTTCGTTTTTGCTTTTTGTGCTCTTAGTGGACTGTTATGTTTTGTTCTGTTTTTTATGTATATTTTATGTTTTTTTTATATTATGTTTTATGTTATATTTTATGTTTTTTTTCATGAACTATGTACTTACTGCATTTCTGTGTTCAAAATTTTGTACTCTAAAGGGTTCTCCCGTAAATACAATAATAATAATAATAATAATAATATATCATTATTATAGTGCATATCACCCCATACCAATTATTATTATTATTTATTAATGCTTATAGCTTACTTATTATATTCTTTCATTAATGCTTATTGCTTACTTATTACTATTTCTTTCATTTATGCTTAATATATATATATATATATATCGTCATTTATGTTCATAATTCATATTATAAATGTTGTGTGTATGAATACAAAATCTTACCACGCTCAATAACCAAAAACGAAGCAAATAAACCGCTTTGCTAAAATCTCGCTTTGAATTATAGTGTATGCCTCTCGAGTACGAAACTTCCTAGTCTAAACAGACGGCTGCAACAGCTGATCTCGCGTGGCGCTAACAGTATTTACAAACGTACTTTTACATAGGCTGCGGATAGCCGTATGTCCAAGCGGATTTCGCGGAAACATTACGTATAACTTTTACGAGGATGCAACAGTAAATCCTATTATCGAACCAAATCAAAACAAGAGTGCTAACGGGTGTCCCTCAAGTACTAATTCGCTTTAAAACCTTCCCTGGTCGATTAGAGTGACGGATGATAGATTCGCGCCTGGTCTTTCCTCAAAACCTTCAGAGTGCTGGATGACAGATTCACGCCTGAACTCCCTTTCGAACCCACAGTGTGACGGATGATAGATTCGCGCCTGGCTCTCCCTTTAAAACCTTCAGAGTGCTGGATGACAGATTCACGCCTGAACTCCCTTTCGAACCCACAGTGTGACGGATGATAGATTCGCGCCTGGCTCTCCCTTTAAAACCTTCAGAGTGCTGGATGACAGATTCACGCCTGAACTTCCTTTCGAACCCACAGTGTGACGGATGATAGATTCGCGCCTGGCTCTCCCTTTAAAACCTTCAGAGTGCTGGATGACAGATTCACGCCTGATCTCCCCTTAAAACCTTCAGAGTGCTGGATGATAGATTCGCGCCTGATCTTTTCCTTCCCCATAGTCATCGTTCCAAGAAACCTCACCCGGGACGTGACAGTATAAGGACATTGAAAAGTGTCTAATATTTTTGCTGCGACTTCACACCCTCCACTTGCTGCCTCCGCAAAGACAGAAAATAAAGGCAGCCACTGTTGTAAAACTCTTTGTACACTAGAGCTGTTCGAGTACTCGAAATAATCGAGTAGCTTGAAGTGCGAACCGGGCGGGACTCGATTTTTCGAGCCGAGCCGGGACCCGAACGGATCCGAGTAACCCGAATGTTTCGGGTAGCTCGATTCTTTCGAGTAACTCGAATGTTTCGAGTAACCCGAATGTTTCGAGTAGCTCGATTCTTTCGGGTAGCTCGATTTTTTCGGGTAACCCGATTTTTTCAGGTAGCTCGATTCTTTCGGGTAGCTCGATTCTTTCGGGTAGCTCGATTCTTTCGGATAGCTCGATTTTTTCGGGAGCCCGATTCTTTCGAGCAGTTCTAACGTATTCCGGGCAACTCGACCGTGTCGGGCAGTCTGCTTGGTTAGAGTAGATGGGCAGTTTTAAAAGTTAGTATATTGATCATTTTCATGCGCCATGCTGTATGGAGTAATTACACATCTCGCACCTACGAAACATAAGCTTAACCGGGAGCAAAAATTGTCGTATTTCGGTTTGAAATAACATTACAAAAATTGCTATGGCTGAACAAGTATCTACTCATTATTCGGGTATGGAATTTAAAATATAATATATCAAGCCAGCTTTCGTGAAATATGAATATTGTTTTTTATATTCTTACCAGTAACGCTTATTGTATTGTAGAAATGTATTTGTATTTTAAATTTATTACAAAAAACTGAATATTATCGTGACTCAAAATAAGTTATAATAGCAATTGATTCAATTTGTTTGTGATATTAAACTGTATTATATTAAGGGGACTAGGCAGTCGAATTTGGTAAAAATATGTTTTTTGCGGGAATTATGTAGAAGGAAATGAATACAAATTATGATGAGTACTTTTGGGTAAGGTTTATTGATAAATATTATTATAAATATAAATATTCATATGCTAAAAATTATATTTGTTCGACTTTTTTCTTTCTCAAATTAGCCGAGAGAAAGCAAATTTGTTCAATTTTTTCTGACATCAGAGAGGTACGTTTTGCGGTTACTATGTTCCCAGCTGTTGAGAATAATCTCTCGCTGTATGCTTCCGTTGCCGGAATTCCCAAAAACTGCTGGGCCAAATTTGCCAAATTTGGGAATCTTCGGGAATTATCATTCCACCATTTGAGGATGCACGACGTGGTTGGAATAAGTTTCTCCTCGTAATACCACATCAATTCCTTATCAATGGTACAAACCTCGTCGTTAATGTTTGGTTTTTCATCTTTCACAATATCAAGCCGCATATCAAAGTATACTTCGTCACAGATAATGCAGCTAACGTTGTACGAGCTGTGAAATTGGGCAGTGAGTGGAAAAGGATACCCTGTTTCGCTCACACATTGCAGGTAAATGCACCAAAAATATTCAACAATAAAAGTAGTTTGAAAATTATTAGCAGTTGATCTTAAACCTAATGTTCTATTCAGCTCGTAGTAAAAGATGGCATTAAAAGTTGCAAAGACCTCCGAAATTTACTTCATAAATGCCAAAGGATTGTCAGATTTTTCCATCGATCTGTGCCGGCGACACAACAATTAGAAAGAGAGCAAAAAAGAGATTCGCCGGATTTGAAACCACTTCGCCTTATTGGCGATGTGGAAACGAGGTGGAATTCACAGTTTGATATGATGGACCGCCTACTTCAAGTGCGACGTGCACTTAATGCAGTATTGGGAAAGCAACGAATGCCGATGCCTATATCTAGGCGCGAGTGGTGCATGATCCAAGAGTATTGCGATTCTTTAAAAATATTCAAAGAAGCAACACAAGTCACCACGTTTGAAGATCAACCGACATTATGTCGATATATACCGACTGTATACGGACTTAAGAAAATTTTGGCAACACCAATAGAAAAAAAACGCGCTACTCCTGACGGAATACGACTACGTAATAATTTATTACTCAGCCTCAACACTAGATTTCGCTTTATTGACAATAATAAACCTTTAGTGATCGCAATGCTCTTGGATCCTCGCATAAAGGACAGAATACTAACGGAGGAAAAAAAGGTATCGGCGCACATGTTGCTGCACTCTGCGCTTATGGAATACGGAGGTGTAAATGAAGTAGATGCGGCATCGTCAACTGTTGATGTACCACCAAAAACCACTTCAGGTATGTTTCTACAAATATTAATATTCCTTCTGCCACTACTAATTAGAACAATAATAAATTTACTTATTTTCCTTATAGTATCCACATCGCCAGCAAGCTTAGGTGAATTGTTTTCAAATATTGTGAAAGATGAAAAACCAAACATTAACGACGAGGTTTGTACCATTGATAAGGAATTGATGTGGTATTACGAGGAGAAACTTATTCCAACCACGTCGTGCATCCTCAAATGGTGGAATGATAATTCCCGAAGATTCCCAAATTTGGCAAATTTGGCCCAGCAGTTTTTGGGAATTCCGGCAACGGAAGCATACAGCGAGAGATTATTCTCAACAGCTGGGAACATAGTAACCGCAAAACGTACCTCTCTGATGTCAGAAAAAATTGAACAAATTTGCTTTCTCTCGGCTAATTTGAGAAAGAAAAAAGTCGAACAAATATAATTTTTAGCATATGAATATTTATATTTATAATAATATTTATCAATAAACCTTACCCAAAAGTACTCATCATAATTTGTATTCATTTCCTTCTACATAATTCCCGCAAAAAACATATTTTTACCAAATTCGACTGCCTAGTCCCCTTAATATAATACAGTTTAATATCACAAACAAATTGAATCAATTGCTATTATAACTTATTTTGAGTCACGATAATATTCAGTTTTTTGTAATAAATTTAAAATACAAATACATTTCTACAATACAATAAGCGTTACTGGTAAGAATATAAAAAACAATATTCATATTTCACGAAAGCTGGCTTGATATATTATATTTTAAATTCCATACCCGAATAATGAGTAGATACTTGTTCAGCCATAGCAATTTTTGTAATGTTATTTCAAACCGAAATACGACAATTTTTGCTCCCGGTTAAGCTTATGTTTCGTAGGTGCGAGATGTGTAATTACTCCATACAGCATGGCGCATGAAAATGATCAATATACTAACTTTTAAAACTGCCCATCTACTCTAACCAAGCAGACTGCCCGACACGGTCGAGTTGCCCGGAATACGTTAGAACTGCTCGAAAGAATCGGGCTCCCGAAAAAATCGAGCTATCCGAAAGAATCGAGCTACCCGAAAGAATCGAGCTACCCGAAAGAATCGAGCTACCCGAAAAAATCGGGTTACCCGAAAAAATCGAGCTACCCGAAAGAATCGAGCTACTCGAAACATTCGGGTTACTCGAAACATTCGAGTTACTCGAAAGAATCGAGCTACCCGAAACATTCGGGTTACTCGGATCCGTTCGGGTCCCGGCTCGGCTCGAAAAATCGAGCCGAGCTAAGCTCGGCTCGATTATTTCGAGTACTCGAACAGCTCTATTGTACACACTGCAATAGTGCTAGCCATCTGGTGGCTGATGGCTGTACAATTTTGAGTTTTGGAAATTTCATAAATTCTTGTGTAGCTTCTAAAACGCTCTGTCGTTTTGGACTTCGGGAAAAATATGAGGAAAACGCGTGGCGTGCAGCCAAATGCATAGAATGGCAAATACACGGAAAGAGGCAAATTTCTTTATTGTCTTCTAATAACCGAGAAAACAATGAATTTTTTATTCCCACCATGACACTCGCGTTATCAACGCTCAGACCAACGATATTGCTTATAGGCACATTATATTTCTTTAAAGAATTTAAAAGACACTTGTGTAAATTTGCGGCTGTACATTCCTTAATTCCGATTAAATCTAATAAGTATGTATGTATTTTTTCTCCGTGCACGTATCGAATTAAAAAACATACAATTTTCGTGTCCGAGATATCTGCAGTTTCATCTACTAAAATAGAAAAGAATTTGCCCTTCAATAATTCTGTAGCCTCTAAAATAACCGCTTTACTTAGAACATTTTTGACGATTGCGGAGATTTTTGTTGGTTGAAGAGACATGTGTTGCACTACACCGGCATTTGGTATTCCGCTCTGTAGCATTTTAGTGTAGTGGTTGTAAGAATAAAATGACCTGTTGTGCTCTATGATTTCAAGGCAAATCTTCAGTTCTAGCACCTTTACTCTATCTGCAAAGTTTCTGTTTTTTGTGAAGTGGTTCTGTTCTATGGTTCATGTTCGTGTTATGTTTTAGACTCTGTGCATGTTTTTGCAGTTCACTTTTGCCCGCGCAAACATTTATGCAGCACGCTGCGCATCTGGCTTTGTACGAATCCGCAGCTTCTTGAAGCCAGGATTGAAACTGTGGGTCCTGTAGCCAAGATTTGCAGAATGCTTGCTTCTTTGTTTTCTGTGCAGGGGGGCGCATGAAGCTGCCAGCAGTGCCTACTAATACAATACTAATTATTATTCATTGCTTGTAGTAGCTGCATGGCTGGGTCCAGCAACACTGGTACCAATGCCTGTATAGTACATCAATCATTATTAGTACATTTTTATATCATAATAATACATACTTCAAAATTTTAAAAGAAGAAACTAAAAGAAGAAAGTAATGGACATAATATTTAGCATATCCTTGTTAAAAAAGTTACTTTAATTTTTCAAGAAATGATCATTTTTAAAATTATACTAATGGAAAAGTATTAAATATTTGTCTTAACTGATTCCTTACTCATGCTGCAACTTGAATAAATCACAGAAAAGCTCTAATAAAGGGCAATATTCACAAAACTCTCGCGTGGCGTTTACAAAGTACAATTCGAAAGCGTGGCGTCACGAAGCGTAATGCTAATGGCGTCCAATCACGTCACTCGCTCGGCTTTATTTGATGGTGACGCCGTTTCGTTTCCCATCGTTTCCCGTCTTGGCGTTGATTGGTTTGACGTCACCGCGTCATCGCGCGCATGCGTTCCCCCTCCCTTCGATGCGAGTACGGTACTTCAGAGGGAACTTCCCGTGAACACTGGGTATAGCGCGGATACGGGCGGGTCGGGTAAAAGTTACGTCAGCTTCGGGCGGGTATGGGCGGGTAGACATCGACGCTGACCCGCTAACTCGCCGGCGGGTCCGGGCGGGTCGTGTGAATCGAAAGACGTACGGGTAACGGGCGGGTAGACCCGCGATATATCCGCCCGTTGCAGACCTCTGCTCTGAACAGAGAAAGACCTCATGTGATAAAGATTTATGGGAAGAATGTGGCGCTCAAGCCTACTATCAAGTGGCTGGGTGTTCACATCGACGAAGGACTGAGTATCAATTCCCATGTCGAAAACATTTGTGCAAAAGCCGAACGAACGTTCTACACGTTAGCGAGGCTCCCTCGTGCCGATTGGGGACTGAAACACCAGACCCTGCGTACTTTGTACACAGGTCTTTTCGTTCCAATCATAGCATACGCCGCCGCGGGCTGGGCGGATCTCCACGACGTCAAGAAAGGTGGTAAACTTCTCGGGTTGCAGAGGCGGATTCTGATCAGCACCACTAAGGCCTACCGTACGGTGTCGACCCCCGCGATCACTGTGGACGCTGGTGAGATACCGGTGGACCTTGTGTTAGCGGAGCGCGCGTTAGGCTATAAAGCCCAAAAAGCAGAAAGTATCGCGATTGGAGAATGTCGAATAAGTCACGCCCAACTGGCGTCTGGAGATGTCTCCGTGGCCAACGCGAAAGCGAAAGTACGGAGAGAGATCCTCGCAATGTGGCAATCCAGATAGTCGGCGTCAACGAAGGGAAGGGTCACCTTCCAATTCTTCAAAGATGTCCGGGACAGTCAGGAGACACGCTGGTTGATAATTGACCACTACACAGCGTAATGCCTAAGTGGACACGGAAACTTCCGCGCGAAACTTAAGGAATTTAACTTGGTGGAGGACGCGATATGTGCATGTGGGGGGAGTGAAACTTCGACCCACGTCCTATTCGAATGTCCAAAGCACATCGAGGCGACAGAATTCCTGCAGCAAGCGGTGGAAGCCAACGGTCAACATTGGCCGGTAGCAGAAGCCGTCCTTGTATCAAACACCAACCTATCACGGGAGTTCCGCAACTTCGCCAAAACTGTGCTAACCACAAAGTCTCGAACGCAAAACGCTGTGCAGTAAGACATGACTCAGCAAAGACAACTTGAACGCCGAAAGACTGAGGCATAAATGCTTGTGACTGTCTTCGCGTGGCTCCCACTGTTAAATTCCAGAGGGCTTCTGTATGATCCCCGTCTGGAATGAACTAAACGAGTCATTACCTCTTAACGAGGACGGTCATCCCTTCTACCCCTGTTGTCGGGAAGAAGAAGGGAGTTTTTCCAGGCTCCCCTGGCAGTGGAAAACTAAGCACCTGGAGGTTTGAGCAGAATAAAGCTGCTCTAGGTACTCCAAAGCCGCGGACATGTCCGCCGGAAGCTTATACAGAATAGATGGTGCCCTGGCTGTTATCTCCACCAATGGCCCTGACCGGGAAGTCTTAAGTCCGCTCGCCCAGTGGGTAAAACCCACGGGAGATACAGAGGCTGTAGGATGTCCTCCGGGGTAGACAAAGTCTGTTCCGGAGATTGACGGTGGATATCGACCTGCGTCCAAAGGTAGGCGAACTCGCTGTCATTTGGGAGCCGCGGAGGTAAGGGGAGTGAAAAGACACAAAAGATGCAGCTTGGGTATACAAGAGTTCTTTCGGAGAGTGCTATCGTGTGCTTGAGGCTCGTGGTAGACTTTGCCGTTTGGGCCCGTCGCGGTGACCTATATGCGGCGCCGCACTATCTTCGCTAGCGCGAGCGCCGCTCGGCGCGTGGCCACCTCGCGGCCGCGTTCGGTAGCGCCGGGCCGCGTCAGGCGCGAGTGGTGGGGGAAAGATCGACGTCCCACCGATATACAGTATTTCCCCGTTATGAGCCCGTTTTTTCCCCCGTTGACAGCCCGGCGACCATCCCCACCATTTCCTGGAAGCCCACGGACGAGAGTGAGAGAACCGGACAACGAGCGAGAAGACACGAAACCTTCGACACGAAGGTGCCGTCGGGTACGAAAGAGAGAAAGCATGATACTTTGTCTCGCTCCCTCTCTCAGCTCGAGCTTGACCCGCGTGCGGGCCCCTACAATGTATCGGCGCTTTCCGCATTTATGGTACATATTGTAATTCGTTTCGCGACAGCCGAGTGTGACAAATATTCGCAGAACGTAAAATCCTCTGTAGTATTGAAACCTGACATTTTTAATTCTGTGCCGTATTACATATTCTCGGTAAAAGAAGAGCAATTCTAATAACATATGTACACATGCGCGTCCCTTATCCCCTCCCATTCTTTCTTACTCGTATTTACACATATTGACAATAATAATTCTGTATTAATCAGTATTTACAATGCAATGTTCCGTCATGCTTTCGCCGTTGGACCTGGAACGAAACAATAAAAAGTTTAAAAGCAAATCAGACCGTCATACATATTTAAAAAATATACCATACCGTGTTTCCACCGGTAACTTTAGAGGTCTTCTTTGGAAAAATGTTCCTTCACATTTTTTAAAGATCGTTGGACGTGTCGCAGCCTCTCTTTGCACTCCTCTATCAATATGTACTCTCAAAGCGCTCAACATTCTCCGCGTCCGGATGACTTCTTCATTCCTTTTATCTTCTTCTTCTTCTTCAGTTAATCTTTCTTAATTTTTGTACCACTAACGTTTTTATCCTTACTGTGTACTAACGATATGTACATACCTGGCTAACAAATTTAGCCAGGTTGATCGGCTTGAGTGTCTCGAGAGGGTCGCGGTTTATGACCGTATTGTCCCGAAAGTCGGCGGTAGGTGACGGTAATTATATGGCGGTCTGAAATTACCGTATACCACCCGCTGACGGAGCAATCAACGGATTTACTCAGGGCGAGGACAGTCGAGGTTGTTTGCGATTCGAGCAGTAGTTGCTTTCACCGCCGCTCTCATCTCACCGCAGCACCCCACGGGCAGCGGAACACGACGGCAGATCTACAATCGATAGCCGAATCAGATCTGGCCGTCGGCGCGATCACCCAATCGGACCAGCCGTCCGCGCGATCACCCAATCAAAGCTCGCTTCCGCTTGGCGCGTCTTCCAGAAGCTTCTGGAAGACACCAAGGCGGAAGCGAGCTTCGGGCCATTGTTCACTCTTGTTCATACAGTGCTCAGTATCACACGCGTCTCGTACAATCTCATTTCTGTATGCTCGTGTATTGCTCAGCATCATCAAGTGTTCATCCAACAACCTCTCAATGCAAGCAATCTCACATAAGCTCAATCGTGCGTTTATTGTAAGGGCACAACAGGAGACTCATTGCGTGAAAGGCGCGTGTCGGTGCGAGAACATTCTACGCTCACCGCGTGCGTCGCCAATCGCGAGAACTATAACACCCACGTCTCCGCTCATCCTTTGTGTTTTAAATAAACGACGCAGTTATTGTGAGTTCACTGTGCTTTGAATTGACTTCGCCAACCATAACCTCTCCCGGCGTGAGCAACATCTACTCGCGAACAGAGGTGTTAAAAAAAATGGCACGATGTCGATTGCCCCGGATGAGACATCTGGCAGGTAAATGTTTTCCAAAACGGTTCGAAAATACTCAGTTGCCTAGTAATAAAAGATCCTGGAATTTCCAACTCCCTCTGTGCCTTCTTTTGTCCCGGAAGACGGAACAGCAGTCTCATTTCGAATTTTGACTAGTAAAGAAGTGCAAGCCGTGCAGTGACGTGTATCATGGCGAGCAACAAGAGGAAGAATACACGACTTTCAATGGGGCAGAAACTGGAAATCCTGCAGAAGTTGGATAACCAGATACCAGTTCGGGCAATAGCGTCTGAATATAAAATTAATCCTACTACCGTGCGGCGTATTCGTAACAATAACGCCAAAATAAATCAAACCACGGATGGAGGACGTTACATATTAAGACATAAGATGATACGGAAGGCATCGTATGAAGATTTGGAATACCTATTATTCCTGTGGTTTACGGAACGAAGGGCGCTGGGAGACCCAGTATCCGATTTAATATTGCGCCATAAGGCCCTGGAATTAATGAAGGAAATGGAAGGCCAATCAACTTTTAAGGCAAGTGCAGGCTGGTTGCACAGATTTAAAAACCGATACGCTATACGCTTGGTCAAACTACACGGAGAGAAAGGAAGTGCGCATGCAGCAGCTGCAGAAAAATTTATATTGGATTTCAATCGTTACATAAACGAGGAAGGGATCAAACACACCAATATTTATAATATGGACGAAAGTGGTCTTACGTGGAAAGCTCTGCCGTCGAAAACTTTAATACATCATCAGGAGAAACAAGTTGGTGGTACCAAAATTAAAAAAGATCGAGTGAGTGTGGGCTTCTGCGCCAATATGAACGGAACCCACAAACTGGCGCCCGTATTCATTCACAAATACAAAAAACCAAGGGCGCTAAAAAATATTATGAATACGCTGCCAGTGGTGTACAAAACACAAAAAAATGCTTGGATGGACCAAACAGTCTTCACGGATTGGTTCCAAAATCATTTCAAACCAGCCGTGAGAAAATTCTAACTAGAGAGTCGGACGACCGGAAAAGTAATTCTTTTACTAGATAATTGTGCAGGGCACAAATTAACACCAGGAAAATTTGTGGAGGATGAACAATTTGAAATTATGTTCATGCCCCCGAATACTACCTCCATTATTCAGCCTATGGATCAGGGAGTTATCTCAAAATTCAAAAAAGTTTTTCGCCACTGAATGTTGACACAGGTAGTAAACAGTCCCGGGAACGTTCAAGAATTTTATAAAAAATACGATCTTAAAGATTGTATTAATTTTTTGGATGAATCATAGAAACAATAACCGCCTCCAATATTGAAAATTCATGGAATAATCTAATGAAGAGAGCCGGTGAAAGAACTTCAGAGGAAGACTCAACGGATCCACCAGAACCCCAGTTCGCAGAGATAATAGCCGCGATCACTGGGGAAGAACTTACTGAAAACAGTGTTGTTGAGTATTTAAGGAGCTGTGATGAAGCGGAAGCCGGTGACGCAGAAAACGAAGGAGAACAGGAACGCGAAGCAGAAGAAGACGAAACAGGAGGAGGAGAAGCCGAAACAGAAGGAGAAGAAGCTGAAACAGAAGAAGAAGAAGAAGACCAAGAAGACATCCGGGCACGAAGAATATTAAAGGCTCTGAGGTTATTGAGAAGGGAATGCAAAGAGGCGCCACGACACGTCCAAAGATCGTTAAAAAATGTAAAGGAACATTTTTTTAGAGAAGATCCCTAACATCATCGATGGAAACAGGGTAAGGTATATTTTTTAAGTATGTATGACGGTCTGAGTAGCTTTTAAACTTTTTATCGTTTCATTCCAGGTCCAACGGCGAGGATGATGGAATACTGTAAATATTGTAAAATACTGTAAATATTGTAAAATACTGTAAATATTGTAAAATACTGTAAATATTGTAAAATACTGTAAATATTGTAAATTCTGATTAATACAGAATTATTATTGTAAATATGTGTAAATACGAGTAAGAAAGAATGGGAGGGGGATAAGGGACGCGCATGTGTACATATGTTATTAGGATTGCTCTTCTTTTGCCGAGAATATGTAATACGGCACAGAATTAAAAATGTCAGGTTTCAATACTACAGAAGATTTTACGTTCTGCGAATATTTGTCATACTCGGCTGTCGCGAAACGAATTACAATATGTACCATAAATGCGGAAAGCGCCGATGCATTATAGGGGCCCGCACGCGGGTCAAGCTCGAGCTGAAAGAGGGAGCGAGACAAAGTATCATGCTTTCTCTCTTTCGTACCCGACGGCACCTTCGTGTCCTCTCGCTCGTTGTTCGGTTCTCTCACTCGCGCCACTGGCCGTATGAAACCATGTCCTCAAGCCACTATGAGCCCGCCGCCAGCCCCGTTCGTCGGGCTCATAACGGGGAAATACTGTAACTCGTTACACTTTCAAATATTACAACAAACGTATGAGCAGTTCAGTACGTCGACGAAAGGCGACAGATTCGTGGCCTATAGGGAGCATATAGCGCACAAATTGCGAGCGTACTCTGCGAGGGTCGCATCCATCGTGGAACACCACATAAGGAATGTTATGTTCCAGGCGGACATGGGACATTATTATCACTATGCAACCTATACTACCCCCCCCCCCCCCCCATAACCCCTTTCTCATCACATTCCACTCCCATTTATCCCCCGACTATATTCATACCCGGCGCCACGACTCTCGCAGACAATGAAACTTTACATACATACACGGCACAACCGCCATAAAAAGTTATATTAAAATGAAATTTGTAGTTTGGACTTACCTTTACATGACTTCTTAAACCTTCAATTAGCGCAGGACAAACTTCCATTACGATAGTCGATATTGTTGGCCATGAGACTGATAGGAGTAGGTTTGGCCGGCTTGGACCAATTCTGTGGCATAATGGATCTTCCAAAACCAGTTTTTCGACATCCTTACCTTACGATCGGAAAATATATTAGAAACGCAACAGAAGTCGTTGCAAAGGGATCTATGTTTCGTGCTGCTCAGGAATAAATATGTCAAACCATGGGTGACGACGAAATGGAACCCATAGGAATAACTGTATCAGGTGACGGAACCTGGCGAAAAAGAGGCTTTTCGTCACTTTTTGGAGTTGCAACAGGTATTGGAAATTTGGCCGGAAAGGTGATTGATGTTGTAGTGAAGAGCGCGTATTGCAAAGTTTGCGAGACATGGGATAAGCTAAATGGAACACTCGGGTATGAAGAATGGTTGGACCAACACGTTAGTGAATGCAAGGCAAATCACGAGGGTAGTTCCGGTAAAATGGAGATGAGTGCAATTGTTGAAATTTTTCAACGATCGCAGGAATTATATAACACTAAATACGCCAACTACATCGGAGACGGTGACAGTGAGACGTTCAACGCCGTAGTCGACGCTGATCCGTACGATGTACCAGTAACTAAAAAATAATGTGTAGGCCACGTTCAGAAACGCATGGGGACTGCGCTTCGAAAAGTGAAGCAAACTACGCAAGGGCTTGGAGGCAAAGGAAAGCTCACGGCAAAACTGATCGACGAACTGAGCTCGTATTATGGAAATGCCATTAGAGGTGCTAGTCATTCGTCAGAAGCCATGAGAAATGCAATTTTGGCGACATATTTCCATAAGTGTTCGGCAGACGACAATCCTCAACATCATTATTGCCCTGTTGGAGAAACAAGTTGGTGTTCTTGGCAAAGAGCTTCTGCATAAAATATTTTACACGAATATAGGCATAAAACTCCCTTACACAAAGATGTTCAAGCAGCAATTTATCCGGTTTACGAGCACTTGAGTGAAGACGCATTACTGGCAAAATGCGTTGGTGGCTATACACAGAATAATAATGAAAGTTTAAACGCTAAAATTTGGAAAATCGCTCCAAAGATACATTTTAGTGGCGTTGAAACTGTGGAAACTGCCACTTATATTGCTCTAGCAACATTCAGTGATGGAAACAAAGCTCTCATGTCTATAATGCAAGAGCTTGAACTTTTAGTTAGTACAAACGCGCGAAATATGTGCGAAGAATTCGATAAAAGGCGACTATCGGCGGCAGACGTTCGAGAAATTGCGGCAACAAAAGAGGCAAGGAAAGAAAACAGAAGGAAGAAAAAACAACAACAAGAAGAAGATTTTGCAGCAGAAGGAGCCCTTTATGGGCCAGGAATCGCAAAAGGAGATTTACATATTTTGCAAGTCGAAACTTGCAGATAAATGAACCAGTGAATATTTTCACTTAAAATTTTAACTGGAGCTGTAGAATTCCATTCTCTATCGTGTGGAAATTCCGCATCAACATTGGATGTTTGTAAAACATTTTATAACTTATTAAACACGATTTTTTCCCGTAAAAATGTGGGGAAAAATTGATTCGTGTGTAACTTCTACAATTTTTGTTCAAATTCATCGGCGAGTTTCCACACTGTAGATATTTGTGTATAGAATAATCACCTTAAGGGGGTAAACACGTCACGTGACCTGTCCGATTTGGCAGGTCGGTATTACAGCAGATTTTTTCTGCACAGAAATGATAATACCCATAGATACGCGGGCTGCCTGGTGCACGCGAGAGGGAGCTGTTTGCTATTTCCGAATTCTATTCTGAATATGGAAATAAATTATCAGCTATTGCGTTGTACATGTAAATATTTAAATGGAAGGTCTGCTGGTAGAGCAAACGTAGAAAATTCATTGTACATTTTAATTACTTAAAATGTGCTGATGCTACAATATGCTACGTTGGCAGTAAGAAATTATAAGTGAAAAGGAAAAATAGATGAGGGGATATCCCCAGAAAATGAAGTATGTTAGGTTACACATTTTTTATTAACAAAACACTGAAACAGAACATGAAATACACTTATTACAAGATCATTAAACGTCTTATGCAGAAAGCAGTTATGAACAAACATTATAGTATAAAATTGTGTTGGATGTTGAAGTGGGGCTAATGAAAATGGTCCCCTCCTCGAAGTGACAGAAAATATAACCTATGTATCTGCTATATGACAATACATGTTTAGCGGCTATTTCGTTCTTTTGGGCTACATTTGTGAACTTTGTATCATTCTTCCGAAACATTATTATTACGCCGCAATAGTTTCTTTAGGAAATCGGGTCTAGCATATAGGTTATATTATCTGTCACTTCGAGGACAGAAAATCCGCTCCTCCATTTTATATTTTCTGTCACTTGGAAGAGCGGATTCTCTGTCCTGCAATAAAAATGTAAATGTATGTATATTATTTACTTATCTTTATGCTTGCGGAGAAGACTGCCTTCCTTTCCTCGGTTCATAGAGCATGATTTTCACATTTGATACTGGTTGGTGGAAATATCTAAAGCAAATTCATATATGAAAGAACCATTCATGATGATTTCTAATTAATCCAATTATTTGCATTACAAAAGTATGTGTCATACATACGCATTTATACATGTCATTTCCACTTGATATGAAAGAATAGCTACAGGTATTTATTATTAGGAGAGTGTGAAGAGACTCACCACCACCCCCGTCAAAGACGGTCCTCTTCACTCTCCGTATGTATCTTCTACATACTTTGTAAACTACATGCTTATACTTACATTTTGGAACATTGCTTATTCGACAGCTCTTCATATGTGCTAATTGCACTCGCCGGTGCAATAGTGACCTTGAATAGCAATTGCTTATTCGACAGCTCTTCATATGCGCTGATTGCACTTGCCGGTGCAATAGTCACTTTTGATTGCAAATGCCTCGCGCGGCAGCCTCGCAAAGTGATCATGATGGAGGTCGTCTCCAGACTCTCCACTCCGCGAAACGTGCCTCGCGCGGCAGCCTCGCATTGTCGATACGCAGCTTCACGCTCAGATCTGATCTCGAGATTCGTGTATTCATTCTCACGCAGAATAAGAAAGTTATGTTATACATAATATACCCGCGAAATGTCTAGAAAAGGTATACAGGGTGTCCCAAAAATGTCGGGTTTCCTTGAAAGGGGTGACTCAGGGGGTGATTTGAAACAACTTTTTCCTTAGCGAAAATATTGTCCGAAGCTTCGTTAAGGAGCTATTAACAAAAAACCCCGACAAATCAGAGCGCGCGCCTTCCGCCCGAGCTCCCGAGGTAGCGTTGGCTACGCGGTAGGCGACTGCGCTTGTGCTACGAACGTACGAACAAGCAAGTCGGCATGCATCGAAGGAAACCGCGTTACACAATTTTTTTTTAAAGCAGAATCTTAAATAAGAATTATTTGAAGTGAGAGGACAAGAAGTACGTAAATTTCGTTTTTAAATAAGGCATAAACGTAAAGGTAATGTAACAGAAAATGTACAAGTGATCGTAATTCGTTATTGAGGTAAATATCGGTAGTTTAATAACGGCCCACACAACTACATTTAAAAAATAATATTAGGTGTATGAATAAATTATTTCCGACTGGATTTACAGAATAAGTACAAAGCTACCGAATTTCTATCGCGGTGGTATTCATAAGCTGCCAGAAAAATGGCAAAAGGTAATTAACAATAATGGAAATTATTTCGATGATTGAGTTGTTTTCATATTTTTTAAATCGAACTGTTATTGTACCCTAAAATCGGAAAGAATTTATTTCCACACCTAATAATCACCAATAAATTAAATAAAACTCACCCTTTCGGACATTCCTTTCCTTGCTTTCCTTCCCTTTTCGGAAACCTGTGTCACTAGGCCACTGTACCGATCCTGGTCATCGGCATCCAGTGCTCAGCTGATCGCAGGGTCAATGTACCGAATATTCACTTCACTGCACGGCTACTAACACTGATCACTTAATTTATTTTTCACGGAACGGATTGTTTCTACGTTATAAAAATTGGTGGCCCCGAAAGGGGCCGATTACTGTTAATTACTGGGACGAGATTACTACTATTACCCGGCGAAAAGAAGACTCCTGGCAGACGGTCTCGGGCTGTGCAGTCCGCTGCTGTGACGATTGGTCGAGTCACCTATTTTGGCACACTTTTAAAGACGTGGCACACGTATTTTAGTTATTGGCTGAAGTTGCCACATACATTGTCGCACCGCGCGACGAAGAGAGCGAACGAAACACATCGAGACCGAGTGGGATAGAGCGGTCTGACCGACGATCGTCAAAACAAAACAATAGCGTAGGCTACAGATCGCTCTATCCCACTCGGTCTCGATGTGTTTCGTTCGATCTCTTCGTCGCGCGGTGCGACAATGCATGTGGCAACTTCAGCCAATAACCAAAATACGTGTGCCCCGTCTTTAAAAGTCTGCCCAAATAGGTGACTCGACCAATCGTCACAGCAGCGGACTACGCAGCCCGAGACCGTCTGCCACGAGTCTTCTTTTCGCCGGGTAATAGTAGTAATCTCGTCCCAGTAATTAACAGTAATCGGCCCCTTTCGGGGCCACCAATTTTTATAACGTAGAAACAATCCGTTCCGTGAAAAATAAATTAAGTGATCAGTGTTAGTAGCCGTGCAGTGAAGTGAATATTCGGTACATTGACCCTGCGATCAGCTGAGCACTGGATGCCGATGACCAGGATCGGTACAGTGGCCTAGTGACACAGGTTTCCGAAAAGGGAAGGAAAGCAAGGAAAGGAATGTCCGAAAGGGTGAGTTTTATTTAATTTATTGGTGATTATTAGGTGTGGAAATAAATTCTTTCCGATTTTAGGGTACAATAACAGTTCGATTTAAAAAATATGAAAACAACTCAATCATCGAAATAATTTCTATTATTGTTAATTACCTTTTGCCATTTTTCTGGCAGCTTATGAATACCACCGCGATAGAAATTCGGTAGCATTGTACTTATTCTGTAAATCCAGTCGGAAATAATTTATTCATACACCTAATATTATTTTTTAAATGTAGTTGTGTGGGCCGTTATTAAACTACCGATTTTTACCTCAATAACGAATTACGATCACTTGTACATTTTCTGTTACATTACCTTTACGTTTATGCCTTATTTAAAAACGAAATTTACGTACTTCTTGTCCTCTCACTTCAAATAATTCTTATTTAAGATTCTGCTTTAAAAAAAAATTGTGTAACGCGGTTTCCTTTGATGCATGCCGACTTGCTTGTTCGTACGTTCGTAGCACAAGCGCAGTCGCCTACCGCGTAGCCAACGCTACCGCGGGAGCTCGGGCGAAAGGCGCGCGCTCTGATTGGTCGGGGTTTTTTGTTAATAGCTCCTTAACGAAGCTTCGGACAATATTTTCGCTAAGGAAAAAGTTGTTTCAAATCACCCCCTGAGTCACCCCTTTCAAGGAAACCCGACATTTTTGGGACACCCTGTATACATTCGGGTACAATATAGGCTTCCTTTAGTTGAAACTGAAGACAAGTGGAAAAATCGGAAATTTTAAAATCACAAATGTTGCACATTTGAAAATACAGATATTTTGAAACTTGATAACCTCAGAATTACAAATTTTAGAAATGTTTGAATTTCAAAGCTTTCGAACTTGGAAATTCTAGCATTTGGAAATCTGAAGATTCTCCTCCTGCGCTAAATCTTGGCTAAAGGAAGCCTATATTCAGTGTTCGGAGGTCTCCAGATTAATCCCTCACCTACAGGAGCGGTGGTAATGTGTGCGTGAATTGACTCCAGCGCGAAGCCAGCCAAGTGGCGACAACGCGAAAGGAATGTGACGTCATACGGGACCTCTGTATTAATTTGGCCGAGCTTAGGAGGTCTCCAGCTTAATCCCTTGCAGCTATTGGTCAGTTGACAAACACCTACAGGGAGCGATGGTAATTTGAGCGTGAGACGCCACGATGGGAGACGAACCGACACCACGGCCAATCAGCGTCACCGGGACATATGTTGTCGACGCTGGTTGGCCGCGGCGTCACTCGCTTGGCGCTGGTATATATAAAAAATATCATTTCTATAATTCTGTTGATGCAAAAGTATTAAGTATTTGTCTTCCCTGATTCCTTATTCATGTCGTAATGAAGTGTAATTTCAATTGAATGAAAAACTTGGAAAAACTACTAAAAATGTTCGATTCACAATCGCACGTGGCGTCTTTGGCGTTGGCGTCTATACATTCGTGATGTCACATTCGTTTCGCGTTGTCGCCACTTGGCTGGCTTCGCGCTGGAGTCAATTCACGCACACATTACCACCGCTCCTGTAGGTGAGGGATTAATCTGGAGACCTCCGAACACTGCCTATATTGTACCCAAATGTACCAACTTGATAAACGTGTACTCTTCTTAGAGTTGGGCGAAATGTAATCTAATTATAAATTACGATTAAAATGTAATTGTGTAATTGATTACACATTATTTTCTGCAATCGTTAATTTAGATAGCTGACAAAATTGTAGTCAACTACCTAAATTAAAAATTACAGAAAATAATGTGTAATCAATTTGTAATTAGATTACATTTTGCCCAACTCTGACTCTTCTACTGCACTTTCAAATCCATTACGTTCAATGGTTTCACTGTTTCTTCGACTCGTTTTTAGATGCCTGGCAAAGAAGACGTCAACCTGGAAGCAGGAAAGGAAGTGACTCCGTCTGAGGGACGGAGTCCAACCAACAGGCAGCCTCCGACCCCAACACGGAGTCGAACTAGTAGCCGGACTCCGTCCCGAAGACGGAGTCCAAGCAGAGGGCAGACTCCGTCCTCGCGACGGAGTCCGCGCAGAGAGAAGTCTCCGTCCCGAAGACGAAGTCCAAGCAGAGGGCAGACTCCGTCCTGGCGCAGGGAGCAGACTCCGTTCTCGCGCAGGGAGCAGACTCCGTCCTCGCGCAGGGAGAATGCTTGGATGGAGATGGCCTTCCAATATAAGAAGCAGGTATGTAGATACGAAGGCGATCTCACGCAAACATTTCTTACATTCTCATGAAAGTGTGAAAACGTCTAGACATTATTGCAGTAATTAACATAAGATTTATGTTTATTTTTCATATTACAGTACAGCGATCTGAAACGAGAGATGCGGGAAAGGGTGTTTGGAGGAGGAAGAGGAGGAAGAGGTGGAAGAGGTGGTAGAGGTGGTAGAGGAGGAAGAGGAGGAAGAGGAGGAAGAGGGGGAAGAGGAGGAAGAGGAGGAATTAATAATTTTTTTATTTTAATTAATGTCAATTATAATATATGAATATATAATAAATGTATAGTCTACAATCTTATATGTATTCAATAATTTTTGTATTCCAAGGCCTTTCATCCGTCGACCATGAATAATTTTCTCGTATTTATTCGTACTTTAGTCGAAAATCATATATTCAGTCGAGAAAGTACGAATAAATACGAGAAAATTATTCATGGCCAGCAATTGAATTCCCCATGATTAAATTAATTCAATCATAGCGCTTCAAATAAAAATTGACTCGGATTATTTAAGTAATGCAATAACGCATTCTAATATGCTCTACTAATCATATAAAATAGGAAAAAAAAATTTTAATATGGATTAGTCCGTTGGTGCTCTCACTGCCTCAATTACTACATAAATTCGACAGCGATTTCAAGTGATGTATGTGTTACGGTAAAAGTATAAAATCAGTAGATATACACATTTACCAGTCAACCAAGCTGGTATACAGGGTGTCCCAAAAATGTCGGACTTCCTTGAAAGGGGTGACTCAGGGGGTGATTTGAAACAACTTTTTCCTTAGCGAAAATATTGTCCGAAGCTTCGGTAAGGAGATATTAACCAAAAACCCCGACCAATCAGAGCGCGCGCCTTCCGCCTGAGTTCCCGCGGTAGCGTTGGCTACGAGATAGGCGACCGCGCTTGTGCTACGAACGTACGAACAAGCAAGTCGGCATGCATCGAAGGAAACCGCGTTACACATTTTTTTTTTAAAGCAGAATCTTAAATAAGAATAATTTGAAGTGAGAGGACAAGAAGTACGTAAATTTCGTTTTTAAATAAGGCATAAACGAAAAGCTAACGTAACAGAAAATGTACGACAAGTGATCGTAATTCGTTATTGAGGTAAAAATCCGTAGTTTAAGAACGGCCAACACAACTAAATTTAAAAAATAATAGTAGGTGTATGAATAAATTCTTTCCGACTGGAATTTCTATCGCGGTGGTATTCAGAAGCTGCCAGAAAAATGGCAAAAGGTAATGAACAATAATGGAAATTATTTCGATGATCGAGTTGTTTTCATATTTTTTAAATCGAACCGTTATTGTACCCTAAAATCGGAAAGAATTTATTTTCACACCTAATAATCACCAATAAATTAAATAAAACTCACCCTTTCGGACATTCCTTTCCTTGCTTTCCTTCCCTTTTCGGAAACCTGTGTCAGTAGGGCACTGTACCGATCCTGGTTATCGGTGGACGAAAAGATTTATGGTTGGGTAGCGCCCAGTGCTCAGCTGATCACACTGCGTCCGGGTTAATGTACCGAATATTCACTTCACTGCACGGCTACTAACACTGATCACTGAATTTATTTTTCACGGAACGTGTTGTTCCTACGTTATAAAAATTGGTGGCCGCGAAAGGGGCCGATTACTGTTAATTACTGGGACGAGATTACTACTATTACCCGGCGAAAAGAAAACTCGTGGCAGACTGTCTCGGGCTGTGCAGTCCGCTGCTGTGCAGCGATCAGATACGGATCCGACCGACGATCGTCAAAACAAAAGCGTAGGCTACGCTTGGTCAAATCGCTCTATCCCACTCGATCTCGTGTTTCGTTCGATCTCTTCGTCGCGCGGTGCGACAATGTATGTGGCAACTTCAGCCAATAACCAAAATACGTGTGTCCCGTCTTTAAAAGTGTGCCCAAATAGGTGACTCGACCAATCGTCACAGCAGCGGACTGCACAGCCCGAGACAGTCTGCCACGCAATTTCTTTTCGCCGGGTAATAGTAGTAATCTCGTTCCAGTAATTAACAGTAATCGGCCCCTTTCGCAGCCACCAATTTTTATAACGTAGGAACAACACGTTCCGTGAAAAATAAATTCAGTGATCAGTGTTAGTAGCCGTGCAGTGAAGTGAATATTCGGTACATTAACCCGGACGCAGTGTGATCAGCTGAGCACTGGGCGCTACCCAACCATAAATCTTTTCGTCCACCGATAACCAGGATCGGTACAGTGCCCTACTGACACAGGTTTCCGAAAAGGGAAGGAAAGCAAGGAAAGGAATGTCCGAAAGGGTGAGTTTTATTTAATTTATTGGTGATTATTAGGTGTGAAAATAAATTCTTTCCGATTTTAGGGTACAATAACGGTTCGATTTAAAAAATATGAAAACAACTCGATCATCGAAATAATTTCCATTATTGTTAATTACCTTCTGCCATTTTTCTGGCAGCTTCTGAATACCACCGCGATAGAAATTCCAGTCGGAAAGAATTTATTCATACACCTACTATTATTTTTTAAATTTAGTTGTGTTGGCCGTTCTTAAACTACGGATTTTTACCTCAATAACGAATTACGATCACTTGTCGTACATTTTCTGTTACGTTAGCTTTTCGTTTATGCCTTATTTAAAAACGAAATTTACGTACTTCTTGTCCTCTCACTTCAAATTATTCTTATTTAAGATTCTGCTTTAAAAAAAAAATGTGTAACGCGGTTTCCTTCGATGCATGCCGACTTGCTTGTTCGTACGTTCGTAGCACAAGCGCGGTCGCCTATCTCGTAGCCAACGCTACCGCGGGAACTCAGGCGGAAGGCGCGCGCTCTGATTGGTCGGGGTTTTTGGTTAATATCTCCTTACCGAAGCTTCGGACAATATTTTCGCTAAGGAAAAAGTTGTTTCAAATCACCCCCTGAGTCACCCCTTTCAAGGAAGTCCGACATTTTTGGGACACCCTGTATGTATACAATTACCTAACTATGTACTTTTACCGAAACATATGTATGTGTCACGGTAAAAGCGTTAATTTAGTAAATGTATACAGTTCCCAGCAGTTTCTAGTCAATGTATGCATAAAATGCATATAACCTAACCTACAATCGTACGAAAATACAAACATTGACTGCATCACGCTCTTACTGTGACACATGTATCCAGCTAACGCTTCAGTTTTGCTATGATTTCACGTCGGCAGTCCTCCCGAGTAGGCGCCATCTCGTATCCACTAGCTGAACTAAATTTGTCACGTGACTTGCTCTGTATTATCGCCAATATGGCGGAACTCGTATTTGGGAATGCTGACACGAAATTACGTTGTTTGTCCTTATATGAACATATTTTGGGCTGGGTGAGGTGCGTCCAGGTTAATGTACTTAATATTCACTTCACTGCACGGCTACTAACACTGATCGCTTAATTTATTTTTCATGGAACGTGTTGTTCCTGCGTTTTAAAAATTGGTGACCCCGAAAGGGGCCGATTGTTGTCACTGCAAGAACTGCTCCACGTGGCCACCGCCATTGTCGATGCATGCTTCAGCCCGGAGAATCAGTTGTCGTTGGACGCCCTGTAATGTTTGCCGTGATATGTTGGCCACCGCTGCATGATTAAGCGCAACTGCTTCTTCAGGGGTATCCACCGGCTGACGATACATCTCACTCTGAAATGATTGTTGTACAACAAATACAAAACGTAAGTAAAAAGAGAATACCTACAACAAGAATAAGTAAAGAGTAACAGCAATAATCAAATTACCTTCAGGTAGCCCCAGAAGAAAAATCCAGCTGATTCATATCACAGTTCTCAGCCAGCTGTTGAGGTGACAGGTTGCCTTGTTATTGTTCCGCAAACGTGTAACGGTCACGTGTTTGCCTCAGTGACTCGTGAATTTGCTAGTTCTTGATTTTAATTTGATTTCTTTATTGCTGCCGATCCTATCTGGGTCAGTGCACTGCCTTGTGCTGAGGGCAAAGTGTGAGATCTGACTTATTTAAGTTATACCAGTCTCAGTGTCACGTGTTTTCTGAGTTCTCTCTGTGTCAATTTATACTTTGGACTGTGGACATTTTATCAGCATGTCGCCAGTGGCTAAAAAATGTGGTGGCTGTGGTGCTGCTGTTGCGAAGCCGGTCACTTGTGGTGATTGTGGGAAGATAAGCCACGCGGGTTCTACTTGCCTCGCTCGTACGGGGCATCCGTGGTTTAACGGAAGACTTTTGAACTGTCGCGATGTCTCCCTCACACCACATGTTATTGTTGACCCGAACGTTACCCAGCCGGTACCATCGCAATCGTCCTCTCCATCCAAGGATGAACTTATGGAATTTTTTAAAGCGGAGTTTGCTTTAGTCCGTCAGGAGCTGTGTTCCTTTTTTAAAGCAGAGCTCTTTGATATTAGGAGCAGCGTCGAGACTTTATCGGAACGTGTCCGTGTCTTGGAGACCAACGGGATGTTAATGTCTAGCCAGTCAGCGTCCGGCTCCCCGGTCCATGATCCGGACGAGTTAATTGGTGAAATCACCGATAGGCAAGTCAGAGCGTGCAACCTCATTATATTTGGACTACCGGAGCCGGTAAATCCTTCTGGTGTAGACTCTGTAGCTGCCGACTGCGTTGAAGCGAAGGCCATTCTTAGTGCAATCTACCCAGAAGTAATGGAGGTGCGGAGGGCCCATCGTCTAGGGAAATCTAAAGGTTCAGCAAGCAGACCCTTATGTGTTCGCCTAGATTCGCCTGAATCAGTCAAGCAGATTCTTCGGAATAAGCACCGCTATAAGGGGCCGTGTAAAATCACCGAGGACAGGACGTTGTGGCAAAGACAATCCCTTGAACGGTTGAGGGAGAAGCTGCGGAATCTACACGAGAATGGAGAGAAGGACATGACCATCCGTTACATTAATGGAGCCCCCAAGATTGTTCCTTCTAGGCAACACCGTGACCCTGAGCCAAAAAACCCCTGAAGAACCCTTTGGTTTATTACCAGAATGTTCGTGGCCTGCGTACCAAACTAGTCTCGTTATCGAATGCCTTGCTTGCTTCCGCTGTAACGTATGATGTTATAATCTTTGTCGAGACCTGGTTGAACTCCAAAATATCCTCGCTTGAGCTCGGGTTAGACAATTATACTGTGTTCAGGTGTGACAGATCCTGTAACACGAGCTGCCTCTCCAGAGGTGGTGGAGTTCTCATAGCGGTCAGAAACACGTTACAGTGCAGTCAAATCAGTCTTAACTGCGATACGCTTGAGCAGGTTATTGTTCGGGTTCATCTTGGAAGGAATAGACACTTGTTGTTGTGCGCTATTTACCTCCCACCTACGTCATTACCGTCCCTGTATGCTAAGCACGTGGATTGTCTTATTGACTTATATAATACATACAGTGATGATACTTTTTCTATTTTCGGGGACTATAATCTTCCGCATGCAATTTGGTTTAATGATAAAGGTTTATCGTGTTTTAAGAAGTCGGGGGCCCGGTCCTCGGAATCTACGGCTATAGATCTTTTGATGGGAGGCTGTAACTATTGTAATCTAGTGCAAGTTAACAATATTTTTAATAAGCTCGATTGTATGCTCGATCTCATCTTTGTCAGCGCTTGTGATGTATTGGTTGATCTTGTCATCGATGACTTAATTGTACCCGATGCGTACCACCCACCGCTTTATATTTGTTACAATGCGTTGTTCTCCTCACCCGATCTTTCGGGTGACGTCATAGAGTATTATGATTATAAGCATGGTGATTACCGTGGAGTGTTAACTTACTTGAACAGTGTCGAGTGGGATTCGGAGATTGGAGGGGCAGACCTGGTAGTTGCCGTGGAAAGACTATATGATTACATGAGATATGCCATTAGTGTGTTTGTGCCTGTTCGAACAGTAACGCGGTCTACATATCCACAGTGGTTTTCACCTAGACTTAAACGCCTGATTCGGGAGAAGAAGCTAGCGCATAAGGTGTATAAGAAGTCGAATGCGTTGTGTGATTACCTTGACTTTTCCTCCCTTAGGTCATTGTGTAAACAAGCTATAGATAATGATCACCGTGCGTACATTGACCGTGTTGAGGACTCTGTCTCTTCTAATGTAAAGAGCTTCTGGAACCATGTTAATTCTAAGCGAGGTTGTCCAGGTGTCCCCAGAAATACGCACCTTGACCTTGTTACTGCGTCGACGTACTCAGCGAGTGCCGACTTGTTTGCTTCTTTCTTTGGGTCTGTATATGCCACGGCGCCCGCTAGGGCCCATGCATTAAATTTGCCGTCGACATCGGCCTGCGATGTAAACATACACGAGCTGAGCATTTCGATCGGTGAGATCTATTCTAAGCTTAATTCGCTCGACCTTAGGAAAGGTCCGGGATATGACGGGATTCCACCTCTCTTTCTTAAAGAGTGTAGTTTTATCCTTGCGAGGCCTCTCTGGCATATCTTTAATTCTTCGCTACGTAGTGGGTGTTTTCCAGAATTCTGGAAGACCAATATTGTCACCCCAGTTTTTAAGGCTGGAGACCGTGCTGATGTCAGAAATTATAGGCCTATTTGTAAACTCTCGATCTTGCCGAAGTTGTTTGAAGAGATTGTAACGGACAAACTAACGCCATCACTAGTCAAATTTATCTGTGATGAACAACATGGTTTTGTCCCGAATAGATCAACCATTACCAATCTTGCAGTGTATCATAGGGCGGTCTCGGATGCACTTGATCAAGGTCTGCAGGTAGATACCGTTTACACGGACTTTAGAAAAGCATTTGACTCGGTAGATCACCAGATCCTGGTTGGGAAATTGGCCTCATACGGTTTCTGTGGTCCGTTCCTGGCCTGGATTAGCAGCTACCTAGCTGGGCGATCTCAGGTCATCAGGGTGGAAAACTGTCTGTCCACTCCTATCTTAGTTAGATCTGGAGTGCCCCAGGGGTCGCATCTAGGCCCTCTACTTTTTATCCTTTTTATTAACGACCTTAAGGTGGTATTTAGGCATAGTAGATTTTTAATGTATGCTGATGATTTAAAAATCTTCCGTACCATTGGGAATCAACGTGATGTTGACCTACTGCAGGAAGACCTTTGTATGTTTGAGCGGTGGTGTATCTCCAATGGGATGGGTTTGAACATTGCCAAGTGTGTCCTTGTTAGGGCTTATAGGACCAGAGGTGGTATAACCTCTTCGTATACGCTATGTGATGCTCCCCTAGTAGAAGTGGCAGATGTTAAGGACCTTGGCGTAACGATTTCAGCAGGGCTAGACTTTCGCAAGCATTATTTGAATATTTCGGGTAATGCAATGCGAATCCTCGGTTTTGTAGCTAGATACGCAAAACATTTCAGAAGGCTTAAGTCGTGGAGGCTTTTGTATGCTGCTCTCGTAAGGCCGCGGCTTGAATATGCTTCTGTCATCTGGAATCCCAAACATAAGCACTATATCAGCTTGATCGAGAGGGTGCAGCATAGGTTCTTGAGAATTGCCTCTAGGGCTTTGGGTACGCCGATGCATTTTAGTGACCATGACTATGGCCCGGCCTTACGACTACTGGGTATTGCCACCCTTAGCGATAGGAGACAGTCCGCGGACCTAATTTTCCTTTATAAAGTCATACATGGTCTTGTGAATTGCACTGAGCTTGTTGGGACATTGCGATTTCGTGCTTCTGAACGAGCTCTGCGACCCAGGCCACTTTTTGTGAGTGGTGAACCAGCTTACCGGAATTATACGTCTGATCCCTTAAGTAGAGCCATGAGCTGTGCCAACCAATGTTTCCCGGACATTGATTTGTTTCGTGTTTCTCTCAGTGGCCTCCGATTACTTTTGTATGAGCGTTCAGTATAGGTCACTTAACGTGATACGTTAATAGTAAGTACTCACAGCGATTAGTTGTTAACTTGGTTACTCAACTTTAATTTTAAGTTTAATTTTAATTATTTGTAAAGTTTACATGTATATTTGCTCCTTGCTATGAATCTTCTGCTTCCAAAGGGTTTTACCCGTTTACAATAATAATAATAATAATAATAATATCCGGTGACCGTGGGGGCCACGCAATGTGGGCCTCTACACCGCCGCGGCCGATCCACCTGTACTGAAAGGTTTCACCTAAATAAGCGCATACATTCAAGGCATAATGTGTCCCAGCTCCGTCCTGCTGGTAGTACGTGTTCTGTCGGATCTCATATGGAATATCGTCCATAAGATCCGGCAGAACATGTTCTAAAAAATATTTACACGCTGGGCCGTCCAGCCTGTCTGGCAGAATGTACGGCCCAACGATAAAATCGCCACAAATGCCGGCCCATAGGTTCATCGACCAACAGACTTGTGCTGCACGTGGACGAAGCGCTAGGGGATTTTCGTCGCCCCACACATGCATATTGTGGGAATTGAAGCATCCTTCCCTGTTGAAAAGTGCTTCATCCATCCACAATATGTATTTGGTGAACGACGGATTCCATGGCACTTCTCCCAACAGCCACCTGGAATATTGAAGGCGATGGATGTAATCCCCGGCGTGCAAACGTCGTACATATTTGTCATAATCCCTGAGGATTCGGTGTACCGTCGTGCTGCTGACACTAGAACAAAATGCAAAAACATCCACTATTAGATAACTTTTTTTTTTCTTAATTAATAATTGCTGCAGTTATCTTGAACTGTGACTTACTTTAGGCGGCGGCTCAAGTCGCGCACACTGATAGTTGAGTCGGCTGCAACGGCGTCGATGATACTCTCGATGGTGCCAGATTTCGCGCTGCTGCGGGTCTGCCCACCTCGCTGCCTCGCGGCATCATGGACCCCGTCGAGAATAACCTCGACGCTAAACGGCGAAATGTATCCTCGCTTGGGGTTCAGATCCGTGGATATTCCAGCGCAAATTCTCGCGCAGCAGCACTTGCGTACTCGTTGTTCCGGGCATACACCCAGAACATCCTGTAATATTCTTGGGCCGTGAACATTTCTGCGACGTGATTTCTAACTGACTGACAGGACTTTTTCCAAGCAACTTCCTCTACCCCCAAGTAGCTCCTCTCGTTCCATTATGAGTTAACCCCCACCAGGACAAGAGGCTTCAGGTAAAAAGAAGCCATCACATTTTCGAAACACACGTGCTTTGCAGAAGTGCAACGAACAAACCGTCGTACACTTTCACAAAAGCCTGCGCTCCGTCCATTTACTGCCAATGTACCCATTGCTTCGAGATAGCATGCAGACACAACGTGTTTCGGTTCGAAAGCATCCGAAGAGAAGAGAAACAGAAAGTCTTCGAGTTGCTATAAAGAAGAAAAAGCATACCTTTCCTGTTTCCCTTTTCCGGTACCCTGAGTCACGTCTGCTACGAGGCGGAACCAGCTAAGCCATAAATTACCCAAAACTGTAGGAAACCGTTCTCTACCGCCGATTAGCGGGACAATACGGTCATAAACCACGACCCTGGCGAAATGCTCTGGCCGATCAGCCTGATTAATTTTGGGGAACTAGAATTTAAAAAGTATTATCCAACATCAATACGCCTCGCGGAGAGACGCAGGAAGAAAACCCGCCTGCGTTGTCCTCCGTACAAATTCGAAACAGATCCCTTATCTCTCGAGTATAAACACGCGCTCGAATTTCAAAACAATAGCACGCGTTGACGTATGCCAATCTCTGTACTTTTATTAATTTAAATTTTAAAAAATGTGTTCAAATTTTTGTATGCAATTGTAGCAATTTGGTTCAAAGTTATCATAGTAGTAGTAAGAGGGGTTTGAAAAAAAAGTTTGTTGCTGGCAAGCATGATTTTGGCTATCGTAATCAATTGAAACAAAAAAACGTACAATTTTTCTTAATCTACAGGGTGTCCGCGCGTAGACTGAACAGCTGGATATCTCCTAAACTATTGGAGATAAAAAACAAAAAAAATATTTAATTAAATGGTTCGAGGGGGCTAATTTATTAGCCGCGACGATTTTTTTTTCGATTATTATTTTAAAAGATACGATGGTCAAGTTCGGTTTTTCAAATGGAACTATTTTTTTTAAGTCCTGAGTTGATAGTGCGTTCCAAGACGAATTCAATAAGCTATAATGTATATACTTGATTTCCACTGGTTTTTGAGATATTGCGCTTGCGAATTGGCTGATTTTCACTTGAAGAAAACCCTCTGGAATAGCAAGGACCGGGGGCGGTCGTGTTGGCGCCACGGGTGGCCTTGCCTGTTGAAATAGATACCTACCTGCCAAAGGTCTACGCAGGCCCAAAGGCTGCACAATTCTTTTCCGTCAGAAATGCTACTTAGGTAGGTACATCTGCGGTATCGAGAAGCGCACCGTTACTTTTATTTCGCACTTGCTTCTACGCTCGGATGGCCGGTTATTTTGGAAGGGGTGCAAGTTCGATTGGTTAGGTTAGGAGGTGTGAAAGTTGATAGACTAAATTTCAACCATTGGGAGCAGATTGCATTAGAACCAATCGGATTTGCATCCCTCACAAACGGCTGCTCTCTTGAAGAAGACCTCTTCATGGCAATATCCCCTCCCCAATGCCCACCTTCTCTCGCGCGGAATACGTCAACGCATGCTATAGGTTTTTATGTTGAAGCTCGTGTTTATACTCGAGAGGACCACGCATCGACAGCGGGCTACCGCTTTTCTTCCTATGTCTCTCCACGAGGAGTAGTGCCGGTGGATTGTAGGAGCGTAGATGTCGGGATGCCAGTTATTGAATTCAGGAGACGATAGAAACACTTTATTACAAAACACACATGTACTATAATTAAAGTAAATCGTATTCCTTTCGAGCAGGAATGATCACACTTGCTCCCCACTTCGCGCAGACCGATTACGCGGAGGGTAGTCGGGTGTCACACACTGCACAAATGATACAGGGCAACAATTCTGGAACAACGCCCGTCAAGGAGATGCGGCCTGGTACCCCGTGGCGAGGACAGCCCTTCGCAGTGCCTCGCCCGATTTTTATGGCTTTTTTCGGAAAAAGGTACGAATCCTGGGCCGAACGTAACGAATTGGGGTCGAGCCCCCGCAGTCGAGGGTGAAATATCCATTACAGCGTATTAAGAAATTCTTTTATTCATCTTGTCGAAAGGGAGGTGACGCCAATGGATTCCTTATGTTTTTCTGATGAAAACCATACCAAATATTACGCAAATCGGACTACTTTGACACAAGCTATTTGTATTCCCTAAGTAAAAGTTGTCCGATTTACACGACATTTGTAATGATATTCATCAGAAAACCCCAAGGAATCCATCGGCGACACTTCCATATCCATACGATAAAGAATAAATAATTATTTTATTTCTTAAACAGATAATTCTGGAGGTACGCCCGTCACCCCGTGGCGAGGAACACACCCCGCAGTGCCCCTCGAATTTTATGGCTTTTTCCGGAAAAAGGTATGAATCGTAGAAAAAGGTATGAATTCGCCCAACGTAGCGAATTGAGGTCGAGCCCCCGCAGTCGAGGGTGAAAATGTGAAATATTCATTTCAGCGTAGTAAGAAATTCTTCATTCTTTATTACATCGATATGAAAGTGGCACCAATGGATTCCTTATGTTTTTCCGATGAAGATCATACCAAATTTCACGTAAATCGGACTATTATTAACGAAATTAGCTTGAGGTTATGGAAATGAAATGTTCATTTCCTTCATTATTTCCCGAATTACGGCGTTCATGGTGTCAGTTTCATCGGAAAAACATAAGGAATTCATTGGCGTCACTTCCCTCTCGATACGATGAAGAAAAGAAGCAAACATTTGAAATCCTGTACATTTCTCATTTCTTAATGATATTCCAAACCCTTGGAGGGTCGAAACCCTTCAATTCGCTACGTTCGGCCCAGGATTCGTACCTTTTTCCGGAAAAAACCATAAAATTCGATGGGCACTGCGAGGTGTGTTCCTCGCCACGGGGTGACGGGCGTACCTCCAGAATCACTGTACACGAGAGCTAAGGAATCCGTCTTTAATTTGAAGGGAGGGCGACGCAGGCGGAACCGCGCGCAGTCAGCGGACTATCCTTTTCTTCCTGCGTCTCACCGCGTGGTGTATTGACGGTGGATGATACTTTTTAATTCCTATATGTGTGGCATCTTTCTCGCGTGCGTCGGGACAAAAGCGGACTCAGAGCCAGGCGAAAATTCATTCGCTGTTTACGATCGTGTAACGTCCCACGGGGACTTAAACCGTTAGATACCGACAGTCGATAATGTAGGAACCGATCTCCGTTACCATATAACCATATTCTGTTACCGCGTAAATATATATTATAAGACTTTTATATATAATTTATAATTTAGATGAATGTTAGAAGAATAATTACTATATGAATATTAGGAATAATTAATTATAAGTATTAGTAAAAGCGCAAGACAAAATAATAAGTAATAAGCAAGCAAAACACGAAATAACAAACAGCGATTCACTGCGCATGCGCCAGCCCGCCAATTTCTCAGTATAAATAGAGGCGCACGCAGCACGGCGGGACATTCAAGCTACGAATACGCTCAAGTGACGAACGAATGCTCAAACCTAGAGGCGGCTTAAGTTTCAACCAGTGGGATCTAGATCGCTCCGGACCCGGTAGCGGCTGATCTCCAGTGTATAAAAGTTACTGGTGCACCTCTTTGGTTTGCTCATTTGAGAGTCATAGAACCTTGTTCTTACAAAGCCATCTAGATCGCTCCGGACCCGGTAGCGGCTGTAGTGCTTGGTAAAAACAAGGTCTGTAGAGCATAAAACAGAACTCTGTCAAAAGAATCGAGATCGCTCCGGACCCGGTAGCGGCTGATCTTACTACAGAGATTGCCAAGAGTATTCGAGCTCGCTCCGGAAACGGCAGCGGCCGAGCTCTGCAATATATACATATACATATATTTTTTATATTACGTAGTATTAGTACAAAAAACCCATAAAACCAAAAAGAGTATATTTAATCGTAGATCGTAAGTTATATTAATTATTAATTCATTATTGTTATTATTAAAGTAAAACGTTATTAAATAAATAAGTATTGTCGAGTTTAAAAAGCCGTAGATATTACTCTTTTGCTGTAGAATAGAACCCCACCTTTCCTACACTCGAGGGGACGCCGCTCTCCTCTCGGGGATCTGTCGACGCTCAGTTGTCCCCGGACAGCCGAACGTTACAATCGATAATTTATTATATCTCCAAGAACGTTTCGACAACATCTGTTTGCCAAATTTCTAAAGGCCAATAAAAAACGTGGCGACATTGTCCAGTCTGCGTTAATCCGTATATTGCTCTGTCGGTGGGTAGGGCGTACGATGATTTCGGACCCGTACTATGTACCGTTGCGTACCGCCGACGCGCGGGCAATCCTCGCATAAACCGTGGGCTTGGCGAGACACCCCGGCCGATCAGTCCGGTTAGTTTTTGGTAACCAGATGTGGCATTTTCCACCTGTATTTCATCAGGAGGGAGGCGGGTCCTCCCCCGCCGACGAATTCACAGAGGGAAGGTCCACCCTTTTCGAGGAACGGTGTTTCCAATGTGTGTTTCAAAATTATATTCAAACAACAGTTTCTTTCATATTATATTCTCTTCTTCATACAATAATGAGAAAAATATAAAATAGGTAAAAACGGAAACCTTGTACTCTCTGAATTCATGGTATCGCTATATCTGACTCTTGAGGGGTATTGTTTCATGCATGGACATACATTATTGTATTCGTAATACAGGGTGATTCTGGAGCAACGCCCGTCAAAAAGACGCATCCTGGTGCCCCATGGCGAGAACAACCCCCCGCAGTGCATCACCGAATTTTATGGCTTTCTTCCTTGAAGTGTCTTTTGAAGTGTCTATTGTTGGAGTGTCTATTAAGACGTGATAAATCTTCGACTTCCGCGTTTCTCATCACATCTTTAAGAAAATGAAGCCAATCGATTCCTTATGTTTCGCCGATGAAACTGACACCAAGAACGACGTAATTCGGAAAATAATGAAGGAAATGAACAATTCATTTCCATAACCTGAAGCTGATTTCGTTAATAATAGTCTGATTTACGTGAAATTTGGTACGATCTTCATCGGCAAAACGTAAGGAATCCATTGGTGCCACTTCCATATCGATACGATAAAGAATAAAGAATTATTTTATTTCAGAAACAGGTATGAATCGTCGGCCGACCGTAGCGAATTGAGGTCGAGCCCCCGCAGTCAAGTGTGAAATATCCATCACAGCGTATTAAGAAATTCTTTTCTTCGCCGTATCGAAAGGGAAGTGACGCCAATGGAATCCTTATGTTTTTCCGATGAAAATCGTACCAAATTTCACGTAAATCGGTCTATTATTAATGAAAGTAGATAGGGGTTAGGGTAATGAATTGTTCATTTCCTTCATTATTTTCCGAATTATGTCGTTTTTTGGTGTCACTTTCATCGGCGAAACATAAGGAATGAATTGGCCTCGTTTTCGCAAAGATCAGATGAGAAAGGCGCAAGTCGAAGATTTCTCACTTCTTAGTAGGCACTCCAATCCCTTCGAGGGAGAAAGGCCTAAAATTCGGTGACACACTGCGGGTGGTTGTCCTCACCACGGGGCACTAGGCCGCGTCTCTTTGACGGGCGTAGCTCCAGAATCACCCTGTATCTGGAAAGAACGCTGGTCCAATTGGTCATGGTAGAATTTTCTCCCGCAATGATCCTGTCACCACTGCACAGTACTTAATTTTCCCCATGCACGCACGACGTATGGGCTCAATAATGAAAGGGTTAAATATTCAGTTTCGCCTTTTTTGTATCAATTGAATGCGTTTACATGAAATCGTTATGTTTTCAGATCAAAAACATTTGCGACCTCTTCGAAGCAACGGGAAGCGTCCAAAAATTACCGAAAAAGAGTGATGCCTTCACACGAGATCAAGAAGTTGACGTTGTGGCTGCGTTTCATGCGAATCCAAGGGCATCAGTTCGCCAAGTAGCGGCGAATTATAACTTATCTAAATCTACGATTCATAAGATCGTAAGAAAAAATTGTCTGAAGCCGTATAAACCAAGTACGCAGCATAAATTATTTGCCAGAGATTACGCACCACGGATTCAATTTTCGATGGCGATACTGTAGCACCTCGGAGATGATCTAGAGTTTGCGAGAAAGGTAATGATAACGGACGAATGTCTATTTTACACAAATGGTATGACATGCCATCAGAATTCAAGAATGTGGGCACTCGAAAACCCACATTGGATACGAGAAGAAAATAACCAGTACCGCCAGTCAGTTTTAGTATGGTGTGGTATTTTCAATTGAAAAATATATGGACCGTATATTTTCGATGGAAATGTAACGGGAGCAGTATATTTAGAATTTTTGAAGAATTATCTGGGAGATATTTTGCACGACATGCCACTGGCAGAAAGACGGAACTTCTAGTTTCAACAAGATGGTGCTCCGGCACATTACGCTAATATCGTAACAAGTTGGCTGAATGAAACATTTCCCAACCGCTGGATCGGTCGCAATGGAGCATTGCTATGGCCGCCTAGATCCCCGGATCTCTCGGCCTGCGATTTCTTCTCATGGGGATACTTGAAGCAAATTGTATTTAAAACCCCCGTTGAAAACAAGGAACAACTGACAGAACGTATTATACAAGCGTGTAATAATATACCAACTGAAATGTTAGTGTCAGTTGAAACCGAATTTTCGCGGCGGATATTAAGTTGCATCCTGAATGACGGAGGACACGTTGAAGGACTGCCCGCCTAAAGGCTTGCACAGCGTGAAGAGGTACTATTGCCCGATGAGAAGAAGACTGACTACCGCCAAGCTGAAATGTCACAGGGGCAAGGGGAATCGCCCGCTCGCTCCACCCTATCCCCTCCAAGAAGTCCTACTTTTCGGTTCTTAGCAGCTGTCCATATCCGCGGATTGTCGCGATTGGTTTTGTTTACGTTCTTCGTCACGGGACGAACTGTGTTGGAGGGGATAGGTTGATGCGAGTGGACGATTCCCCTTGCCCCTGTGACATTTCAGCTTGGTGGTAGTCAGTCTTCTTCTCATCGGGCAATAGTAAGTACTATTGTGAGATGAGAAGAAGAAGGACTACCCACAAGCTGAAATGTGACATTGTGACATGTGACATTTCAGCTTGTGGGTAGTCCTTCTTCTCATCTCATAATAGCAGGGGAGAGTTGCCAATATCGTACTGGTCACCTAAATCGTACCTCGTCAATTTCTCAGCGATTAATGAATATAAGTGACATTTGCTGGTAAAAATGTCAAGTAAATGCGAAATGAGAAATATAAACAAAACCGTTTGAGCTTACACCCTGTATTCTGCGTCCTATAAATATTTAAGAAAATCAGGTATGATTGATGTAACTTTTTACCAATTTATCTTAGCTGATAATAAGCAAACAATGCAATTTTGTCCTGTATTTTTGTATTTGTCTGAAAGCGGGTTTAATGTAGAATATTTTACATTCATTGTATGTACGTATTACATTCATTATAAAGTCTAAATTGATATTTATAAATAAATTGATCATGTTTCCTAAATCGTAAAACTACCAAGTTTCTTAAATCGTACCAGTACGATTTGGGAACTCATTTAATACGTTCGCTCCACGCATCTAGCTTGGTACATACGGGCTATGTGCATATGTCATATATGTAGGTTATGTACATATATAATATAGGTTATTGCCAAAAATTAGATATTATAAGAAAAACTGTAGACAAAAAGAAAAAGAAAACATTACAGAAGACTGGCAAAACTACAAAAACAAAACAGCTTTAAAAAAAAATAAAACAAGAAGATATTCCTACTACATCAAGCCAAATATTTCTCAATACTCCATTAACAAAAGTGGAACAAAATTCAATAACTATTTGTACCAAGGAAGAAGAGTGGTTTTGCTTTTTGTGTAACGAATCACATGTAGAAAATATGATTCAATGCATAAAATGCACATTGTGGGTGCACGATAGTTGTGCAGGAGTATTCAAAAAAACAAAAAGTTATTATTGCCCAAATTGTTTTGTTTAATGTGTTATTTTTATTTATTTGCTACGCATAAAATATGACAGGTTATGATATGACCACCAATGTCAATATAAATATAGAATTTTTTTAATTATTATACCTTGTATGTTTCTTTATTTGTTCTTAATATCTGTATATAAAAGATTTCGTTTCTCACCCACATATTTATTATTATTTTCATTTAAAAATTTACTATTTTTAGAAGAGGTACGATTTTGGAAACCAAGAGGTACGATTTAGGAGACCGGTTGCCTAAATCGTACCTTTTAAACTATGTTACCAAAACATTAATAACAAATTAATTTGTTGTGAACAAAAGGTTAAATATATAATAGTAGGTGCCTAAAAGATCAAGCTACAATATCCAATAGTCATTTGCGTTCAAATGAGTACCAAATATGAAATATGACGTTGCATACGGCACCAAAAATAGTTGACCTTCACCTAAATACAAGAAACAGCTGCACCATGGTGAAAAACGTTGCAAATTTGTAACGACATGCACACACTGATGAACACGTTCGTAGTGAATACGTATGCAAAAGGAAAATTCGGTACCTGAAAAATTCCTTTTCACCTTCTACATTTATTGGGACCGGGCCCAAGAGTTCCATGACGTGACCGTACACGTCACCCAAACAGTGAAGGCCTTTGAGTTCCGTGTCCGCAATGTCGTATTCCTTTCCAATGGAGCATTTAGCTATAATGGCAATTATATTGGAAGAGCCTCGCAAAAGAAGAAGGGAGAGAAGGTGGGGTGTCCACCCTCTGTGGATGAATAGGAGTCAGGAAGGAGAATTTCAAATATTTAAAACCCTAAGTGAGCACGAGACCAAATTTCACAATTACTTCAAGATGTCGAGAAATACGTTTGATGCCCTACTGCAGGCATCGGAATTAAGTGATCTTTTCGGCCGAGTTTCAGAGGCGACGCCTCCTTTCTCCCGCCGCGCGTCTTGGCCCCCGCGGCGGCCCAGAAGTCTCGAGCGCCTCAGGCCCGTGCCGTATGGACCGCGCGTGGCGCATTGGGGCGACACCCGTATCAATAGGTTTCCACATCACCCATGGGGTACTATTATCGTTGAGTTTTTTTTTTGTCAGTGGTATCCCCTGTAGGCCTATTCCACTGTGCCGCGTGATAAAAAATAGAGTGGAAAAGCGCGTTTTATTATCAAAATTTTAAATATGTTTGGGAAAACTAGAATTTCGCGCACGTTTCGACGTGCTGGGTAAATCTAAAATTTAGTGGAAAAGCGCATTTTACCACTGACAAAAAAAACGCAACGATAATAGTACCCCATGGGTGATGTGGAAACCTATTGATACGGGTGTCGCCCCAATGCGCCACGCGCGGTCCATACGGCACGGGCCTGAGGCGCTCGAGACTTCTGGGCCGCCGCGGGGGCCAAGACGCGCGGCGGGAGAAAGGAGGCGTCGCCTCTGAAACTCGGCCGAAAAGATCACTTAATTCCGATGCCTGCCCTACTGGATAAAATCAAACTTGTCATAACCAAGAACGACACAAACTGGAAACAGTCGATATCACCGAGAGAGCGGTTAGCAATCTGTCTGAGGTAGGTACAGAAGTTTATTTGTTACAGCACGGACACACTTTTCCCATTAACATTTCGTCCTAATAAAAATGAAGTGTCTTACAGAAAAATTTCAACTTGTAGCCTTTAGGATTGTCAGGAACAAGGATATATTCTGTACAGACAAAATTTATTCGGATCAGGAAGGAATACATGGTTGGTAGGACGGGGCTACAAATTTCGAAAGGCAGACTTTATGTCTCGTTGAGTTTATACAATTTCAAAATTCTATTGTGCAGATGGCACTTGGCTTTATTCTAATGAGGCGTCCAGGAGTTACTCTGTACTCTCCCGTTCGGTTGGCGTCCAGGTATTATCGCCGAACTCTCCATACCGAACGGGCGTCCAGGAATATTCTCCCGTACTCTCCTCTCTCAACGATCGGGTAATTAAGAAAGGGGCTTTGTACTATCGTGACTCTACTCTACTGAGGCGTCCAGGAGTTACTCTGTACTCTCCCGTTCAGTTGGCGTCCAGGTATTGTCGCCGAACTCTCCATACTGAACGGGCGTCCAGGAATATTCTCCCGTACTCTCCTCTCTATTCTACTGAGGCGTCCAGGAGTTCCATCTGTACTCTCCCGTTCGGTTGGCGTCCAGGTATTATCGCCGAACTCTCCATACCGAACGGGCGTCCAGGAATATTCTCCCGTACTCTCCTCTTTCTAATGAGATGCTCTGTACTCTCTCGACCGATGGGCGTCCAGGTATTATCGCCGTACTCTCCACATCGGTCGAGCGTCCAGGAACAGACTCTAGTGCGAAACCCCCCAGCAGGCGTCCAGGTATTATCGCCGAACTCTCCTGCCGGAGTCCCTAAGCTGTCCGAGAGCGGCCGTGTGTGTACCTCGTCCTCTCTCTCGGAGCAGCTAAGAAGGAAAATGCCTTTGCGGGCCTCTAATTTATACCCAATCGTTGCTATCCGCGGCCGCAGAAATCAACAGACGCGTCGTTAAGCGCGGGTCTCGCGAGCCGCGGCTTCCGCGCCCGCACGTCTCTCCTCACGGGCGGCCTACAAGCGTGTTCGAGAAACGTCTCGATGATCAGGGTTTCTCAAAGCTCCTTTTCTGCATGCTACAAACTTAAATTTTATTATACGCTACTGGGAACTATTGGGGATTGTCTGCCTCGTAGTCATAAAATTCATGTTCTACATCGGAGTAGTCGTGGTGTATGGGATGTGGTGCGAATCCCTGGGACGTGGAGGGACCATCGTAATAGTGTGTATGCGGTGGCACCCAACTTGATATGGGCTGTTGCTCCCTGATTGGTTCGTTTAAGAATTCATTTTCTAGCTCGTGGACGATATTAAAAATGCGCCCCCTGGCTGTATGTTGGGCACGTGGCGGCAAATTTATTAAAATCTGTCCCATACTTGTTAAAAATGAAAGCATTGGATGCTCGGGCACGTTTCGTTCGTCGTTCTTCCGTAAGATATACTCCATTAGTACCGTTGCCGGTGTTGCATCAGTCTCGCAAACGGATTTCTTCCGTTTTTTGGCCGCTCCACGTATTTGTTGTCGTGGCTCAGCCACAAACTCCTGATTTTGTCGGTTATCCGCAGCTTCTGATTCCACGCTGACGACGGGTGTATCATTTTCGTTGACTATTATAGAACTTACAATTCGTGGAACCTCCGGTGTCGGTATGTTTGATATTGTGTCCCTCTCGCTCAGGTGGGGCAATAAGAACTCTAATAATTTTGAATATTTGTATGGTTTTTGTTTTTCCGCGGCTTGCCCACTTTTTGGTTTTTTGCCCAAGTTCCGCCGGAAATGGTCCCTTATATTGGTCCATCTACTCTTGCATTCCAATGCTAAAAAGAGAGTAATAATAATTTCAATTATACAGTAATTACAGAACAGGAAGTAGGAAGTACAATATTCTACAGAGTGTCTTATAAGAATTTTTTTCGATTTAATTGAATTGGAATATCGGTTACATGCAAGTGCACCGAAGTACAGCTCTAGGCACTGAAAAGCTGCGCCCAGCTAAGGGGATTGCTCGTTGTCGGATCGCAACTGTGTGTACGGTAATAGGGAACTGCTTCCCTTACTTCAGCGTACCCTTGTCAGTACTTACAACTGTGCTTCGGTGTAGGAATTAAAGGTCACTTTTCTCGAAAAAAATATTACTATATTTTCGACTTATTTTTCACTGGAAAACAGCATAATTTCAATTGTATCATTTGTAATAAAACATCCTGTACATATTGCGATATTATGTTGAAAACAATATTCCGATGTATACAGGGTGTCCCAAAAATTCTGCGGTTCCTTAAAGGGGGTGATTGGGGGGGGGGGGGGTGTGATTGCAAACAACTTTTTCCTTTGCGAAAATGCCCTCCGAGGTTTCGTTAACGAGATATTAATAAAAAGCACCGACCAATCAGAGCGCGAGCCTTCCGCTGGAGGTCCCGCGCTAGCGTGGCCGCGCGCCGGGCCGCGCTGAGACTACGAACAAGCAAGGCGGCATGCATCGAAGGAAATTGCGTAGAATGGCAAATGAAAAAAACGTAACAAAAAAATCGAACCTTTTGCCATGGTTTGTTTGCCATTTAAAGTGAATAATGAATAAAGGATAAATGGATGAAAATCACGTGTAACGTAAAAAGACGAATACACATTTTTTTTAGAAGATTCGAAAATAATAATTATTTGAAGTGGGAGGATGAGGAATACGTAAAATTCCTTGTGTTAATAACATATCCACGAAAAGATAATGTAACAGGAAATTAACGAAACGTGATCGTAGTTCGTTATTGTGATAAAAATCCGTAACTCAATAACGGCCAGCACTGTTGCTGATAACGAATAAGTCTGTTTAAAAAGGCCGAATAAATATTTTCGTACGAGAATTTTGAGAATTATCGCCGGAAATAAGCCATAGCTTGCGTTAAATTTAAAAATGAATGATCACCATTAAAGTAACTAAAACTCACCCTTGTAGAAAATTCACCTGCAACTTGAAAACTTGTGTCACTGGGTCACTGAACCGATCCTGGTCATCGATGGACGAGCCCAGTGCACAGCTGATCCCAGGTATACGACACTACCCAAAGTTAAGGGTCGCAATGTCAGGTGCGTCCAGGTCAACGTACCGAATATTCACTTCACTGCACGGCTACTAACACTGATCACTTTATTTACTTTTCATGGAACGTGTTGTTCCTACGTTATAAAAATTGGTGGAAATGAATTTTTACTTCGCGTTCGGAGCCGTGGGTAATCCCCGCGCAAATTCTAACGCTGCAGCACTTGCGTCCTCGTTGTTCGGGGGGTACACCCAGAACATCGCGTAATACTCTTGAGCAGAGAACATTTGTCTGCGACGTGATTGCTGACTGCTGACTGACAAGATTTTTTCCAAGCGACTTCTTCTACCCCCAAATAGTTTCTCTCGTTCCATTATGAGTTGACCCCCACCAGGCCAAGAGGCTTCAGGTAAAAAGAAGCCAGCACATTTTCGGAACACACGTGTTTTGCAGAAGTGCAACGAAAACTTTCACAAAAGCCCGCGCTCCGTCCTTCAACTGCCAATGTACCCATTACTTCGAGATAGAAAACAGACACCACGTGTATCGGTTCGAAAGGGTCCGAAGGGAAGAGACGCAGAAAGTCTTCGAGTTGCTATAAAGAAGAAAATGCATACCATTCCTGTTTCCCCTTTCTGACACCCTGAGTTCACGTCTGCTACGAGGCGGAACCAATTAAGTCATAAATTATCCGAAACTGTAGGAAACCGTTCTCTACCGCCGACTTGCGGGACAATACGGTCATAAACCGCGACCCTGGCGAAATGCTCTGGCTGATCAGCCTGATTAATTTTGGAGAACTAGAAATTACAGAGTATTATCCAGCATCAATACGTCTCGCGGAGAGACACAGGAAAAGAAGGGATAGTCTGCTGACTGCGCGTAGTCCCGCCTGCTTCGTCCTACCCTCAAATTAAAGACGGATCCCTTATCTCTCGAGTATAAACACGTGCTCGAATTTCAAAACAGAAGCACGCATCGATGTATTCGGTGCGAGAGAAGGCGGGCTTGAAGTTCGATTGGTCCTAAACTAACCATTTGGGCCTACTTATCTCTCGTGTCTAAACACGCGCTCGAATTTTCAAACAAAAGCACGCGTCGACGTATTCCGTTGGAGAGAAGGCGGGTTTGAAGTTCGATTGGTCCTGAACTAACCAATCGGGCCTGCTTATCTCTTGTGTCTAAACACGCGCTCGAATTTCCAAACAAAAGCATGCGTCGACGTATTCCGTGCGAGAGAAGGTGGGCCTTGTGGAGGAGATATCGCTGTGAAGAGGGCCTCTTCAGGACAGTGGCCGTTTGGGATGGATGCAGGGCAGATTGGTTAGTTTGGGGCCAATCGGACCTCAAGCCCACAGTCTCTCGCACCGAATACGTCGATGCGTGCTTGTGTTTTGAAATTCGAGCACGTGTTTATACTCGAGAGATAAGGGATCCGTCTTTAATTTGAGGGTAGGACGAAGCAGGCGGGACTACGCGCAGTCAGCAGACTATCCCTTCTTTTCCTGTGTCTCTCCGCGAGACGTATTGATGCTGGATAATACTCTGTAATTTCTAGTTCTCCAAAATTAATCAGGCTGATCAGCCAGAGCATTTCGCCAGGGTCGCGGTTTATGACCGTATTGTCCCGCAAGTCGGCGGTAGAGAACGGTTTCCTACAGTTTCGGATAATTTATGACTTAATTGGTTCCGCCTCGTAGCAGACGTGAACTCAGGGTGTCAGAAAGGGGAAACAGGAATGGTATGCATTTTCTTCTTTATAGCAACTCGAAGACTTTCTGCGTCTCTTCCCTTCGGACCCTTTCGAACCGATACACGTGGTGTCTGTTTTCTATCTCGAAGTAATGGGTACATTGGCAGTTGAAGGACGGAGCGCGGGCTTTTGTGAAAGTTTTCGTTGCACTTCTGCAAAACACGTGTGTTCCGAAAATGTGCTGGCTTCTTTTTACCTGAAGCCTCTTGGCCTGGTGGGGGTCAACTCATAATGGAACGAGAGAAACTATTTGGGGGTAGAAGAAGTCGCTTGGAAAAAATCTTGTCAGTCAGCAGTCAGCAATCACGTCGCAGACAAATGTTCTCTGCTCAAGAGTATTACGCGATGTTCTGGGTGTACCCCCCGAACAACGAGGACGCAAGTGCTGCAGCGTTAGAATTTGCGCGGGGATTACCCACGGCTCCGAACGCGAAGTAAAAATTCATTTCCACCAATTTTTATAACGTAGGAACAACACGTTCCATGAAAAGTAAATAAAGTGATCAGTGTTAGTAGCCGTGCAGTGAAGTGAATATTCGGTACGTTGACCTGGACGCACCTGACATTGCGACCCTTAACTTTGGGTAGTGTCGTATACCTGGGATCAGCTGTGCACTGGGCTCGTCCATCGATGACCAGGATCGGTTCAGTGACCCAGTGACACAAGTTTTCAAGTTGCAGGTGAATTTTCTACAAGGGTGAGTTTTAGTTACTTTAATGGTGATCATTCATTTTTAAATTTAACGCAAGCTATGGCTTATTTCCGGCGATAATTCTCAAAATTCTCGTACGAAAATATTTATTCGGCCTTTTTAAACAGACTTATTCGTTATCAGCAACAGTGCTGGCCGTTATTGAGTTACGGATTTTTATCACAATAACGAACTACGATCACGTTTCGTTAATTTCCTGTTACATTATCTTTTCGTGGATATGTTATTAACACAAGGAATTTTACGTATTCCTCATCCTCCCACTTCAAATAATTATTATTTTCGAATCTTCTAAAAAAAATGTGTATTCGTCTTTTTACGTTACACGTGATTTTCATCCATTTATCCTTTATTCATTATTCACTTTAAATGGCAAACAAACCATGGCAAAAGGTTCGATTTTTTTGTTACGTTTTTTTCATTTGCCATTCTACGCAATTTCCTTCGATGCATGCCGCCTTGCTTGTTCGTAGTCTCAGCGCGGCCCGGCGCGCGGCCACGCTAGCGCGGGACCTCCAGCGGAAGGCTCGCGCTCTGATTGGTCGGTGCTTTTTATTAATATCTCGTTAACGAAACCTCGGAGGGCATTTTCGCAAAGGAAAAAGTTGTTTGCAATCACACCCCCCCCCCCCAATCACCCCCTTTAAGGAACCGCAGCATTTTTGGGACACCCTGTATGAATGGTTTCCCACTTTATTTTTACTCCAATTAAATATGGTTTTTAATTTCTGATTTAGGTATCTTACTACAGGAGATTCGTTTAGGACAATTTCCTATAATTACAGAATTGGGCACACCACTGCATCGGTGATTGTGCATGAAACGTGCAACGCGATAGTTGTAACACTAATGCAAGAAGCAATGCCTCTTCCAACCGAAGAAGAATGGAAAGTAATCAGCGCAGAGTTTTTTCGTCGTAGCGGGTTCCCAAATTGTATAGGACCAATAGATGGGAAACATGTTCAAATACAAGCTCCAGCAAATAGTGGAACTATGTATTTTAGTTATAAAAAGACATTTTCCACAGTGCTGCTGGCACTGGTGGACGCCCAGTACAATTTTATCGCGGTCGATGTGGGAAGTTACGGGAAAAATAGTGACGGTGGCATACTAGCCCACTCCAATTTAGGGAAGGCATTGGAAAACGGCACATTCCGTTTACCCCCCGATGAGCCTCTGCCGGGCACTTCTGTATCAGCACCGTACGTTATTGTAGGGGATGACACATTTCCCCTGAAAACATATCTCATGAGGCCATTTCCGGGAACCCAATTAACCACAGATCAAAAAAGAAACTTCAACTATCGGTTGACTTTAGCCAGGCGTTATGTGGAAAATGCTTTTGGCATTTTATCACAAAAATTTAGAATATATAATAGACGCATTCAAACAACCACCGACCACGTCGACTACATTGTGATGGCGACGTGTATATTACACAATTTTATCCGCAAAAGAGAGGGATGCGTTGCACCCGTAACCAATAGTACACCAGCATCAAACACTATACACCCGAGAGAGAACGCGTTAGAAGAAGGAAATGCAGTGCATCACCAACCTTTTAGAATTAGAGATGCGTTTGCAACATACTTGATGACAGTGTAAGTGATTTATGTGAATGGCATTGTGTGGTGTAAATAGTTTGTTTGTGCATGAAATTATAGGGAACATTTTAAGGTCAAGTTCATTTGTTTAAATGGAATATTATACATGTTTACCCATAATATGATGGTGTTTGTTAAGACGAGTGCAACGGTGTGCCGCATAAGGTCTTTCAGTGTAGTACAAGGTTATACATTAATGACATCCTATGGAAACAGGGCAACTCAAATCGTGGATCGTCGCGTAGGTAAACCCTACGTGACCGTGCAATGTACATACTCTACATATGTACTATGACCGTGTAGTACATGGAATGACTTCATGTGGCACACCGTTGCACTCGTCTTAACAAACACCATCATATTATGAATAAAGATATATAATATTGCATTTAAACAAATGAACTTGACCTTCAAATCTCCCCTACAATTTCATGCACAAACAAACTACTTACACCATACAATGTTACCCTCCATAGCAAACAATTTCATATATGGTTAACGACCTACGGAATGTACGAGACATCCAGCATTTATAGTTAAAACAAGCCCACTGTATATATATGTATATATATTTAATGTTAAGTTAATTAAGTATATATGTAAGTATTTCACACATACCTGGCGTGTTCAAGGAATTCCCAATTTCTTGCCACAATTTTAATTTATGTTTGACGTCAATATAGCGTGGATTGGACAAGTCAAACAAAACATTGTGCTGCCTCACGAACGCGATCAATTTCTCGTCGAACATTGTGCACACACTTCTTTTAAATACCGTTTTAGATACACTTCGAGACACGGAAGTAGACTGACTTGGTGCTCCAAGTCACCCGATCTCGTAAATGAACATTTTCCTACGATACTTCTCATTGGTCATTTACCTGAATGGAAATAACCAATTACTGCTGCCGATTTTGAAACATCCCTTCTTTTACTCATTTGGCGCGCTTCTTCGAGCCGGGGGTACGACGAGCACCTTCGGAAGGTATAGCCATAAAAACGAAGATAGGATATTCCCAAAATCGCACGATTAAGTTTAAGTCATTATTATTGCAAAACAGAGGCAGATCGAACACATTGCCATACAACATTTTTTATCGTTTAAACCTCTCTACGTACACTGTGAATATTTCTCAAAATCTTGGTTCCGCCTTGCAATAGTTACTTTTATGTTCATATGTATTCAATGTTTGCATTTTGTCTTTAAATGTAATTTGTACATTTATATGTATTATATATTTGTATTGTATGTGTTTGTGTACGTTTATTAATATCATTGCTTATTAATTTTTGGAAATGTAACAGTCTCTCGAGAAACTTTTATTTATGTACCTGAGACAGATTGCCAAGCGTTCCCTCAGTGGTATCTATTGTTTCTACTTAGGGTGAAACTATACAATACGCCCCGCTTTTACAGAAACAACAATAAAAAAATTTTTTTTACTAATTCTTTAATTTTTTTCCCTAAACACATTAAGTGTGACAAAACTTCAAGCGTTAAAATGCTTCTTTTAAATTTTTTGCGAATATTTTTCGCGAAGGTACAGTCATTTCAAAATAAAAACGAAGAGGTTTTAAACTTTTTATCGATTTCTTCAGAGTAATAGATAGTTTTCTATCTTTGTTACAATAAAAAAAAAAATCATTTTTTTTAAATTAGGTTAAAAATATCTTAATACGATTCGACATTTTGATTGCCAAAAATGGTATGTTTCATTTTTTCTCTATTTCTTGGGATTGAGACCCACTGGGCTCGGGACAGTAGCGGACTCAGAGTAGGTACTATCCAACACCAATACGCCTCGCGGAGAGACAAAGAAACCCTAATATTCCATAGGCAGGTCATTGCAGATGTGACTGCGTACACTTTATGATAGACCATCGCGGTCTGTTAAGATTTCGCGCCGTGCTTCCAAATGTGGCGGTAGGTCACCAACTTTATAACTCACCTTTTTTTGTTTATTTTTTATATAGAAAGACCGGAATTCCCCATCGTGAGTCACGCTAAGGGGATTCCGCAAAGGCGCCCCTTCTTCACACTATGTATTTGCACACACGTGTTGTATCTTTTTGGTAACAAATATATACATATAACTTTATTAACTACACACACGATTATACAATTTAACTGATACACGTTCTATCACTCGATTTCCTTACGTTCTCTCTGCTGTCTCACTGTTCTCGTTCTCTTTCCAGCACTCACACACAAACACATTTTACACACACAACATTTATTAGGTGTTTTTGGTGTATAAAATTCTTAAGTTTTCGTTGCTTTTACGATAATTATGAAACCACTTTATAGATTAATTATAACGAAACTATTAATGAAACGGAACATTAATAATTCAATATTTTCAAACAAATTAAATCTAATGTGTCAGTACAACTAACGGGATATTTATATAATGAAAGAAAATATAAAATATATATATGAGGGAAGATGTTCTTACGGGACGAAAGCGGGCTTAGAGTGAAGAGTAAATTCGTTGACCGTTTACGGCCGGCAATTACTTGTTTTTCGATGCGTTCGTCGTAAAATATTTGCTTCCCAGATTTTCGGAAAGGCAATCTGGCAAGGTTTTCTACCTTCTTTGCCCTGAGTTAATCCGTATATTGCTCTGCCGGTGGGTAGTAAGTATGTACTATAAGATGATTTCGGACCCGCGCGTACCGTTGTTAACCGTCGACTAGCGGGACAATACAGTCATAAACCGCGACCCTGGCGAAACGCTCTGGCCGATCAACCAGGCTAGTTTTTGAGAACCAGATGTTCATTTGCCTACACTACTTCATCAAGGAGGAGAGGATTCCTCCTCCACCGACGAATTCACAGAGAGGAGGCCCCTCCTTTCTTTCAAAATTCATTTAACATTCAATATCTCATAAAATACCATAAACCATGTATCAGTACCTTCAGTATGTGAAGCCCTATCAGACTGCAAAAGTTCATTGAAAAGTCACAGTTACACCTCGGGATCTTCCCTTCTGAGCAAGCTGAAGCTAATGACAGAACATTATCAGCTCAGAAATCCGGCAACGCTGCGGCGGATACGCCACGACAGGTTGCATCGCGGGCTCGTCCGGAACTCGTCCGAGCCCCGGCCGGGGCACGCTCTGCACTCGTCCGGAGCTCGGCTCGCCCCGGCACGTCACGGCACGGACACGGTGGCAGTATAAACCGACCTTTAAGTGGTACGATATAGGCAACTCTCCCCTACTTACCTCTTCACGCTGTGCTACCCTTTACGCCGGCTGTCTCGCAATAGTATTCATTTACCATTTATGATTGGTAACTTAATCTAATTACATCTTACAAATTACGATTAAAATGTAATTGTGTAGTTGATTACATATTATTTTCTGTAATCGCTCATTTAGAAATGAACGATTACAAAATATAATATGTAATCAACTACACAATTACATTTTAATCTTAATTTGTAAGTTGTAATTAGATTACATTTTGCCCAACTCTGTCCTCATAAAACCACGACCGATCCATTGCTTGGGAAATGATGAGTCCAGCCATCTTCTTATTGCTGCAGCACCGTCTTGTTGAAACCATAAATTTTGCGCTTCAGCAAGTGGCATGTCTTGTAAAATATCATCCACATAATATTCCATAAATTCTAAATATGTTGCCCCTGTACATTTCCTTCGAAATAATATGGTCCATATTGTTTTCTATTGAAAATACCACGTCACATTAAAACCCAGTCGCGGTACTGGTTATTACCTTCTCGTACCTATTTTGGTGGCATAACATGCCATTCGTATAAAATATACCTACATATATTCGTCCGTTATCATTAAGTTTCGTACAAACTGTGCATCGTCTCCGCGCAAATTGAATCCGTGGTCCAAAATCTCTATCAAATAGTTTATGCGGTGAAATCGGCTTATACGGCGCCAAACTATTTTGTTTTTACGATTTTATGTACTGTACGCGCGGATAAGTTAAATTTTCCGCTATTGTGCGAGCTGAAGTTGTCGGGTTCGCATGGAACGCAACCACGTCAACTTGGTAGTTGCTTCAAACAGCTGTAAGCCGAGCGACGGCGATACGGGATACAGACATTGTATCGCTAACGTGTGGACCTCGCGCCGAGCGACCTTTGGCGAGCTCATTGTTGAACGCAGCCGAAACCGAGCTACTCATGAGGGAACTGGCTTTGCTACGAGCGACCGGGTCAGAGGCAAGCCCCAGACGACGGTGAAAAAGTGGCAGGAGCTTAAAGACATGGTCGACGAATATGGTGGAAGCAGCCTGGATTTCGATAGATGGGAAAGGCAAATCAGGAAACTCCTATCATCGTACGAGCCGAACAGCCACCAAGCGAAAGCTTTAGTGTGCAGCAGGTTGACCGGCCGAGCGTTGAAATGGTATCATTCAAGGGTTGACTGCGTCGAGTTAGGTCACGAGGACCTACTACGGGGGTTGAAGAAGATGTACGGGCAGCGATTGGATCCTTTGGCCTTGAGGCAGGAGCTGGAAGCGAGGAAGTGGGGCGCAGGGGAAAGTCCAGCGTTACGAGAACCTGGACGCAATGCTGGAGGCCTTTACGGACGTCGAGCTACCGTCGGGGAAGACCCCGCCGCCGTCGGACGCATCACGAAAGCTGCATCCGCGCGGTCGAACGACGGCCCCATCAGCTGCTGGAACGAAGCTCGATTACTTATTAGATTATACGGTTACGAGCGAAGGAATTAAGCCGACGGAACAGGGCCTTCAGGCCGTAAAGAAATTTCCGGTCCCACGAAACGTCCGGGAGGTACAGGAATTTTTAGGCTTATGTTCATATTTTCGTAAATTCATTGAAAGCTGTTCCATCATCGCCAAGCCTCTGTACGATTTGACGAGGAAGGACGCGAGTTTCCATTTCGGCGAGAAAGAAAAGCAGGCGTTCGACGCGCCTAGGGATCTCTTGCTAGACGCACCCATATTAAGCGATTACTCTCCGCGAGACGAGACGGAGCTACATTGCGACGCGAGTGCAGCGGCGTTCAGGGCGATCTTGTTGCAAAACAAGGCGGACAAGAAGCTACACCCGGTGTTTTATTTTTCGAAACGGACGACCGAAATCGAATCGCGTTATCATAGCATTGAATTGGAGACGCTAGCTATAATTTATTAACGAAATTAGCTTGAGGTTATGGAAATGAATTGTTCATTTCCTTCATTATTTTCCGAATTACGTCGTTCTTGGTGTCAGTTCCATCGGCGAAACACAACGAATCATCAATTGGCCTCATTTTCGCAAAAATCTAATGAGAAATACGGATGTCGAAGATTTCTCACTTCTTAATAGGCACTCCAACCCCTTCGAGGGTCGAAAGCCATAAAATTCGGTGGAGCACTGCGGGGGATTGTCCTCGCCACGGGGTACCAGGCCGCATCACCTTAGGTGGATTCAGACGGCGCTCGGCAAACTTTGCGCGTGAATCGCCGATCCACGCGCCGTCTGATCGGGCATGTAATCTGTCAAATAATTCTTTATTCTTGATGCCACAAATATAGGAATTAAAAAGTATTATCCTGTAAGGCCTTGCCTAATAGGCAGGCGACAACAAGAGGCGCCTTCAACGTTCCCAGCGAGCGATCGACCGAGAGCGCTCGCTAGCGCCCGATAGCGCCCGATAATGTAAGCGAGCCCGAGCGGGCTAGGGAGAGTCGATTGTCGATCATCGGACGAGTGACGCGTTGAACGGTTAGGATTCGGAAGTTTCGGAACGTAAGCGAGAACGCAATTGTCAAGGCGGAGTGTGAGCGTGAAAGGGTAAGTAACCCGACTACCCTCCGTGTAATCGGTCTGCGCGAAGTAGGGCGTAAGTTCGATCATTGTCAGTACTCCTGCCCGCGAGGAATACGATTTACTTTAATTATAGTACATGAATTCAATAACTGGCATCCCGACATCTACGCTCCTACAATCCACCGGCAATACTCCTCGTGGAGAGACACAGGAAGAAAAGGGGTAGCCCGCTGTCGACGCGTGGTCCTCTCGAGTATAAACACGAGCTTCAACATCAAAACCTAAAGCATGCGTTGACGTATTCCGCGCGAGAGAAGGTGGGCATTGGGGAGGGGATATTACCGTGAAGAGGGCCTCTTCAAGAGAGCAGCCGTTTGTGAGGGATGCAAATCCGATTGGTTCTAATGCAATCTGCTCCCAATAGTTGAAATTTAGTCTAGCAACTTTCACACCTCCTAACCTAACCAATCGAACTTGCACCCCTCCCAAAATAACCGGCCATCGGAGCGTAGAAGCAAGTGCGAAATAAAAGTAACGGTGCGCTTCTCGATACCGCAGATGTACCTACCTAAGTAGCATTTCTGACGGAAAAGAATTGTCCAGCCTTTGGGCCTGCGTAGACCTTTGGCAGGTAGGTATCTATTTCAACAGGTAAGGCCACCCGTGGCGCCAACAAGACCGCCCCCGATCCTTGCTATTCCAGAGGGTTTTCATCAAGTGAAAATCAGCAAATTTGCAAGCGCAATATCTCAAAAACCAGTGGGAATCAAGTGTGTTACGTCCTGATGGGACTGCCTGTAAATCACCCCGAGCGGTTGGAGTGACTTACCGGGTTCTTGCTCTGTCAAAGGGCTAAGGCCCACCTTGACTATACTTACCGGGGGTAGAAAGGAAGAAAGGGGTTGAAATAAGGCTTGTACATGGGAATTTAGAGAAACAATAATAAGGATATATATTCGTAATGAAGATAAGTGGTTAAGTACATACCAGGAGACGGCGCTCCGTCTCCGTCGCTGTTATAGGGGCGTTCGCCTTGCCGCCGGACATGTTGTAGGTCGTGTTCGCTCGCGTTTCGGGCTCGGGTGACGCAGGGAAGTCGCTGAACCTGGCGTCCGTCGTCTCGCTCGCTCGCTCCGTCGGTGTTCTTCGCGGTCGCGGTGGTCTATATCGGCGCGTGAGTGCTCTCCCGGCGAGGCCGTTTCTCGGTGTGTCGGACGGAGATACGCTCCGCCTAACCAGATTGACCGAGCGCGATCCGTTAAACCGGACACTGATGCGAAGACGCGATCTAGACGGCGCGGCTCACCGTCAATACTCCCTAAGTCGAAGTCTAAAACCCGAATGCCTGCTCTCGAGTCGGCCATTGAAGACCGCGCCTCGCCTTTTCGAAATCGATCGGGGGGAGAAATCAACCCGTCGGCACCTCGCGGTCGCTGCCTCTTATTTGGAAATATCGGGGCCCAGGCCGTCAACGGTCACGTTGCGCTTACAACGAACCTCCGCGGTTCGTCGACCTGCCCGACACGCGCGAGACGATTCCGCTGAATCGCCGATTCGGAGGAAAGCGTACGCGAGGACAGTGAGCACGGGATGGACCAGAAGGGCCCATGTAACAAGTGTATACATTAAAGCTTATTGAATTCGTCTTGGAACGCACTATCAACTCAGGACTTAAAAAAAATAGTTCCATTTGAAAAACCGAACTTGACCATCGTATCTTTTAAAATAATAATCGAAAAAAAAAATCGTCGCGGCTAATAAATTAGCCCCCTCGAACCATTTAATTACATATTTTTTTTGTTTTTTTATCTCCAATAGTTTAGGAGATATCCAGCTGTTCAGTCTACGCGCGGACACCCTGTATATGAGTGTGGTTATGGTATGAACTTTAGTTCATGTCCAAAAATGGTTGTATTTGATATGAAAACATTAATTTTTTGGAAAAGCATTTGTTAATATTCTGTGTTGCAAAATTGGATTTTTGCAAATAATTACTTTATTCTAATTCAAGCGATAACCACACTCATATAGATATGAAAAATTTTGCGCTTTTTGTTTCCGATGACTACGACAGCCAGAATCATATTCGCCAGCAACAAACTTTTTTAAACCCTTCTTACTGCTATCATTATAACTTTGAACAAAATTATTATTATTGCATACAAAAATTTAAACATTTTTCAAATCTCAATTAACCCGCCGTATGCTGTGCCTGAGTCAATTTTAACCCACCGCTTGAGGTGGCTAACGCACACAGTGATGAAACTGTGTATGTAAGGCGCGGCCAAGCGATCATTTACCTGTCGGGGGTGTCATAAAAGCATAAACTGGGCGTTTCGGATGACCGTGTTGGGGCAACAATGGGAAACTCGATACAATACCATATTTTCCTTGGAGAAAAAAAAATGTGTCCAGAGAGAATGGTAATTAGCGCGCTTTGAAAGGATTCTTCTGCTTAGGACTTTTATGGGTAACGTCATGATTGGTACCTTTCTATGCATCCTATTGTAAAGCACTAAAGTGATCACGGAAAAGGTAAACTACTTTCCGTACAAAACGAATACCAGTGTATGGTGGCCTAATGGTATGTTCCCGAATGCCAAAAGATGTTATACAAAACTACATTTGTAGAACATAAACAGGGGTTAAATTGGAAAATAGTTTTGGACGGTTACAGTTACTGTGGAAGAAGAGTAGATTATTTCACTACAAATCGGTTACTTTTCTGGCCAACGTCAGGCATATTGATTGACATAATATGTGATATAAGTTATTCTACTGCTTTCGAATTTGTTTAAAAAATACAGGGCTTTCAATTTTCCATGCTTGCCTATTTTTAAGGAAACGGATTGTACTTATGAATTATTATAAGGTAACTAATTTATACTAATTTATACTAATAGTATTGAATTTTTTTCCTATAATTGAGAAAGATCGCCGTATTTAATTACATTTGGTACTAAAGAGAAGAAGCTGTTGTGGTAGTAAAATATTTTACCTCAAGATCGTGATTTTAAAAATCCAGGAGAAGGTTATCATATTTTTCTACGTTCTTCCTACAAAATACATTTCTCTGTATGATGGTAATTTTAATAAAAAAATGTGACCGAACCCGAAGGGAAGATGCTTATGGCATGTAAATCGGACTGTTTTTAACGAAATTAAACCAATTGTTCATGTAATTCCCTTCATTATGGTCATAAGGAATCGATTGGCGTCGTAATCGGCAAAGATCAAGGTTCTTTTGGGGAAGTTTTTGTAAGGAAACTATACTAACGGCAATTGCAAATGGCGAAAGGGTTTCGGAGCGGCAAAGTTGTTCAGCTGCGCACAGTCTAGGGTCCGTTGTAGTAGCCTGACACCAAAAAACTAAATAGTTTTGTGTATTTAATAAAATTACGCTATGGATGGACCTCAATCCGCATTCCAAAATGAAAATTACGATGATGGTGTGTGTACTTGGCGAGTATACTTCGCTGCGCTCCAATTTCTTTTAGGTACCGCGAAATTAATTGTATTTGACCTGCAAAATGAGCTTGCAGGGATCCAGGGTTAAGGATTTTGCCACCCTACCCCCACGCAGCGGACAAATTAACAGGTCAACAGTTTCGAGGTGACAAAACTTGAACAGGCTTGTCAGTTCGTATTCATTAGTGAACCGAGTAACATCACTTCGAAAATTAATCATGGCCGGAAGTTCCAACGCGAAGAAAAGTACGGGGTGTAGCACCTGCTTTAACCCATTGTGGGAAGAAGCCTTTTTTCGTGGAACATAACGATGCCGCATTGTGTTTAGTGTGTCACAAAGTAATGAAGCAATTAAAGAAATATAATATCCAGCGGCACTATACGGGGTCTCATTCCAAGGACTACGTTCATCTGTCAACGGAGGAGAGACTTGAGGAAATTGAAACGCTGAAGGCAGCATTAATAGTAGCAGACGAAGAATCACAGAACGAACTAAGTTATCTTTCTAAGAATACTGTATGATTGTCAGTTTTTGAAGAACATGAAGTGGCATGCTAAACCATTATTTAATTTGTGCTTAGGAAGAGGGACCTATCAACGATGCAGCATTGCGTTCAAGTTAAATCGTCGCATTGGAGCTTGCGAAGACATGCCAATCATTTACATCAGGCCCGTTTCTCAAGGAACTGCTACTGAAGGTGGTGCACGAGGTAAGCCCAACACAGGTAAATAAATATAAATGTATTAATCTTTCACGTATGACGATACTGCGCCGGGCAGAAAAAATGGCAAACAATGTGGCGGACCGATTAAGAAACGTCGCAAGTAATTTTGTTTCGTATTCTTTAGCTCTGAATGAGAGCACGGACATCTCTGGTACGCCACAACTTGCCATTTATATCTGCGGGGTAGATGAAAATTTAGTAGGGTAAACGATACAGTTATTGACCAGGGTACAGAAGTTGACCACTTCAAATTTCTGCCGCCATAGTCTAATGAACCTGCGCGTTTCCGCATTAATGATGCACTTTGATCAGAAAAGACAGTTCTAGCTTTCGTTTCAACCAACAACCGATGATTTCAGTACACGCGTTCCGTCGTGAGATCGTCGGAAAGGAAAACTCGCAATTTCAACTCTCAAAGAAGGTAAGGGCTTAGCGGGCATCTTTAGAGCGGCGACTTCTTTAATGGCTGTATAATCATTGTTCAATTTTGTTTGCCGTGAATGCCATTAATCATAATAGGTGACAAGGGCCCAATATTAACATTCGGCATACGTCCAGTCCTGTGGAACGTGATTATGTTGTGTTTTGGGGGGTGTTCAATAACTGGTTCGGCGAATGCACAGTAATACAGTTATTGACCACTTGCAATTTTCGTGCTGAAAAACGGCGATAAAAATTGATTTAGATCTTTGGAAGCACGGGACAATCTACCCTTTATTTATATGGTTTCGGGTATGCATCTCCGATGACTTCTGATTTTTCAGTGGTCCGGAGGTCGGTACGATAATTCGAAGATCAAAGGCGCTTGACGAAAGAAAAAAAAAGAAAAGAAGAAAAAGAAGGAGGTAGAGAGGTGCAAAGAGAAGAAGAAAAGGAAGAAAAGAAAGTGCAAATGAGAGATAACTCTAAGAAGCCAAAAAAAAAAAATAACGAATGAGACGCCAATGAGGCCGCGGCGAAGTGCACGGCACACGTCGTGAAGGGTGCACATAAAACTCACCCTGCCCCAAGACAGTATGTCTTTGATTTTGGTATATTGACAGATGGTTTTAATAAAAATGATTTTAAAGTAAAAAATATGGCATTTTATTTTATATTCAGTAAGTGGTCAACAACTGTACCTGGACCGGTCAACAACTATGCCACGACCGGTCAATAACTATAATTTTGAATTATGTTTCTTTATAATAGCATATCATCGAAACTACTGATTTCTTCAAAGTTTCTTTGCTGTTATAATCATCTTCGAAACTTCTCTTTTCGCCTGATATAACGAAACTTCATTTATAAAATTCAAGTTACTTATTCCATAGCGTTTACCTAAATTGAAGCTCTTAGGTGGTCAACTACTGTATCGTTTACCCTAGTTACGGAGGAATTGCTAGAGTTCCTTCCATCGAAGGAAAGTACGATAGGTGAGGATATTTTCTCATGCGTGGAAGAGGTCTTAGAACGCGGTAATTTGCAGTGAGATAAGCTTGTGTCAGTAACAACTGACGGAGCCCCCGCTATGGCTGGTAGATTCATCGGATTAGTAGGCCGCATTTAATTGAAGGTAAACAATTTAGCAATTCCTCGGGAAATAATTGCTATACATTGCTTAATTCACCAGGAATATTTATGTGCTAAACGCGACGAATTAAGCGATGTAATGGCAGTTGTTGTCCAAACTACTAATTTTATTAGACATAATGGCAATAAACGTAGACAATTCAAAACAATTTTGGAGGAACTAGACGCTGAGTATTACGAACTGCAGTATCATACAGAAGTTTGTTGGCTCAGCCGCGGAAAAGTTTTGGATAGATTTTTTCACCTTCGTGAGGAAATTGTTATATTTATGAATGGGGCGGAACGTCCAGTTCCTCAAGTTGAGGACAATGCCTGCATAAGGGACCTTGCTTTCTTATCCGACGTTGTCGATCACTTGAGCGAACTCAATGTATCGTTACAAGGTACAGACAGAATAGTCATAGAACTTTTTGACAGCATTCAATTATTTAAAGCACAATTGCATTTATTCATAGGCCACCTACGGACCCAAGTCACATCTCATTTTCCAAAATTAGAATCAGTCTCCCTAGGAAATAATTTCAATTTCAATAAGTACGCGGATATATTACAGACTCTGCATGACGAATTTTCCTCGCGTTTTCAAGATGTCGTGAAAATAGATAAAGAATTAAGTATCATAATAGCTTCATTCCAATGTGGCGCGCATTCGGCTCCAGCGCATTTACAATTAGAAATATTAGAATTGCAAAATAATAAATTACTCGGGTTGAAATATGGACAGTACGAAAATGTTTTAGAACTCTACAAACCTCTACCACGGATGAGATTTCCTCAACTCCACCAGCTTGCCGCGACAATAAAATCCATTTTTGCCTCAACGTATGCGTGTGAGCAGCTATTTTCTGCTATGAAAAGAGTGATGTCAGCTCACAGAAATAGATTAACTGATTCAAATTTGAAAAAGTGCCTCGTTTTAACCACTTGTCAGAACATAGTTCCTGCCATTCCTACATTAGTACAAACCAAAAAGCGGCGGATATTGAAAGGAACCTGAACCGTGGTATCGATTGGCGATACAACAAAATAGTAATAGTATTATAGTACCATTACTATTTTGTTGTCATATATTGTATTACCTATACTGGAAATACTACAAGTACTGTTATAACAATAATAATAGTTGTAGTAGTGGTGGTGTAAGTAGCAATAGTACTGTACGTATTAATAATAAGAGTAAGAGAGAGAGAGGGAGAGAGAGAGAGAGAGAGAGAGGGAGAGAGAATGGTGTTTGAAACCAAACAGTTCTTTTCAGAACAGCCAAATCTTTTTACCGAGGAACAACAATCATGTTCATAAATCAGTTCTATTCGGAACTACCAACTCTTGCCAACGAGGGATAACAAGAATGTTCACATCAGAAATCGGTTTTTTTTTAGAACTACCAAATCTTGTCAATGAGGGATAACAAGATCGTTCACAAATCAGTTACTTTCAGAACTACCTCATTCATGACGGAATACTCAAGATTTCAAATTGAATAAAAATGAATCCACGATTAATAAATATTAACAAATTATACATAGAATGATATGTATATTCACGTATGGATCTAATATTGGACCAACTTTATAAAAGTTATTCTGTTTTAAAGAGTATCCGAATACTTTTGTGATCCACTGTATGTATTCGTATGATATTCTAAATGAAAATAACGACGACCTGAATGTTTCTCCAGTAGCAACGCGCCTGCAAAAAATGTATTATCATTTGTATTTATAAAATGTATTAAATAATAATTATTTCAGCTAGTGATTGTAGAAACAGGTGGCGTAACATACGTGACGCATACATGTGAATTAAACGCGGCAATAAGTATGGTACGGTATCGGCAGCACAGCCAAAATCAAAATGGGTGTTGCTACCTTATCTGCGTTTTTGTGGAAAGTGTACCATTTGGGAGAAGGCAGGTATTTTTTACGCACAATATGATTTTTAAAATAAAATAAATCTTAAAAAAAAAATTATTTTATTACAGTACCCAGAGTAATATGGCAATCGGTCAAGAGGTTGAAGCGCTTGTAATGCCTCACGGGGACTCGAACCGGTAAATACCGACCGTCGGTAAAGTAGAACCGATCCACGTTACCATGCAAATCGTCTTGTATTACCACGCAAACGCATTGTAAATACTTTTATATATAATTTATGATTTAAGTAAATATTAGAGAAACAAATACTATAGAAATGTTAAGAATAATTAATTATAAGTACTAACGAAAGCGCAAAACAAAATAATATGTATTAAGCGAGTAAAATGCGAAATAATGAATAGCGACTCACTGCGCATGCGCCAGCTCGCCAATTCTCGGGTATAAAAGGAGGCGCACGCAGCCCAGCGGGTCATTCGAAAGTTCTGCCAACAGAATTGAGCTCGCCCCGGAGACGGTACCGGCCGTTCTTGCAGCAGACGTTGCCAAGAGTACGAGCTCACCCCGGAGACGGTAGCGGCCGTACACTGCAACATATCTCCATACATATATGTAGTTCTAAGCAATATTAATTAATTGTTATCGTTATTAGATTAAGTGTTGTCAAATAAATAGTCATTGTTAAGCTAAAGCCGCGGATTTCAATCCTTAATTGTAGTAACGAAACCCCACCTACCCTACACTCGAGGGGACGCCGCTCTCCTCTCGAGAACCTGCCGACGTTCAGTTATCCCTGGACAGTCGAACGTTACAGGCGATATAACGCTCCCCAATGAGATAGGTAATGCACCGCATGCCCTTAGTTATTATGCTTGTTGGTATAGCTAGCAGGTGAAAGCATATCGTGGGATGCAATTTGACATTTCACAGGAAATAGTTTCAATTTCGAAACTTTACAGCAAATTATTTTTCACATAAGAGCTATTCCACGTCAAAACGGAGAGGTGAAATATTTAGTTTCACCGATTCTCTTCAAAATTACAGCATTTGTCGATAACCTTGCAGAAACAAAGCATACCGAATTTTAAAGGCCTATGTCAAATAGTTTTCGAAATATTTAATGTTAAAGTTTTAAAAATTGAAACATAATCGGCTGACGCGTCATCAGTTAAATTGTCATATCTCAGTCAATTTTAAAGATAATGCCTCCGTCTTGAGCTCATTTTAAAGCTGAAGGAATGCTTTCTCAACCCGTATATAGAATATTTTGTTTATTGTTAATAAACTTAACAGTAATCGATGTCAAAGTTTCAAATCGCGATTTGACGTCGTTCCCACCCACGATCCGGCTTGAAAAAAATACCATTCGATTCGTTGAGCCTTCAGCTAAAAAATGTGTGTTTTCAAAAAAATGGAGAGATTTTGGGAACAGTCAACAAAAAAATAAAACTTACGACAGGGCACACCGCTTGGAACTGCACGGATCCCGTGGTCAGTCCGCACGCACGCGTTTTCAAAACAATCGCCTAGCGAAGGAAAGTATTTATATACGACGCAACAAAACAAACTTTTCGTTCAGTGTTTTCAGTATTCTCGAGAAAAATAATAGGAATACATGCTCACCAAATAAAAGATTAGCAATAGTGAGCAGATATTCCTATTATTTTTCTCGAGAATACTGAAAACACTGAACGAAAAGTTTGTTTTGTTCAATCGTATATAAATACTTTCCTACGCTAGGCGATTGTTTTGAAAACGTGTGCGTGCGGACTGACCACGAGATCCGTGCAGTTCCAAGCGGTGTGCACTGTCGTAAGTTTTATTTTTTTGTTGACTGTTCCCAAAATCTCTCCATTTTTTTGAAAAACACATTTTTTAGCTGAAGGCTCAACGAATCGAATGGTATTTTTTTCAAGCCGGATCGTGGGTGGGAACGACGTCAAATCGCGATTTGAAACTTTGACATCGATTACTGTTAAGTTTATTAACAATAAACAAAATATTCTATATACGGGTTGAGAAAGCATTCCTTCAGCTTTAAAATGAGCTCAAGACGGAGGCATTGTCTTTAAAACTGACTGAGATATGACAATTTAACTGATGACGCGTCAGCCGATTATGTTTCAATTTTTAAAACTTTAACATTAAATATTTCGAAAACTATTTGACATAGGCCTTTAAAATTCGGTATGCTTTGTTTCTGCAAGGTTATCGACAAATGCTGTAATTTTGAAGAGAATCGGTGAAACTAAATTTTTCACCTATCCGTTTTGACGTGGAATAGCTCATAATTAACTAAACTGATTTGCTTACATGTAAATTTTATTACATCTGACATGGGATCTGGCAATATTGGACTGTGGAAGTTACTAGGTATAAGTACTGGTAGATTTAGTAAAATAAGAAATTGTATTATACATCCCTTTGACACCAATCGATGTTTGTATATAATTGGCGATCCGCCTCATATGTATTTTAAAAAATATTAGGCAAGCGTTAATTACCAACCATGTAATAACAATTCCTAACAATATAGTATATGAATATAACTTACCTTTAAATATGATAGAATTAAGACACTTCAACGAACTGTTAAGTATTCAAGACAATTCTGAATTATTATTGACGTCTAAATTAAAAAGAGATGATATTAATTCGACCAATACTTTCAATAAAATGAAGGTAAGCAAAGATATGGCGAGAGTATGTAGCTCATTACAATTGTTAGCAACTTGAAATATACCGGAATATTGCAGTACTGCATGGTTTGTTACGATTGTTCGTAAATGATTTTCTCTCATGACATCAAGAACTTGTAAGAAGTTCTATTAAGAAGAAGAAATATTATCATGCAGTTATTGACATCTTTCCAGGATTGAAAATGGGGAATGGCGAATTTAAACTAGTATAAAGAGGTATAATGATTAGCACTACCTCAGTCATTAATTTAACAGAATATCTAATTAAAACAAGAATTTTTCATTTATTTTAACTTCTAGATTTACTCAAGATTGCATTGAAAATATATTTTCTCAAACAAGAAGAAAGAACGTCAAACCTAATACGTTACAGTTCTTAAACAATTTAAAATTAGTTTCTATAGCTCTGTGTATGAAGCATGTAAACAATGATAATTATGAAAATAATGCGGGGAACTTTTATCAGGACTTCTTGCATATATATCAGCAAAAAAATTGAAAAAAAGGAAACACATAATGCGAGACAGAGTTGGGCATTAGTCGAATAAATTTTTGTTCCACTAAATTTTTATTCGAATGATCTCGAAAAAAATTTATTCGTTATTCCCGAATAACTTCACTTTATTCGAAATTTTTATTCCAATGATCTCGAAAAAAAGTTATTCGTTATTCTCGAGTAACTTCACTTTATCCGAAATTTTTATTCGAGATCAGTCGAATAAAAATTTATTCGACTAATGCCCAACTCTGATCCAGATAGCTGTGGAACATTACCTGCTCTTCGCGAAACAAGGCCCATTTACAAGGTTTTTAACAACCTAAAAATTTTCGTTCTTGTTGTTTTCATATATTATTCAAAATATCACAGTACATAGTTTAATGTTCATAGATATGTAAAATAACAGTTCTCAAAAGTATGTATAATTTTTATCGAAAAAAATTATGGCTCCTGAAGTGGGCCTTATTATCCACATTTGCCTGATCACAACATAAAGTGCACTGTTTATTATATGTATATGACGATTTGGATAGTGCAACATTCAATTAAAAAATTATAGATATAGAAGTGATCAAAAGGAAAAACTTACATAATAAAGAGATGTTCCCAAACTGCTGTAAGATTGGAGATTCGATCTTCATAAGATTCAGTGGCTTCTGCTTCAGACACTGCAATAACTGTAAGAAAAAAACCACAGGGTACACAGTACGTAAAAGATATATGTATTATTGCCTACAAAAAGGAATAAACTATTATTAAATATACAAAGATACAGTAAAAATTCAGTTTCATGTACAATTACTCTTAATATCAAAAGACTATCCCATACTGTTTACTACTCATCGTCAGTAACATGCTTGTTATCGTTTACGTAGATCTGGACAGTTGCCTAGTGCCATCAAAGACCCCAATATATGTATAAATAGTCACTAGTTGATAGTTCTCAATTATGTTAATTTATATTTTAATATAAAGCATCATGAAATATGTGCAAAAATATATGTTACAAAATAATGACCACATTTGGCATTAATTCCCCTTTCCTTTAAAAAAAGGATCTGTAATGTAAGAAGTCCTTCATATCACTGAATAAATTACTGATACGGAGACGTAAAATAATATAAGTACGTTTCACTAACACAAATGTTTTTGAAAAAAATAAAGATTTCACATTCATTAGAATTCAAAAAATGTATTTGCATATATTAGATGCAACATATTCTCATAAGAATAGAATTATATTTTTCCAATAATCTTGTACATTACTTGTACAGTGCGAAGACCATCCCTTACTTAACAAGACATTAAATATAACATTACTAATAAAAATAATACAAATCTAGACTTTATCAACACATAACGTAAATAAAAAATGCTTTGCATACTTTTGTTACACACAGCGAATTGTATTACATTTCATCCACGGAAGTTGTAACAATAATTTAAAATATTACTTAAAAAATAAATAACTTTAGGCTACAGATTGCTATATTTTACATTGTGCGTAATTCTAGGAATAAATTTGGTATGGAAACATGTCGACAGAAAGTAAAACCACTATTTGAACAATAAAATAACGATAGACACATAACCGATATCTAAATGTGTCTCAAATTTTTTAAATATTATGAACCAAAGTTGCAGAAACTCGCAGTTGACTGGAAATACGACCAAACATTAATCATTTATAACTTCAAACAATTAGCGATACTATCATTCTTTAAAATATTCACTGTACTGTTGAAATTATTATATATCTATAAAAGCACATTCTACTTGCTATGTCATCAATTTTGTTATCAGTTTTACCATCAATTTTATTACTTTGGTTTATGGAACGTTAAGAACACTGAAATGTAATATAGCTTTTTAAAACTGAATAAAGATCAAATTATTAGTATTAAAGTGGTCGCATATAACTGCGTAGTATCCGATATTAATTACGGTAACGAAATCTATTACGTTGATTGTCTTGCGATTCGATAAGTATTTCATGAAAAAAATTGAACTACGCATGGGGACCGCGATACGTTCCATTGTCGAACCGTTACGTTTTACTCTATTACGCAGATAACGATGTTACGAAGTTTATATAAACTAACTTATAAATGTCGATATGAATAGGAACAAAGCTTTGTATGGATAAACTTATTTGAATTTTAATATTCAACATACGATTAAGCGAAGAACGCGTTGCGAAACGCGTTACGTTTCAAATATACATAAATAACAACAACAATTAGAAATTAGCATATATGAACTATTAGTTAATAAAATATGTAATCTTACCTGCAATGGAATTATATGTTGTTCTGTAAGCACACCATTGTAAGAACGAAAACGTAAAATCTCGCGAAACTCCTCGCTAAACACGTGCGAGAAGGTAAGTGAGGCAACGTTTCTGCAACGGCTCGCAGGTCCTCTCCCCACTCCTCGACTTTGGGGTCCCGACAATGTCACTGCCTCATGGTTTGTGTTGTTACGCTGTCGCATGAACGTGGCTGTCGAATTGTATGTAATCGATATGTAGAGTACGTAGGAGCGTGATTTGAAACGGACGACGAGGAAGAGTTTATTGTCAGGGCTCATAAACACGTAGAGCGTGTTGCGTTTCTCGAGGGTTTTCCTTGCTAGTTTTTAAACGTGTCCTTACAATTCTAGTAGCTGATACCTGAACTCAGAAGGCGTACGAAAGTCTGGGATTGCATTCAGTAGCTTAATAACTCCTCTTCCGAGATTTATTATGTCCCTTCCGGATAATGGATCCATTCCATCCAGTAGCACGATGGAAATGTAAATGTGCCACCAGAGAGAGAAAAAAAGGGAGAGCGATAGGTGGAATTATCACAGGTATAAGGAAGGGTATAGAAGAGGAGGAATCGAACGCGGGAACGGAACATATTCAAGAGAGAAGAATAAAGATACAAAATGAAAAATGGAGAATAATAACAGTGTACAGCAGAGATATGAAGGAGACGAAAGAAGAGCTAGACCATATAATAGAGGAGAAGGAGGTGGAGAAACTGATAAGAAGTACAAATTAAAAAATGGAAATTGAGCAGCTTTAAGTGGTGGAATTCGAATTGTACAAAAAAGAAAAGGGAAGCCAGGAAAGCATTGAGGAACTGCAGAAGGGGTAAAGGAGACAAGGTAGACTACCAGAAGAAAAGAAAGGAGTACAAAAAAGTGTGCGAAGAAAGGAGAAGGAAATTACAAGAAAATACAGAAAATGAGATAATGCAATTAAAGGGATCAAATATCGGAATATATAAATAAACAAAGAAAGAAAAGAATAGGAATCTCCAATTTAATAGATTTAGAAGAATGGAAGGATCATTTTAAAACATTGCTAGAAGGCGTCGACTGTAAAAAGAAGTAGGAGAGTTGGAAGAAATAGACAACACGGAAGGAGAAGAGGAAGAGGAAATAACAGAAGCAGAAGTAAAAGAACAAATAAGGATATTAAAAAAGAAGAAAGCAGCAGGGGAAGACAAAATAGAAAATGAAGCCTGGATTTACGGTAACGTGAAAATAGTAAAAAGGAACACAGAAATTTTCAATAAAGTGTGGAAAGGAGAAGGATTCCCGGAGAGGTGGAAAGAAGGGGTGATTTCACCAATATTAAAAAAAGGAGATAGAGAAAAGGTGAGCAACTACCGGGGGATAACGATCCTAAACAGAGCATACAAAATATATGCTATGGCCCTGGAAAAAAGATTAAAAGCGGAATTGGAAAAGAACCACATAATACCAGAGCGCCATAATAGAGCGCGTTGTGTTTCTTGAAGGTGTTTCCTTACTAGTTTTTGAACGTGTCCTTACAATTCTAGTGTATTCTAGTAGCTGATACCTGAACTCAGAAGGCGTATGAAAACCTGGGATTCCATTCAATAGCTTTCAAATTACAGTTAGGCCAGGCGAGGATAGTAAATAGCTTAACTGTTCCTTTCACATATGCGTGCCAAGTTTCGTCGAACGGGCAGCGGCACGTCTGATAAAATCACTTAAAATTCTGTCCTCCCTTTCAATAATTGCCGATGTCCTGTAAGGGTAAAACTCCTGTCGGGAGAGGCCGAATGTCATAAAGTCATAAACTTTGCTCGGGCGACGTCTTCTTGACCCCAAGGGTTGCGCTTACCTACCTTTTAGATGTGTATGTAATGTATGTAGCCTATGTAAACTATGTAATCGGAAAGCGTGCCTCAATCATCAGCCGAGAGTGGAGGGAAGCGCGGAGGAAGGGCCAAGGACGGAGAGACGGTTAGAGGACAACCCACTGACGAAGCTTGAGGGATGTCATCGTTCTGATTGGACAACACGGATCTATGGGAGGGCCAGAAGGATCTTGACGTCGCCGAGCTCGGAGCTGTTTCTATAACGCTACTCGCATTCTATCGCTAACCAGCTTCTTGAGCAGTTCAAATAAACTTCGAAGTTTAGCTTGAAAATAGTTGCGTGCACTTTGTTTTATTTGAAACACCCGCATTCCGACGAGCAGAGCGGTTCAGCGCTCCACGGGTACCAACCCCTGTTCGCATCTCAATATTCCCGCTAAAATACGTGACAAATTTTGGTGACAGCGGTGGGATTTTGAAAATAATTTGTGGAAAATTTAAAAGTCATCTCAGTGCTAAAGTTTGACCTTATAAACTTTTGAACACTTGTGTAAGTGACTTTACCGGCTCGTGAGTGCGTAATGAAGTAATTCAACGGGAACCACTATAAACTTTTAATGAAATAATTTTTTTTGATCGTGCAATTTGACACAAACATCATAACTTATTAAGTGCAGCCTCTCTCTCTCTCTCTCTTGGGTTTTGCGCGGTTTTCCCAAGAGCAAGGGCGAATACCAGAGACGGGTGATTTCAGCGGCCGTGCGAATAATCCCCTGGAATCACATGCACTCGGTTGTTTTAAAATTAATTGAACAATACGAATCGAAGCCGGAGCTATGGAACCCCAATGTGGAGTCCTACCATATCAAAAATAATAAATTTGATGCCTGGTGCAACATCACCAGCACAATAGGCACCGATGTAGACGTGGAGAAAGCGAAAATAACGTCATTGCTGTCGTCGCACCGACGTGAAAAGGCAAAGGTGAAGAGCAGCAAACGTACTGGATCAGGTGAGTGGAACAATATATTTTTCATAACACATCATCATGTGCATAAGTTTCAATGTTTATAAACAAGTAATAGTTGTTTTAAAAAAATACATTTGAGGAGGGATTTTTCAAAAGGGTGTATTTCCACATAGAACAAATTTTCAATAACCGCAAAAAACTGCAGTACCTACGGTTATTAAAAAATTATTTTCCTTTTTTATTAGGACACATACATTTTATTCATCCATCTGACTATCCATCTGACTTCCACCTGGTACAACCAGAGGTGTAAGATGCGAAGATTTCCGACTGCAGCGCCGCTTACGGTAGAGTGAGGAAGTTTTGATAGTTTTCATTCGGTCCGTACTCTATTCAGTGATGCTAAAGGTAATGGCCGGAGTATCGAGAATTTCCCCCACCATGCACATACACAACTCCACGATCCGCGCGTACGTGAGCCCAGCGCTTCGGATGACTTCGGACAATTTCGGGAGTTGTGAGGGACGGTGAATATGAGCCTTTCTCTCTCGCTCTTGAAACGTTGAGATTCTAGTGCCCGCAAGGTTGCCGTTCGGGGATCTTTCGTCTTACTTACTCATGATGTACCTATCACGGACTCTTTCACTCTTACAGGCCTCGGACGGTAAACGGCAACCCTGGTCGCTGGCAAGCGGCACGAGCCACCGTAATGCGATTTTGGCTTCCCGGATATTTTCACTTTCCGACTCAGATATTCTTGTAACGAAAAAAAATTTCGAAAAAATTTTTATTGCGGAAATACACGTTTTAGGATCTCCTGATCACACTGAGACTATTAAAAAAAATAGATTTTTTCAAACTCTCGAATTTTTGTTAACACAATTGCGTTTAAATGGCTCAATAGATTTTAATAAAACTTTATATTTAGATTTCATATTTTTGTCTTAAAATCTGGTTAATTTTTTAACCCAATCGGTTCATGAATAATGATAGTTACCTCTTATAGTTCTATAATTTTTCGTATTATTTAGTATAAATATTCGTTATTCGTAAAAATTAAAAAGATTCTCTAAATGAATCTCACAGGGAATTAAATACTACGTAAAAAAGTTAAATAAATTTTTTCCCTATTTTCGCTCATAAAGGATTTTCGTTCACGATACACGTAGGATTTTGCAATATCCGAATTGCAATAAACCGTTGACATTGACGATAGACGCTTTAGCTTACGCTATGGGCACCGATACTTACTTGTACAGTTACAATTATTACAGAGAACAATTTATTAAAATTGAATAAAATTTATTTTCTTATAATTTTCGTATAAAATAATTGACATAATTAATAATTAATGCACATCTGTGTTGTTTTTTGTTTCCTTTCTATATTTATTAAACATCTATAGAAGGCAAAAAATCAATAAATATGTACATATAAAGGTATGTTAAAAGTTATTAAATTTATACGTACAGTATGTATACTCTTAAATTATTTTGTAATGTCATTTGTATAAATTATGTTTAATTATGGGATAATCAGCTTGACAATAATTTTTTCGATGTATTATATATGTATGTATCTATATGTATAGTTATATACAATATGTGATGCAAAAGTAAATAACAGTATGATAGGATGAAGCGATAGGGCTTATGAAGTGAAGGTTTAGTTTTACATATCACATTTATAACATACATATGTACTATATCTATTTTTTAGGGAAAGACGTGAACGCGAGTTAGAGGAAACGGGAATGAGTGAGAAAGCCAAACGTCTTTCACTTTGTTTTTCACGCACCGCAACGTGGTGTGAGTGCGACAACACACTCAATTTACCGAGATGTTAACAATTTAATAGCTCCGAAACGGGGATCAAATTAATTTTTTTACAATTAGAAGCAAATTCAAGTATTGGATATCCACATTTTCTATCTGTTTCATATAAAACTTTTTCAACGCTTAGTGCAATAAATAAATCAGAAGTATCTGCATTGTGGTGTAATTTACAAGACTTTTAGAAACAAATGTTCATTGTGTTCGTTGGATGATTCGGGTATATTGTACGCAACTGTTCTGACATACACGTATTATTTAGTACTAATAACCCAACAACGTTTTCCCATAAAAGATTATGTCCATATAAACATTTCAAAATTTGTTGCAATCTATCGTTCGAAATGCAATCGTCGTTTATATCACAAATACCAATTACGATTTCGTACCTAACAAATGAATGTAATGAAAGAGTTGTAGCATTGATAAAATATTTTGTTTTATGGACGTCATTGCAAATACGTTGTATAGTTATATGAAAGTAATTATTTCTAATCAGTTCAAATAATTTGTCGTATTAAACTATTCCATACATATTTTTAATGCTATTTGCATCCAATATATCAAATTCTTGAGGTTTCACTATCAACAATCTGCTGAACTTTTTTTTTATACGATTGAGTGATTTTTTCAAGTTTTTTTCTTCGGTACATTTTGATATGTAATCAGGTAAATGCCCAGATAGCACTCGACGTCTATGAGCCGTCTTTAAGACGTCTGTTTCAGACATTCAAGACGTCTTAAAGACGTCTGCTGTTTTCTGAAAGACGTCTTAAAGACGTCTATAGACGTTTTTGAATGTCCTGAGTCAGTAAACCGTACGTCTTTAAGACGTCTTTTAAACGCTGTGTAGACGTCTTTGAGACGTCTTATAAACGCCCTGTAGACGTCTTTTAAACGTCGCGTAGACGTCCATTTCAAATTTTCAAGACGTCTTAAAGACGTCTGCTGTTTTCTGAAAGACGTCTTAAAGACGTCTATAGACGTTTTTGAATGTTCTGAGTCAGTAAACCGTACGTCTTTAAGACGTCTTTTAAACGATGTGTAGACGTCTTTGTAAGACGTCTTTGAGACGTCTTATAAACGCCCTGTAGACGTCTTTTAAACGTCGCGTAGACGTCCATTTCAAATTTTCAAGACGTCTTAAAGACGTCTGCTGTTTTCTGAAAGACGTCTTAAAGACGTCTATAGACGTTTTTGAATGTCCTGAGTCAGTAAACCGTACGTCTTTAAGACGTCTTTTAAACGCTGTGTAGACGTCTTTGTAAGACGTCTTTGAGACGTCTTATAAACGCCCTGTAGACGTCTTTTAAACGTCGCGTAGACGTCCATTTCAAATTTTCAAGACGTCTTAAAGACGTCTGCTGTTTTCTGAAAGACGTCTTAAAGACGTCTATAGACATTTTTGAATGTCCTGAGTCAGGAAACCGTACGTCTTTAAGACGTCTTTTAAACGCTTGGTAGACGTCTTACAGACATCTTTAAGAGTTTTTCAGACTTTCACAACCCCTCAAAGACGTCTTCGCAAGGACTTGATTAGGTCTAACGCAGCTCTTTAAAAGACGTAGTTAAGATGTCTGTATCTTAATAAAAATTAATGAAAAAAAACTTAATATAAATTCATTTCATTTATTTAATTACAATTAATTTTAATTATTGAAGAGCTATACTTATATATAATGTTAAATTATGTTAATGATATACAGTCGGGGACAAAAGTAAGTGGACAGCTAGTGGAAATGGTTATCAGTGAACTTTGGTCAAACTAGTACTATTGTTATAAACTTACATTTATGTATTGTATATTTATTGTGCATACATTATTTAACCAATACTTTAAATTAGTATGTACATTTCTGTAGATGTAATTTTTTTTTAATGAATAGGTCAGCAAATTGTAGAGGGACAAAAGTAAGTGAACATATAATAAAATACATAATAAAATTAATACTTGGAATTGCCGCTTTTTACTTGAATTACTGCTTACAAACGTCTTGGAATACTGTTTTTTACATTTTCAATATAATCTTTACTAATATTTTCGATTGCTGACTGTAAACTTTTGAAAAAATCGATCTTATTATTTCGCTTATCCAATGGAATTTTCGCGTGCAAGAAACTCCATAAGTTCTCTATAGGATTCAAGTCGGGGCTCTCTGTCGGCCATTCAAGCAATTTAATATTGGAATACTCCAAAATTTCTCACTTTTCGTAACAGTGTGTTTGGAGTCATTGTCCTGTTGGAAACGAAATCCTTCATGGATACCCATGTAACGTCCTGCGACGAGCCGCCATAAAAAATTATTTCTTTTATTATATTAATTCTTATTCTATATCCTTATTATTCTATATTCTTCATACCTAAGACATTGTATTAGTAGTAAGACTTGAATGCACGTATGGAGAATGCAAGTATGGACGAATGCAACCTAGTGGTCAGTGAACAAACCAAGTGAAGTGAACGCATGCGCAGTATCATTCAACGGAGCGAGTGAACCGAGTGCGGACCGCGAGCGGATCAAGTGCGCATGCGCGAGACGCACGATCGGCCGAACGGCAAGTGAAACGCGAGTGTAACGCCTGATTGGCGCCAGCTAAATACAAAAGCTAATTGGTGCGCGCAAAGTGCGACATGTGATTGGACCGAGCTAGGTTCACCAAATAGGTATAAATATGGGCCCGCCAGCAGCAGGAGAGCAGAGATCCTCGAGATACCATTGAGAGATCCTCAAGATATCATAAGTACGCACCACTTGAAACAACCCAACTAACTAACATTCACTCCGAGGCGCTCAAATAGGCACCACGCTTAAAATTCCACATCCAAGCCAAATTTCACTCCAAGACGCTTGAACCGGCATCTTGGACTTCCAAAGACATTCAATATCATTCACAATCTACCATCTAAGGCTGCTTAAATAGGCACCTTGGCTACCATCTGGGTATGCTCTAATCAAGCTACCTGGCTTCCATCTGGGGCGCTCAACTAGGCACCTCGGCTACCATCTTAGGCTGTTCTTGACAAAGCACCTGAGCAACGTGGAATCTACAACTAAGGAGGCTTTTAACGGAGCACCTTAGCACCAATCCTAGAAAGCGTGGGCAAGCTGATAGGCAACTGGAAGCTATTGAACCATGAGAGAAGGAACCCTCTCATTCTCTTGACTTAAACATTCTAAATCGACCAAAGTGTCATTCTTTATATATACCGACCTAGCGTCAAATTTATGTTATATTTCTATTTCCTTTTGACTAAGCGTCTATTACTATTTCATTTCGACTAAGCGTCTATTTCTATTTCTTTTCGACTAAGCTATTGTATATATTGTATATATATATATTCGAATATATATATATATCGCTCTGATCGGTAAGAGTTCGAAATATCGTTTCGAATGAAAGAAATAGCATTTAACGCTCGGTCGAAAAGAAATAGTAATAGACGCTTAGTCGAATATAGGTTAGTTAATTTCCTGTTCTATCGACTTAGCGTCACGAGCGAAAATCGAGTAATATCCTGTTTAACCGACCAACGAGTCGTCACGAGATCATTTTCGTTCTGTTACCATTTCACGACACCGCGTCGTACTTGTTCAAACCAAATCAATTCTTTTGAATAAACCATTTTTGTTATTTATCGTTAAAAGAAGGACTCTAGTTTCATGAAATTCATTTCTTTATCGCACGCCACCCGAACCAATCCCACCATTCTACGAGTAACCGCTCTACTTGTGGAATCCCCTGTAATTAACGGCAACGTCTCGTTCGAGAACGTTACACCCACGTCAGCACGAATTGACGGAATCACGAATGCAGATAAGCATACTCATATACTAAATGAAAATTTAGATGGGGCAGTATTAAAAATGGGTCTCGACGAAGGATTTGGTTCCCCACCGGACAATGACCCCAAACACACTGTTACGAAAAGTGAGAAATTTTTTGAGGATTCCAATATTAAATTGCTTGAATGGCCGACAGAGGGTCCCGACTTGAATCCTATAGAAAACTTATGGAGTTGACTGCACGCGAAAGTTCCATTGGATCAGCGAAATAATAAGATCGATTTTTTCAAAAGTTTACAGCCAGCAATCGAAAATATTAGTAAAGATTATACTGAAAATGCAATAAACAGTATTCCAAGACGTTTGTACGCAGTAATTCAAGTAAAAAGCGGCAATACCAAGTTTTAATTTTATAATGTATTTTATTTAGTATGTATTTTATTATGTGTCCACTTACTTTTGTCCCTCTGCAATTTGCTGACCTCTTATTATCGTTATCGTCATCAACATTAAAACTTCTTAGAAATTGCTGCTTTTCTGTCAGCAGCTCTTTTGAGCCAGACCTGTATGTTCGATTCCGTCTCCTTTCGGGAAGTGTGAATTTTTGCCTTCTCTGCAGCAACTTAATAATAAGAATTTTGATAAAACATTATTACAGTGAATTCCCCAGTAATCAATATTAGCCACAGTAAAATAAGGGTAATACTTACCGATTATAAGCCTGGCCAGTTGTAACATATTGTTGCGAGCACCGGGTATAGGCCCGTGCATAGCCGACTGGTGCCCGCAGCCGAAGAGAGAAGACGGTCGGCCTCCGTCAAGAGGACGATCAGGAGGCCGACAAGAAAGAGTCGGATACCGTACGTCCTAGCGTTCGGACGTACGGATCACATAATTGTATACAAGAATAGATAACGGTCGGATAATCTGTGTACATGTGTCATTATTCAACCCGTTGCGTCGGGGTGGCCGGTACGGAAAACGCCCCGGCGCAACAATATTAAACGGTTGCTTCCCTTTCCTCCCCAACCAACTATATTGTAAAGCAATATCATTACTCATTATTGCCGTTAATGTTCGTTTTGTGAAATCATATCCATTGGAGCCGCCAAATTTGGCTAATTCGTTAACCTGCAATATAAAAATTATTTAACACTGACAAAAGAAGTATAATTTCGTTTCAGATATATAGCGAAAGCGAATTTTGAAAAAATTTGAAACTTTGCATTATTTCTACATACAAGATATATATAATTACAAAGATGGTATTTTACTTACTCCATTGTCAAAATCGCGTTCATTTTTTAAAATTTCCTCAAACCGATGAACATCTTCCAAACTGGACAGCGGAAATATAATCTTATATTTCAGGAAAAGTGATGTGTTTTCTCCATTTATTTCCGCCCGTTCGCTCCGTAAGTCTGCGACACAACTTTGCATCTCCACCGTAAAGCTATCCATTTTCTCTGTCATTCGTTTCACCTCTTCTAGCGAGTCCGTCACGAGCGCTCGAAGCATGTGCATCTGAGTCTTCAGAGTCTCCACGTTTTTCCCCTGTAGCGCGCACCCGCTGCACGAAGGGCGTGCGTGTACATCTTCTGTAAATTATTAATAACATTTCATATTTGTTCAGAGTACCTATTCGTGTTAAAGAATATTTCCGCGTATAATATCCTCATACAAATATATTAATTGAAGGGTCGGATGAAATCAGGGGACTACCGCTTGAAAATTGGAAAAATTATTGTCCAAAAGCTAAGAAAGATTGGAAAATTAAATGTTATTAAACTAAATTTTAAAAAATATAGTATTGTAAAGCTCGTCACGACACACATTTCTTCTATTTACAGTTTGTTTATCCAATCTCATAAAAGTCTCATAACGATCCCTTAATATTTACTCAAGTTTCGCAATTTACGTTTAAAGAAATAATGATTTCGGACGACGAAAAAAATTTTTGTTTATAATTTTTTGCTCGAATGATTGAATAAACAAACTGTAAATAGAAAAATGTGTGTCGTGACGAGCTTTACAACACTATATTTTTTAAAATTCAGTTTAATAACATTTAATTTTCCAATCTTTCTTAGCGTTTGAACAATAATATTTCCCATTTTCGAGCGTTAGTCCGCTGATTGCAGCCGACCCTTCAACTTACCAATAGCGATGTGTGTCTGCTCTCTAACTTCATTATTTTCCTTGTCCTTATCTTCGCGTAGTATATTAATACTCTTGTCTGAAAATAAAAATTATTTTTGTCAAATAGATACTAAGTAAATAAAAAAAGGAAATAAATACTTTCAGGTGTTGAAACTTTATAGAGTATATTTCCCCTTTGTAGTCACCCACCGAATTTTTCCACTTTTTTAATTTTCGGCGCCTTTGGTAAATGAATTTCCTCTGCCGACTCCGAATTGCTAGAAGAAACATATTTCTGGATCCTTTTTCGTTTCCCGGTCACCTCCTTATCTGATTGGAGGTCACTCGTCTCTTCCGCCTCTCGGGCCTTCGTTCGCGCTTTTGCGTAATCATCTGAAAGTACATATTAGTAAGTAATTGAATTGCATATTTATCCTCTATAGCAGCGCTGCACAAGGAGCTGTTTTCGGCGCCTAGCGGCGAGCAACCCACCTATCTCGTTGCTAAGGTTAGAATCGGTGAGGAGAACTGCAGTAGTGTATGTGCGTGAACGTAGGCTCGTAGCATCAGTAAATATGGCTGGGTTCAAGTCATACCAAATGCACGTACACTACTGCAGTTCTCTTCACCGATTCTAACCTTAGCAACGAGATAGGTAGGTTGCTCGCCGCTAGGCGCCGAAAACAGCTCCTTGTGCAGCGCTGCTCTATAGTAATTACAACCTACCAAAAATGGCATTCGCGAAAATAGAGATTTCGTATTTCGTCCAGGCGGGGTTGACCGGCACACACTTTTTCAAAGCGGTGGCGAGTCGTGGGAAGGGCGGCGTAGGCCAGAAACAAAAATTGTCCTCTATCCAGTGAGACGGTACGGCTTCGACCGTTTTGTCGTGAAGAAACATCACGATCGTCCACCTTGCGACCATATTTGCGCGCTAAACTGCAAATATAGTACGACATTGATATTAAACATCTGGTTGTAAGGCCCGGTGCAGGCGGGCGGTTTGTGGGAGTTTGCCCCCGCGAAAATATAAAATTGTGTTCTAGCAATCTAAACTGTCGCAAACCGCTAGTCTGCACCGGAGTAGTAGGGCTATGGGGATTCTAACGCACTTTCAAGGTCATGTCGGGGGAAGTTACCGACAGCCGATAAGTTACCTATTGTCGGTAAGGAAGGAAATATTAATTTTTAAGATCCTAATTTAAATGAAAAAAAAAAATCCACCGCCGAAATATTTTTTTCACAAACCAATATTTTTTTCACAAACCAATATTTTTTCACAAACCAATATTTTTTTCACAAACCAATATTTTTTCACAAACCAATATTTTTTTCACAAACCAATATTTTTTCACAAACCAATATTTTTTTCACAAACCAATATGCGACGGAAATCCCCCCCCCCCCCCCCCCAAGGCGGATGACGCCACAGAGATGAAGCTTATCGCGCGATTACGCGTAACTCGAAACCTCTGGAGCAGCCGTGCAGGGTGACGTCATGTAGCAGCGGGAATCATAGAAAGAATTATGCAGCGTCAGCAGAAATGCTGAATCTTAAAATTATGAGGAAAGGGAGGAGGAGGACGAGTAAATAAAATTGAGAAATAATATATGGTTAAGAAATATATATTATTACAAAAAAGAAAAAATATAAAAAATAAAATACAATATAATAATAAAAATAGAATATAATAAAGAATATAATAAAATAAAAGAAAAATTAAAAGAAATAGTAAAAAGAAAAAAAGAAAAAATAGAAAGAATATAAAAATATAATATAAAAGAATATAAAAAGACAATATAAAAATATAAAAAAAATATAAAGAATATAAAATACAATATAAATAGTAAAAAGAAAAAAAGAAAAATAGAAAGAATAGAAAAATATAATATAAAAGAATATAAAAGACAATATAAAAATATAATATAAAAGAATATAAAAGACAATATAAAAATATAAAAAATATAAAGAATATAAAATACAATATAAATATAAAAAATGTAAAAAAGTAAAAACTAATCAAAACGAAAACGACGTTCACGTTCGAGGTCTTCAGACATTGAAGGTGAGGGGGGTGATGGGGGTGGCGATTCTGTGTCCATCACCCACGACGGTGACGGGGACGATGAGGGCGATGGAGGCCGCGGCACCCAATACGGGGACCACCGCGAACCAATATTAGGTCCCTGTCGCCGCATCCGCGCAGCCATCATGGGGCCAAGCACTGGTCCCGACCGCCGCATCTGGACCTGAAGTGCCTCCAGGTCCGCCAGCGAGACGTCTAGATTGTACAGCGGCGTGTCCTAGATCACAAACACAAACGTCGATATAATATTAATACATTAAGCATATTAAACATAAAATTTATAAAACAATGCAAACTACTACATACCACTTGCGGCGGCGACGGCGGCGACGGGGGTGGCGGCGAAGGTGACGAAGGCGGCGACGGCTGCGGCGAGCCCCAATCCGCGGACCACGTCGGGGATTGAGGTGGCAACGGCTGCCATATATACCGGTCCATCAATTCCATAGGCGATGGTGGTGGCGAACGCTAGACGTAGAAACCCACGATTTAATATTGACACGACCGTATGACTTGAGCTTGCTCGATTTCAAAGATTAAACGCGATAAATGTAAAAATATTGTTTTTGTACATACCTCGGGGTCGCACTCCGGCGCAATCCGTTCTACTCCCATAACGTTATAGCACAAAACGTATAAAAAACAGAAAAACACACAAAACCGAAAAAAATTTAAAAACTCCGCCACGAGCTGTAGCTGTCGACGTCGGTGAGCAACTGACCTCGCAGAGCGTTCAGAAAATTTATCCTATGTGGGTCCATGGTGAATTTTCACAGGCTATCGGCTTCTATTTCTTCGAATTATACATTGGGCACCCTTTTCTTCGAACGTATCATGTGACCGAACCATTCAGTGTTTACATATCAGGCATCTATCGAACTGCTTTGAACGCGTATCGGATGTATATGTAGGAGGTTGAGTGTGGGGAGGGTGAAGAAAAAAATTTGTGCATTAAAAATTGATTATATTTTATTTATGCAATTCTCTCTGGTGTTTAGACTACCAGTTGAATATTTTAAATACATTTTGCAAAGCACAATGCTTCGCGTGTCTGCTACATCGCAGAGTATTAACTACATTTAGCTTATTTAGAGATTTGATATCCTCGTAGTCAATGTCCAGCGTTTCAATGACCACGTCCGCTCTCGTATTTTCATCGAGGAAATCCACAAGCCAGTCGCGTTTCTGCAACCCTTTAACGTATACGATATGGGATGCGTCATCTTCTTCGTCGATCGCATCAGCTACGGCTTTCGTAATCAGCTGTTTAGCCATACTGTACGGAACGTCTCCATCTTCCCACCGTAGTCCATGATGTTTTGCCACCAACCATCGAATGCTTGATTTGTCGGATTTTGTAAGAAGATATTGCGGCATCGAACTCCCAAACATATAGTGCGAGAGAATTGTTCCCATTCGTAGGACAGCCACTTCCTTGACAACAAATCTTCCGTCGACGATGAACCCTTGCAGGTCAACAATTGTTGGTACATCCATTGTCGATACAATTTTAGAGATACGCTCGCTTCCAAGACATATGGGAGAATGCAGTCTTTCTTGTAAAGCATCTCGATTTTTACGATGAAATTTTTTGTATGAATTTGACACAGGAGAGGGCGGGCAAGTAGCGTGACAATTTAATTTATTTTGCGCACCACGTTTGTCAGCGGATTGTATTCAACCACCCGATCGTGTAGAATCAGACAGTATGCCGTAGTATTTACAGGTACATTCTCTTTACACTCGAATTCTATGCGCACGTCCACGGTACCATTCTTGATCGACTCATTTTGTCGCGAACAATCAATCACCACGAGAGGACCAAATTGTAAAAATTCAGCCACGGTGAATAATGCCTCGTTGCAACTATGTCCATAATACGATTTACGGAAATGTGTATACATGTTAAACAAGATAGCATGTCTATTCTTGTCAAAGTCCAAGTTCACATCATCGTATGGGTAAATTTTAAAAATAAATGTTATCGGCGCGTAGGCTCGGTCAATTACATAAAAGTTATTTTACAATTTTAAGTTCAAATTTCCAACGTTTCGGTCATAATTGAGACCATTATCAAGGAAATAATAATTTAAAACAAAAACTGCGTTCACTTTTATAAACTCCGCAACGTATTCGACGTGCGAAACATGAGTCGGTTGGCGGATGACTGAGGTAAACAGCCAACAGCAGGCATAAACACCAGAGGGTAAAACCAAGTATGGTCTACACAGCGACATATAGTGAGAACCGTTAGTTGTTATGACCAATTGAAAAACAAAAACTAAACCACCTCTCAACAAAATGCCAAAACACAGATTCTTGTCCTAAAAACAAATGTCAAAAACCAAATATACATATTACATATAAATATGTAATATTGTCCAAATCATAAAACAGGGGAAACAAAAGAAACTCTAATAGAGAGATAGCATCATTATACCTTACTTTTTCAGTAAAGTTGCGTAATAATCTTGTATTTTAGGTGTTTCATACCTAAGGTTTACGCTAGGTTGTTTAATCATGTGCAATGTCTCTAGTAGAATCCTCTGGTTCAATTTGGTCTCTCTATCAACAACCTTGACACTGTCGAAGTCAAATCTGTGGTCAAATTCTAGCGAATGTTTCGTTAAGGCAGTATGTTGAAAGGAGGGTAGAAAAATGTTCCTCTTGTGTTCATAAATACGCCTTTCTAAAAGTCTGGATGTCTGCCCGATGTAGGTCTGATTACAGCCCATACAAGGAATGGAATAAACAACATTGGAATTTTTAGACAACGGTATTTTGTCCTTAATAGGAGGAAACAATTGTTTAGTATATACTGGCAATCTAAAGATGGTGTGTATTCCAGCTTTTCTAAAAATTCTTCTTATGTCATTCGAAAAGTTGTTAATAAAAGGTACGACCACAATATTTTTCCAACTAATTGGTCCAATTTTTTTGTTTCTCTCTTCTCTACGCTTTTCCACAAGTAGTGGATGATAAATCTCAAACACCCGTTCCCGAATGATTGTCGAGATCATCTCAGTAGGATAACCATTGCGTTTTAGTGTATCTTTAATGAGAAGCAAATTGTTTGGTCGAAATTTTGGGTCCGCAAGTAGTATGGCCCGATCTATTAAGCCTTTTATTAAACCTATTTTATGTTGTATGGGATGAGCAGAGAAAAAATTTATATATCTACCAGACCAACTCGGTTTATGATACCAATTGGTAATTAATGTATTGTTTGTTCTGATAACTAAAGTATCGAGAAAACTTAGACACGAATTCTTTTCAATCTCGTATGTAAATTGAAGTCTGTCATGAAAACTGTTGAAAGCATCCAATAATGTTTGTACATCTTCCAGTTTAATGCACGTGATAATGTCATCGACATATCTTTTGTAAAAACAAAGTTGGAACGGTACCTTTGAGAGTGCAACAACCTCCAACCTCTCCATCACTAAATTGGCGATGACCGGAGAAATTGGAGAACCCATGGCTGTTCCAAAAACTTGCTTATAGTATACTCCGTCAAACGAAAAAACATTGGCTTCCAGCACAAATTTGACCGCCTGGAGAAAATCGTCTCTACTGATTCTTGTGTGTTGTTCAATTTCACTCCAGCGAAGATGTAATACCTGTAAAGCTAGATCAGTGGGAACGTTGGTAAAAAGAGAGACTACATCAAGTGATATCAAACGCATGGAATCTTCAGGAACTTGTACTTTCCTAATTTCTCTGCAAAATTGCCAACTATCAATAGTGTGATACTGAGACTTCCCTACTATCTTACTGAGTATTTTTGCCAAAAAACCCGATAATTTATATGTAGGACCACCTACAGAAGAAACAATAATTCTCCAGGACAGTGATTCTTTGTGTGTTTTTGGAAGCGCATACGCTCTAGGTACGACAGCATTATAAGTTTTTAAACATTTACCTACAGCTTCACTTATTTGTTTTTTCCTCACAAAATTGGAAATGATAGAATTCGCCTCTCTCTCAAAAGTACACGTGTATTCAAACTTACTGACTCTATATGTAGTAGCATCCTTCAACAGTTTCATAACTTCCGATATATAAAAATCTTTTTTAACTAAAACGGTAGTGTTACCCTTATCAGATTTAAGAACCAATAAGTTGTTATTTTTTTTAAAAAAATCTTTAGTTTCAATGACTTCCGATTTAGACAACAGTAGGTTATTTGACTTAGTCGAATTAGTGGTGTAATAGATTGCCAGTATATACTAAACAATTGTTTCCTCCTATTAAGGACAAAATACCGTTGTCTAAAAATTCCAATGTTGTTTATTCCATTCCTTGTATGGGCTGTAATCAGACCTACATCGGGCAGACATCCAGACTTTTAGAAAGGCGTATTTATGAACACAAGAGGAACATTTTTCTACCCTCCTTTCAACATACTGCCTTAACGAAACATTCGCTAGAATTTGACCACAGATTTGACTTCGACAGTGTCAAGGTTGTTGATAGAGAGACCAAATTGAACCAGAGGATTCTACTAGAGACATTGCACATGATTAAACAACCTAGCGTAAACCTTAGGTATGAAACACCTAAAATACAAGATTATTACGCAACTTTACTGAAAAAGTAAGGTATAATGATGCTATCTCTCTATTAGAGTTTCTTTTGTTTCCCCTGTTTTATGATTTGGACAATATTACATATTTATATGTAATATGTATATTTGGTTTTTGACATTTGTTTTTAGGACAAGAATCTGTGTTTTGGCATTTTGTTGAGAGGTGGTTTAGTTTTTGTTTTTCAATTGGTCATAACAACTAACGGTTCTCACTATATGTCGCTGTGTAGACCATACTTGGTTTTACCCTCTGGTGTTTATGCCTGCTGTTGGCTGTTTACCTCAGTCATCCGCCAACCGACTCATGTTTCGCACGTCGAATACGTTGCGGAGTTTATAAAAGTGAACGCAGTTTTTGTTTTAAATTATTATTTCCTTGATAATGGTCTCAATTATGACCGAAACGTTGGAAATTTGAACTTAAAATTGTAAAATAACTTTTATGTAATTGACCGAGCCTACGCGCCGATAACATTTATTTTTAAAATTATACATTACTTCGGTCGAAATTCGGAATCATTTTATCGTATGGGTAAAATTCCGAGTTGAGAAAAAGTTTCGCGTTGGTCAATTTGCAGTGGTCAAACCGAGTAACATCTTCGATCATCACATTCTTTCGAGCAGTCTGTAGAGCAAAGATAACGTATCGCGGCTTCTCCAGCTGTGCAGATGCCTTCACGGCCCACGAATGCTTGGTTGTGCTCTGTAAGAGAGGATACTCGTACAGATCCCACGAGCGAAAACTAATGCTCAGGTTTTGTCCACTTTCCAAAGCATGTAGCAACGATAGCTTATTAACATCGTTCAGCGTCACATGAGGCATCCGCCATTGCACTTTAAGTAATTCAATTTCTGGTTCCAACGTCAATGATCCTATTAGAGAATTGTTATCGTTGCGCGATCGTATTAAAATCAATTCGTGACGCGCATTAATAATCATGCGTTTATAGTCCTCGCAAAATCCCAGCAAATATTTGAGCGGGATGCAAAAATTGAAATGATTTTTCACTTTTAGTCCATCGCGTCGTTTCAAGCCCCATCCGGCATTCTCCATATTTTTGTCTTCGTCAGATGTCAGTGATACATAGTTTTTAAGCGTGCTAGTGATTCCAACGTTTCTGTTGCGATCAATATCCACACCATTCAGCTCGTATCGAATCTCGTCAAATAAGAACGCCATGCAATTATTTCCCAACGTCATCGTTAATGCATCGTTTGGCTTATTTATCGTTAATTTCCCCTCCACGTAGAGGTAACTTTCACACGGCAATGTGTATAAATCCTGATGCTGTATAGGTATTCTTATCTCATCGCTGTATCCAAACGTCGTGTTGACGTATGGGTTGTACGTGTGAGTCTCGAGCTTGACGATCCGATCATCAAACGTCGGCTTCCCTCCAATGCTTAGAATGTCAGCCATTTTTCAACTTATATGCGCACAACGAATCCCAATGATTTCAAAAATGCAATGTTCGCAGCACTGAGCCTCTTCTTTTTAGCGTAATCAGAGCTGTTGCAGTTGTTGTTGTTGTTGTTGTTGTTGTTGTTGTTGTTGTTGTAAACAATTTCACTTGGAAGAAACGGGTTTCTGGAGTCGTACAACACAAGCATCTCTTACGTTCGCACCACGCGTATTATCGCCGTCGTCGCATGTGCAGTCTGATGGTAATCTCTTCACCTCGAAAATCGAGCAACCGTCCGTCTTGATCCACAACGCGTATCGTTAGATCCGTAATGACCCGTGCGGTGATCGGAAGGTAAATGATCTGTGCGGGCGTTTCCGATATCTTATATCCTGGAGGGACTCCCGGAGAAAATTCATGTATCGTATGTACGCGCCTCCCATTGTTGTACGCGCCAGTGGTCACGCTACATTCTACGCGAATAATGTTCACGTTCATGATATTAATTGGATCGTCCGATTCATGACACCGCCCTGGTTCTAATACCCGATTCATCGAGAATCCCAATAGCGATCCAATGTTATTGCGCTTCGTAAAATCTACGGTGAACGAACAGTACAGTCCGCTTTTCATGGTGTTGTTGTTGGGGCGCAACACTATAGGATACACATCGTTATCACCATCATCCTTGTTGTCATCGAGATTTTTAGGATACCGCTCGAGTAATCGCTGCCTCAAATACTTGGCAATGGCATCTAGTTCGTAGGAGCCGTGTGGAATCCTAATAGTTTCAGGAGTGGGGGCAACACTGCTGTTTTTGATGCCATAGTTTGAGGTGAAGTAGAATTTATCGTTGCTCCAGTCGATGTTCGGTATTGTATGATAAGTTTCAAAGGTTGTTAGACCAAGCTCGTAATCATCACCGCTCAAATCTATGGGTGGAAAGTAGCTCACCGCGAGGGTGCTGCTCTTACCGGTTAGAGTGAATGTTAACGACATATTCCGCTGAAACTGTTCGACTAGTACTGAATCAGAGTGGTGGAAGTCAACCCTTAAATTCGGTGCCAATCGTTTGTAGAAAGCGTAGACATAGTTGTCCGCAATTGCTCTGATTGTACTTCTGATACGACGTTCGATTGTATTCGATTTTCACAGCATCTTTATCCAGATATTGTACCAATTCTCTAGGCGGTCGAAGATTCCCAAAGCTGTCGAAATATATAGCTCGACACTCTCTCTTCGCATACGCCACCCAATGAGTCCCCGGTCCCTCGACATTGTCCAAATTTATGATCCCACTCTCGTTTCGATGTACTCCCCCGACAGGTAGCGCATTGCGCATGAAAACACCTCTAAAGAATGGAATACGCATACGTTTTACCAATTCCTCTAATTGCGCATCGGTAGTTACGCCTACTGTCATTTTTATTTCCTTTTCGACGTTTTTTTTTTTCGTTTCGATATTCCCTGTCCGCGCTTGTACGGTGTGAGATAAAGTCCACGACCTTCCATGGAGCGATTATGACGCTGCATTTCCCGCAGCTGATGTTGCGCTGCCGTATTATCGTTTACCGCCTTGACGATCCCCGCCGCTCCACCAGCTAACGATCCGAGAACACCTAGCAGTGGGAGAAGTGGTAATATATCGCCACGTTTTGCTATCGGAAGAATCCGCTTTTTCGATGCTCTCTTTGGAGTTCTTTTGCGAGTTTTTGTTTTCATCCCCATTCCGATTTTCGTCTTGGCCTTCATAGCTGCCCAAATAGCTGTAGCAGCACCTCTTTCACCCAGAGTCGAGTCTCGCGCAACGATGCGTTTTCGCGCTTTGTTAGCGAGAACGTTATCTGCCGCGTGCCGTTCACCGAGATCGTTACTACGCGAATATGCAATATCGTGTTCGCGACACGCTGCGTCCAACGGATTGATGCCTTGATCATCTCTAGCCAATCGTTTTATCAGATGAGTTCCTGGGCCACAAAACTGGTAACCCGGGATATGTAATTCAATAGGTAGCGCGTTTATCGCCCGATTTAACAAACCACAACCTGTTTTTACTCTCGCCGACGACATTCGTCACAGTTTTTAATCAATGGTGCTGGACCGTCGATATGCGTTCGCTGCCAAGGGCGATTATAATGTTCCAGACACCGACGATACTGTCGAACCTCAGAATCGGCTTTTATATGCTCGGGGAGTCTGTTCCATAACTGATCAATGTGTCTGCTAAACTCTCGCAGTAGAATAATCTTTGGTATATATTTCAGCTGCTCAGAGGTTAGGTCTCGAATATCACAATTATCCGACAGAACCAGAAGCATTTTGAATACTGAGCTGTTTTGCTTCGGCGCGGACATATAAATATGGCGCGTCGCCGCTTCGACGTGTCAAATCATTTTTCGCAGTTCGCGGAGAGGATGCGATTCGTGCGACAACCTGTAACGATACGCGTGACAAATTTCGATGATAAATCGCAAATGATGTCCTCGAAAACAAGACGCATACATGGCAGCATGCTACCAAACACTATACGCTGCCTCATTTGTGGTCCATCAAATTGTGGAAAGACCAACGTGCTGATGAACTTGTTGGAAAGTCCACACGGCGTTCGCTTCGACAACGTGTACGTGTATTCCAAGTCGTTGCAACAGCCAAAATATCTGTATTTGGAGAATTTATTGACTCCGATAGATGAAATTGGCTACTTTACGTTTTCGAATAATAGTGACGTCATCCCACCGAGCGAATCGCTTCCGAATTCTATTTTTATCTTTGATGACGTTGTATGTGACAAGCAAGATACGATAAGGGAATACTTTGCAATGGGACGCCACTCGAACGTCGACTGCTTCTATCTCTGTCAGACGTATGCAAAGATTCCCAAACATCTTATACGCGACAATGCGAATCTATTGATTCTGTTTAAGCAGGATGGTACCAACTTGAAACATGTGTACAACGATCATGTAAACACTGATATGTCTTACGAAGATTTCTGCGCGTTGTGTCGTAATTGTTGGCAACGGGAGTATGGTTTCGTGGTAATAGACAAGGATAGCACGATGTCCAATGGACGTTATAGAAAGGGATTTAACGAGTTTGCCATACCATGAGATTGTCACTTGTCGTCGACACGTCGGTGGGAAAGCAACGCCTGCGGTACAACGATGATTGATATCGATAGTCTGGAGATTAAGGATCGCGAGAGAATAGTGAAGGAAATTGCAAAAACCAGCGAAGCCATCCGCAAGAAATATCAGGCTTTGAAGACCGGCAAGATGGAGGAAGATATCGCGTTGGAGAGATACTTTAAACCTATCGTCGAACCCCTAAAACATATGGTGGAAAATACTACAGCGGTAGAAGCTGACGACGCGCCACCGCTGATGAGCACAGACGTTGAAGGGAATGAAACATTAACGCCTAAAACAAAGAGGAAACGATCATACAGGTCATCGAAAAAATCACTCGTAACCTCCACACCAGTTCAATCGAAGCGGAAACGGCAGAATGTCGCGTCAAACGATTCCATGGTTTCTTCAACACCAATAAATACATTTCCCGCTGTACAGTCGGTCGCAACCAATGATGACGACGTTTTCGAAACTTCTGCCGATGAGTCGTTTGCAACATCTGTTAGACATCAACTCCAAACATCCAAGGGACGACAAACGTTGCGCAACCATTTCGGTCCGCTGGGTCAAAGATATATGAACGCAATCCTAAGTAGTGATAAGGATATGACCATGGACTATGTGTATGGCATATACTTTGGTGGTAGTGGACCGATGCTTGGGGATAAGGCTTTCGATATAGACAAGGATGATAATATAATCATCGATGATGTAAAATACGGAGGAACATCCGGTCTTTATGAACTGATTTTTAAGAGAATTCCCGACGATACCACATACACCGATGCCGATAAACAAAAATATAAAAGTATACTGCTGACGACGAATGCATACAGACGCGGTCATGATGCTCAAAATCCCATATTGGGTAACAAGGGATACAAGTACAAACATGTAATTGCACCGCTACTCCCTCGTGTATCGGCTAGTAGGGCAGGGAAAGGTCTAACAACACCGCGAGTCATGGTGGTAAACGATAACAAGATCGATTACGTGCACTGGGACGATCCCAACGAACTGGTGGATCGATTCCGTTTGCTGGAAGCGTCGCGTCAGGCGGGTAACAACTCGCACGACAACGAAATTCTATCGATTATCGAGGAACTCCGCGAGGCAGGCCTCGTTATAAATTAAGCCGCGCGCCTATGATGTGCACTGTATGCATCGAGATGCCGATCAACAAATTTGGAGTGTCGCTCGAGAAGAGTGGAGCATCTAGAATGGACTACAAATGGAGCGGTTTGCTTCGAAATTATATGCGAGATAACGCTCTTTGCGTGACCGGTGCTGACTTTGATGCAAAATCACGCAAGATACGACGCGTAGCTCAGCCGGTGGCTGACACCGATGCTGTCAATAAACTATACATGGAAAAGAGTATTAAACTTTTGAGAGAGCAGCAGGAAGAATTAGAGAGGAAACTGATCGTGCTTCAGAGAGATATGCTGACGTTGCAAAACAGCGTTCAAAAGGTGTCGAATTCTATTCCGCAGAAACATGATCAGAATTTCCTCGGGGCGGGTGGGAGCACATAATGCATGTGCACGATAATTATCGCACCATTCGTGTCAAAGACACCTATGCGATCAAACATGCCGCCATTATCGAAATCCAAGAGTAAAGAAGAAAACCACAGCCACAAGAAGCGACAACTTGTTGAGGAATTGCATGCTCCAGCTCGAAGACATTTCCCACGGAGGCGCGTCATAGTGCATGGATATGATGATTTGTGGCAAGCTGACGTTGTAGAAATGCGTCCGTACTCGCGATTCAACCAAGGTCACTACTACATACTCACAGTCATCGATGTGTTGAGCAAGTATGCATGGGCGTTGCCGCTCAAGACTAAAAGTGGTGCTGAGATTTTACAACGCCGATGTGCAGAAACTCTTGACAAAGCATGGCATTAATCATTATTCGACGTATTCGGTGATGAAGGCCTCCGTCGTGGAACGTTTCAATCGAACTTTGAAGAACAACATGTGGAAAATGTTTACGCTCAATGGAACTTATAAATGGACCGATGCGCTACCGCGTCTACTTGCAGAGTATAACGCACGAAAACATAGAACCATCAAAATGCGTCCTCGCGATGTTACCCCTGCGATCGCCGATAAGCTGCTAGCCACCGTATACAGCAACATAAAGATCGCAGCTCCAGCAAGATTCAAATTGGACGAGTTTGTACGCGTGAGCAAATTTAAAACCATCTTCGATAAAGGCTATACACTGAATTGGACAACGGAGGTGTTCAAGATAGCCAAAGTACAGGCAACTAATCCCACGACGTATCTGCTCGTCGATTCCCGCGGAAAACCAGTCGCCGGAGGATTCTATGAACACGAGCTGCAGCGCGTCACCGATCCTGATGCGTATCTGGTGGAGAAAGTGATGCGTAGGAAGGGTGATAAGATATATGTTAAGTGGCTGAGGTTTGATAAATCATACAATTCATGGATATATAAAAATAATGTATTGTAAAATAATAATAATACATGGCTCAATAAAAATAATGTATCGGTAAAATAAATACATGTATATACAATTTTATTGTATGCAATAATTCCAATATTTATAAGTACAAGTTAATAAATACAATAATAGTAGTATAGTAAAGAGAGTTCTAACCCAAATTTGAGTTTTTGGGAGGGGGAAATCCAAAATTTGGGTTAGAACTCTCTTTACTATTAACTCTATTAACTCTATTAACTCTATTACTATTAACTATTTATTAACTCTATTCTACAACGGAATTTTATAATGTCCCCAGGGCAGAGTGTAGACCGAATCGGGTACGATATACCGCTTGTCATCGTATGGACTTAGAGCGATTTTGGATTCTGAAATGGTGTACACTTTGTGCAATTTAGACCGAATGCATGATTGCCTACGAACCATTTCGATCTCCTTTTGCAAACACTCCGCGTAGTCGTCAAAAGTTATCGTCCTAGCTATGACATTGGTCTTGACACCTTTTGCCTGTTTCGTATCTTTTTTACCATCTACGCGGAGTGCGTACATTTTCGCTCTAAGACCTGCGAATTCGGTCATTATCGCACCGTTATTTTCGTCCTTCATCAAGCCTGGAACCTTCTTATTTAAGCGCGGCATATTATATGTATTGTCGATGGGATAATCGGATGTATCGAATCTATCGATATTGCGTTTCATGGTCTCGTAGATATCTTCGCATTGAATGTGATAAATGAGGCTGTCAGTGTCGGTATACAGAATTTTACAATTTTGAGCGAGCAGGGGAGACATGTACTCGTGGTGAAATTCATACAAACAAATTTTTTATATGTCCAGAATGCACATACCCACGTATATCGGTTTGTTGAATTTCACCTCGAGTTTTTGCAATTCAACAGCTATTAAATTTTCTGAAAAAACACTTCTGCTGTGGAAATTCGGTTTAGCGATCATTGCCTCCGCGCCATATCGTCCATCCCAATGTGTTAAAAGTTTTACGTCCACATGGTTTCGCACATTTTCCATAGTTTTACCAAATACCGCGTTGTTCATCAATTTATACAAATTTTTCTCAAAATCGTTTGTCGCGCCTGTTCTGAACCGTGTATTTAGTTCGATGTAATCGCGGAGCCAGGGAGATTGAGCGAATTGAAGCACGCGGTGTATCTTTGTAATACGAAGACCGTGACGCGTGCACTGCTGCAGGTTGCGATAATGGATAACGTAACGCTGCTTATCGTATAATGTCGCGAGTAATTTGTCCTGTCTGCTGCCAGGTGGTTTAGTACGCGTCGGGCAGAACGGTAGATCTGTATGAGCATCGTGCAGTCGTTGCGGATATTCCAGATCTACCTCGAGAATGTATCCCGTGGGCGAATCGATAGCGATCGAAGACACGTCAAAATTTGCAACATCTTCAACCCATTGAAATTTAGCGTATGGTAGGGGCTGACACATAGCCCATCCATACAAATTGTTCACGTCAAAGTACATCAAGTACGATGACTGTTCCGATGTGTCGTAAGATGGCATGTACTTGTTATTGGCATGTGCGTATCTTCCGGAACATTGACTTAAACCTCCGCGTATACCACGTTCGATAAACATGACCATATCGACGTCGGTGAGCAATTCGAATGTAATTTTAGTATGTTTTAGCATGGCATCCCACGTGAAACCAGGTAATGTATAATAATGCGCTGAATCTAATCCGTAACTCTTTATACAACTTTCGCGAAAATTTTCAAAAATATCTGCCAATAACAATACATCTGTTTTCAAATACAAGTCGCTGTATTCGCCCAAGGTTCTAATCCCGAAACGTTGCCAGACAGTCTCGGCGTGCGCGTAATCGCTCTCGGATACAGTCTCACCCGTTAACGAACTGTAGAATGACTCGCGCGGTGGTAAGCACGGGTCCTGCTGCTTGTTCGCGCAATCAAGGTATTCATATGGAAAGACACCCTTTCGCGTTAATAAATTGAAATCTTCAATGGATAATGTTTCAAATTGGGATCGTAAAATTTTTAATTGATCTGTGTTAAGGAAAGATGCTAATTTGTCGAGACTGGTATTGAGAAATTTGTATGAATCGATGAATCGCAATTTAATATGATTTCGCGAGTCTGATTCAGCCGGATCTTCAACATTTTTTGTGAAAGAAATATACTTTTCCTTAGTTACTGGTAATACATCAACGTGACCTTTGAAAGCGGTAGCTATTTCCTCGATAATGAAATGTGAATCGTAGCCAGATAAATTATGAAAAACTAAGGGGATGTAAAACGCATTTTTATATTTTAAATTGCATGTCGAATGTGCTGGTCCTCTAAACCGCCCGGATCAATGACAATGATCGCGAACTCGTACATGTGATGTATTGCGAAATGTCATCCACTGGTCTTTTGTCAACTTTTCCATAGAAGTATTATTGATTAGAATGGGCTTGGTAAAATCTGCAAAATTTTTTAGTTCATCGACGAACCATGAAATACAATCCGCGTCGCGGCGACATCGATACATCGATAGTGATGTATCGTACGAACAATGCATATAACATGCAATGCTGTGCACTTTATGGTGCTGGTACGCGTGTAATTTATTATCACCCATCCTGCGGTCATCCGTTTTCTCGATGATGCACTCGAGATCTGCATAAACCACGAATGGATGTCGCTCCTTCATGCAGTGGTTCTTGAAACTGAGGAAATTGTTGCCTTCGCTGGGCAGCAGAATGGCACAATCGTTCATATTCCCACAGTCCACTGCATGGGCCTCCAGCTTCTCGGCTGATCCAAAGTAATGCAAGCATCTGTAAAAACAAAAAAAATTTATTTAATTTTTTCACGAGACATTTCAATATGCCATAAGTTTATATACGTACCGGTCGCAGATGAATTTCTTTTCTCTGTGCTTGCTCAGCTGCATGCTCACCAGTCGGGACAAGTTCTTGATTAGCACGAAGTGTCCTATATCGCCATGCTCTTGATCAGGTGTGTAGAGCAGGTTGACGTGTCGATCCCTCTTTTGGTTGGCGAGACGCAGCGGAAAGACCGCAACAGTTATCCTCTCGGTGTTCTTCTCCAATCGCTCCTCAAAACTGTACACGTTGATGGAGTGTTACGTCCTGAAGGGACTGCCTGTAAATCACCCCGAGCGGCTGGAGTGACTTACCGGGTTCTTGCTCTGTCAAAGGGCTAAGGCCCACCTTGACTATACTTACCGGGAGTAGAAAGGAAGAAAGGGGTTGAAATAAGGCTTGTACAAGGGAATTGAGAGGAACAATAATGATCGCTTATATTCTTAATAAAGGTTAGTGGTTAGGTACATACCAGGAGACGGCGCTCCGTCTCCGTCGCTGTTCTGGGGGCGTTCGCTTTGCCGCCGGACCTGTCGTAGGTCGTGTTCGCTCGCGTTTCGGGCTCGGGTGACGCAGGGATGTCGCTGGGCCTGGCGTCCGTCGTCTCGCTGCGCTCGCTCCGTCGGGGTTCTTCGCGATCGCGGTGGTCTGTATCGGCGCGTGAGTGCTCACCCGGCGAGGCCGTTTCCTGTGTATCGGATGGAGATACGCTCCGCCTAACCAGATCGACCGAGCGCGATTCGCGATACCGGACACTGAAGCGAAGACGCGATCTAGACGGCAACGCTCGCCGTCGCTACTCCCTAGCTCGAAGTCACAAAATCGAATGCATGCTATCGAGTCCGCGGTTGAGGACCGCGCCTCGCCTTTTCGAAATCGATCGGGGGGAGAAATCGCCCGGTCGGCACCTGGCGGTCGCTGCCTCTTATTTGGCAATATCGGGGCCCGGGCCGTCAACGGTCACGTTGCGCTTACGACGAACCTCCGCGGTTCGTCGACCTGCCCGACACGCGCGAGGCGATTCCGCTGAATCGCCGATTCGGAGGAAAGCGACGCGAGGACAGTGAGCACGGGATGGACCAGAAGGGCCCATGTAACAGGAGATTTCGTTCTGCCGCTCAAACGTTCCAATTTGTTTCAGGGACATTGGAAACTCAATACCTTGGAGATTTAATACGGAAGCATAGTGCGGGTATGAACTTGGACGCGCGGTGTCTCGTTCGGCAGGATGGAGAGCGGCGACCACTGCCCACGCTAAACATGCATTGTCCTCGGATTGTACACTAATTGTAGCCTTCTTTAGCGACAATTTCCGCGGTAACTTGATATGACATCCCGCGCGCAGCGGATTGTACTTGTTGACGTTGATGGTTAGATTTAGGATTCTCGTCAATGCCCATCCGCTGTCGCGTTCCTGGAACTCTTCCAACGATGCCAGGGTGGGTTCGATGACACATCGCTGATACCACTCATGCAGATTGGACGTGCGGAAGAGTTCGCAGTTTCGGGTATTGATGCTTTTACAAGCATGCTTGTCACCCGCCACAAATTCGGCGTTAAACACCGTGTTCACTTTGAGGTTTCGATGTTTCCTCAAAGCATCCTGCACATGCTCCAGCACAATGGTCGCCGCATCTTGAAGGAAGTTGCGCGGCTCGATGTAATTTGAATTTAGCACTGCACCAGTTAATACGCGGGTATCGAACGCAGTGTCTATTTCACGCCACAAAAGTCTTGTGCTCGAATGTCCGGCACCTTCACGCACGAAACGTCCGCGCAACGAATACTTCAATCCTTCGAGCCGCGCGATTCGAGCAACCAGCGATTGCCGGACACCGATCGATAATCGAGGACGTTTCACTCGACTGTGTTCTTCTAAAGATTCGATACACTCGTTGCATCGTTCTTCCCACGCGATGTATTCTTCTCGCGAAATCAATCGTACAGATTGATCCAACAATTGGCGTTCTATTTGCGCGAATTCTTTCATGATCGTAAATGGAATGTAAATGTAATATCTTTTCCGCGCAACACGTCGCAACACGTCGCAACACGCCGCAACGATTTGAGGCTTTGTATAGTTTAGAGCTCGCTTTTATATCCATATCATGATTTGTGATCTCTGTCTAACTCTTTCGGCGTACCCTCTCCCTCGAATGCATTGTATACAAAAACGAGCACGCAAAATCATATGACGCAGTTTCTGATGACACATAATTCTTTCTATGATTCCCGCTGCTACATGACGTCACCCTGCACGGCTGCTCCAGAGGTTTTGAGTTACGCGTAATCGCGCGATAAGCTTCATCTCTGTGGCGTCATCCGCCTTGGGGGGGGGGGGGGGGGATTTCCGTCGCATATTGGTTTGTGAAAAAAATATTGGTTTGTGAAAAAATATTGGTTTGCGAAAAAAATATTGGTTTGTGAAAAAAATATTTCGGCGGTGGATTTTTTTTGTTTTTTTTCATTTAAATTAGGATCTTAAAAATTAATATTTCCTTCCTTCCCGACAGTAGGTAACTTATCGGCTGTCGGTGACTTCCCCCGACATGACCTTGAAAGTGCGTTAGAATCCCCATAGCCCTACTACTCACCGGCCCTTATTAAAAAAAAAAAAAAAAAAAAAAAAAAAAAAAAAAAAAAAAAAAATGAGGCAACAGGATTCGAATTGGGACAGTATGTAGTGAAAGCACTAAGAAGGCTGAAGGAGAAGGATATTTTGATATAAAAAGAAAGATGCAACTTTTGTTGAAACTTCTTCTTGATATCCCTCACCGTTCTCGAGATATTCCACGAAAAAGAAACCGCATTTTTTTACGGGGTGATTTCACCCTCTAAAACCACACTATGGCATAGAGGTGTGACTTTCGATAATATCGTTAAGATATCATTAAGATATCGTTAAGGTGAATAGAAGCGGCTGAGGTAGAATGCAACACGTTAATTGTATAATAAAATCATTTAGAATCTTTATATTGCAGGCAACATATTAGTGTATTTTGGCTGTAATCTTGTACTTCTGCCTCTAAGAATTTGTATATTTATATTTATATTGTAAATTATATATTATAAATATAAATATAACATACATGTGCATTTTTCGAGTCACCTATTTGGGCATACTTCTAAACACGGGGCACACGTATTTTGGTTAGTGGCTGAAGTAGGCACATACATTGTCGCACCGCACGACGAAGAGAGCGAACGAAACATATCGAGATCGAGTGGGATAGAGCGATCTGACGGCGATAAAAAATCTATAACTTTGGTTCTGGTCTAGATGTTTTAATGAAATTTGGCTCAATTTAACCGCAAATTTACAGCCTTCAAGTTGTATTAATATAAGTGATATTAAACCCTCGGAGGCCCGTGCTAGGCCCGTGTATTTAGACCCATGTTTTCGGAAGGTGGGGCTACATACTAGCCGATTACAATTCTCATTTTATTAACATACTTACTAGTTTCTGTGTTATACTGTGGTAAACCACGTTTTTTAATATTTGCTATTGTTTTCATGTGATCGGTGCTCAAATTTTGCCAAAATCGCAAAAGTTAAGAGCTTATCAAAAACTTTTATGTTTCCCAAAGTTAGAATTTTACCCGAATGTATGGCCTTAATAGAATATATATAGCTATGTAATTAACTTTGTAACAAACTTAAATTACATCTCTTGTGACGAAGTCACGTCACGCGCCATCCGAACGCTCGGCACCGAAAACAAAGGCCTTAGTTCGCGCCGCGACCGCTGGGCGGCCGCGACCCCGCGGTGTCTCTCGCGAGCGAAGATGCGCGGCCTGCGCTTATAAGGCCCGCGACGAGCGAGATTGACAGCTCTCGTCCCGCACGCATTAGTGGTGTCACACCGCCGTACCGTACGTTCGAGAGGCTCTATTTTTGTGGATCTTCCTGAGGTGTGCCCGCGCCGACCTATAGTCACGCGGTGCCATTACCAGCCTCATTTCCGATATAGGCCGAGAGAAATCTTGCGCCCTACCTCCGTCGAAGAGGTCTCGCTGCGCCCATTAGGCCGGAGACCTACTGCACTTCGAACCTCCGCTATACGACTCTCGTACGGACGCGCCTCTTACGGCCGTCCCGAGTAGAACGTTCAATACACCGCATCCTCACTCCTACGAACCGCCGACAAACTCGCCGCCGTCGCGAAACGACGCGCCGTACCGCCGTAGCTCTTCCGTCGCGCTCGGTAACAACATCAAACATAACTTGTAGATGCACCTTAGTGAATAAACACTCTTATTTATTCAAACACAGCTTCTGCTCATTCGCCGAACCCCGCCTTACCGACTGAGTCGGCAACCTATCCCTTCTCCGTCCCACCGGTAATCGTTCCGCAAACAAACACGATTACAAATTGGCGCCCGAACAGGGACTCTGAAGAGGAGAAGGGCGAATGAGCATAAGCGTAAGCTGGGTGTACGAGCTACGGAAAGCGGTACTAATTCAAGTCGCGGAAAAATACGGGCTCGACGCCACTGGCAATCTCGACGAATTACGCCAACGAGTTACCGCGCACTGCCGAGAGAATCAAATCATGGGTCCGCCAACATTAACGCTGCCGAGCGATACCGCGACTCAGGTAGACGTCACTACCCCCACCAACCCGGGTCCGAGCTTCAACGGTCCGAGACCACAGCGATGGAGAAAATCAGAAGGTGGGGGACCCGCTACGACGGCGGACCAGGAGCCGCGGAATTCCTACAAAGGCTGGGGGACCTGCAACATAGTTACAAGGTCACCCCCAACCAAATCATTGAATGCCTCTCCGAAATCATGAAAGGGAGAGCATTAGGTTGGTACCGCCTCCGCCGCACCGAATGGCAATCATGGGACAATTTCGTCGCCGATTTTCGAGCGTTCTTCCTTGCCGCGGAAGACGAAGACGAGCTCGAAGAAGTCATTACCCGGCGAGTACAACGGCCGAGCGAAACCGCTACCGATTTCATATTAGACCTACTGCCGTTAATGCAGCAATACGGGAAGTATACCCTGGAACAGCAGGTAAACCGTGCTTACAGGAACCTCCGACCAGAGTACCGCCGGTACATCAAACGAACCGAATTCACGACCTTACCGGAGTTGATGAAATTGGCTGCCGCCCAAGACAAGGTCACGGCCGAGGAGAAAGAAGCAGCCGGCACGGGGCGGAAAGAAACCGTAAAAATCGAAAGACGGCCGGAAAGGAGAACCGAGGTGACCCGTAGCGGCGGACTAGCCGAAGTGCAAGCCGACTACGACCGAGCGACTTGCTGTTGGCGGTGCGGCCAGCGAGGCCACCGCCGCCCCGAATGTAGACGAGCAAGCAAGTTATTTTGCTCCTACTGTGGCACCGCCGGACGTACCTCCCGAGAATGTGCCTGCAATTCCTTTTCGGGAAACGAGGCCGGGCGCGGCAACCGAGGCGACCGACAAAACGCCCAGGCAACAATGCCTCAACCGAGCCAATAAAAGACGACCCTCGTTTGTACCTCGCCTTTAGAGTGGGAGATATCCGCTGGTGGGCACTGGTCGACACCGGAGCGACACGCTCGTTCATACGACCAGATGTCGCCGTGGCCTGTGAGAAACGAGGATACACTCTCGCACCCGCCACCTTCACGGCAAGCGTCGCAGATGGTGCAGAGGTACCACTACGGGGTGAGATGACGCTACCCGCCACCATACACGACCAAACAGTAAGGCACACATATGCCGTGCTGCCTGGTCTATCGCATGCCGCTCTCTTGGGAGTAGACGTATTAGAGAAGTTGGGCCTGGAGGTGCAGATCGGTGCACACCGATGGACGCGCCACGCCGAAACCGCGGTCGTGGAAGTCCCCGGCATCCGACGATGCACGCCGGCACAAGAAGCCGCTCTACAACAACTCCTGGACGAGGAGTTACCGCCGTTCCGAAAACTAAGAGGCATGACCCGCCTCGCCGAGCACCGAATACGTCTGAAGACGTCCGAGCCGATCAAGCAACGATACATGCCCAGGAACCCCGCCACGCAAGCCTTGATCAACGAGGCAGTGGACCAAATGCTGGCCGACGGAATAATCGAGCCGTCCAGCAGTCCGTGGAGTTCGCCTGTGGTCATGGTCGCTAAGAAAGGCAAGAAAAACAAGCGATTTTGCATCGACTTCCGCCGAGTTAATGCCGTAACCGAAAAGGACGCCTACCCTTTGCCGCAGGTCCAGGCAACGCTTGACAAACTGCGCGAGGCGCGCTACATTTCAACGCTGGACCTCGCCAATGGATATTGGCAAGTACCGCTGGCCGAAGAGAGCCGCCCGATAACGGCCTTTACCGTTCCCGGACGTGGACTATATCAGTTCCGCGTCATGCCGTTCGGCCTCCACTCGGCCCCCGCCACGTTCCAACGACTACTGGACAGTATCATAGGACCCAGCCTAGAGCCAAGGGCCTTTGCCTACCTAGACGACATAATCGTCTTAGGCCGAACGTTCGAGGAACACCTCGAGAACCTCCGAGAGGTATTGCACCGACTACAGCAAACCGGGCTCCGGTTAAATGAAGAGAAATGCCGCTTCTGCCAAACCGAACTACAATACCTCGGCCACGTCGTCTCGGACCAAGGGGTCAAGACCGACCCCGAGAAAGTCGAGGCGATTCGAAACACGCCTCCACCGCAGAACTTACGCGAACTGCGACGTTTCCTGGGGATGGTCTCTTGGTATAGGAGATACATCCCCCAATTCTCGGAAACAGCAGCGCCGTTACACCAACTCCTACAGAAGCGAACACGATGGAATTGGACCGAAGAAGCGCAGTCCGCCTTCGAAACGCTCCGCCACCAGCTGGCTACCGCACCAGTATTGACATGCCCCGACTTTGACCGGCCGTTTGTACTACAAACAGACGCCAGCCAGGGCGGCCTTGGTGCGGTCCTGACACAAGACCATGACGGCCAGGAACGAGTGGTGGCGTATGCCAGTCGAACGCTTAACGCGGCAGAGCGAAATTACTCCGTTACCGAGAAAGAATGCTTGGCAGTGGTCTGGGGCATCAGAAAGATGCGCCCGTACCTAGAGGGCTACTCATTTACCGTCCTCACCGACCACCAAGCATTGAAATGGCTGCAGTCAATCGACAGCCCCTCGGGACGCTTGGCACGCTGGAGCCTGGAGCTCCAGCAATATGACTTTAAAATAGAATACCGCAAAGGCGAGAATAATCTCGTAGCTGACGCACTGTCACGACAAGGCGAGATCGCAGACGTAGAGGTGGCCGCCCCACCGGATTGGTACAGTAGGAAGAAACAAGCCGTCGAGGAGACACCGCTCCTCCACCCAGAGTACCAAATCCGCGAGGGCGAACTATACCGCCGTTTCCCGGACACGACAGGCGGCCACCCCGAGGATGAGTGGAAGCAATGCGTGCCACGCACTCGGCGCGACGAGATACTGAGGGCAAACCACGACGCCCCTACCGCCGGACACCTCGGAGTCAATAAGACTACCGCCCGACTCGCCCGAAAATACTATTGGCCCGGGATGTTCCGCGACGCGGCACGATACGTACGACAATGTACGAAGTGCCAGGAATATAAAGTATCGCAGCAAGCGCCAGCCGGATTGATGCATACCACGCCAGCAGCTTACCCGTGGAATGTGGTATCGGCCGATTTAGTCGGACCACTCCCACGGTCGAAGAAAGGCCACACGGTGGTCGTGGTGATGCAGGACAAGTTCACGAAGTGGATAGAACTACAACCTCTTCGACAAGCCACCGCCCCGGCTGTTACGAAAGCATTCCGCGAGAGGGTGGTCATGCGCTTCGGGTGCCCGCGCCGAATCATCACCGACAACGGTAAGCAATTTGAGAGCCGGGAGTTTACCGGCCTACTACGAGAATACGGCATCGACCATCGAAAGACACCGCCGTATACCCCACAATGTAACCCGGTAGAACGAGCAAACCGAGTGATCAAGACCATGATCGCCCAGTTCACCGATGGGGACCACACAACGTGGGATGCCTGGCTACCCGAAATCGCATTCGCGTACAATACCGCACGACACGAGGCAACCGGGAGCACACCGGCCGCGCTAAACTTCGGCCGAGAACTCGCAGCTCCCGGGGACCCCCGCTTAACCACCGACGACGACACGGAGGAGCCAACGCCGGAAGACATCAGAGGATGGCAACAACGGCTCACGGACATCAAAGACCGGATCGAACTTGCCCGGTGGAATCTGGCACGAGCACATCAAAACCAGAAACACCACTACGATATGCGACGCCGAGAGTGGCGCCCCTCGATCGGCGACCGAGTTCTGAAGCGCGAGCACCACCTCAGCGCCGCCGCGAAACAATTTAATGCTAAGCTGGCACCGAAATTCGCCGGCCCGTATACCGTCTTCAAATTCACGGGCCCCAATGTAGTGGTGCTCAAGGGAGCCCGCGGGAAGACCGTGCGAGCGCACCTGAGCGACCTGAAGCCGTGCGATGCCCGTGAACCAACAAGCGCGGACAGCGCCACCGCCGTACGCGGCACGCGCCGCGAGTGGCGCCAACCAGCCGAATTCGCGCCGCGCCCACTAGGCGGCCGCAACAAGGAAAGTTTTCTCGCGGGCAAAAAGGCACGGCTCGCAGGTATAAGCACCGGAACAAATGAACGCGGAAAAACTCAGACAACCAGCAAAATGAGACGGACTAACAAGCCCACGACGCCGGAGAATTCCGAACGAGCTGCAGCGGTACCATTGGGCTCCGAACCCGTGGGGCCCCCGGAACGCCACCAACGGCGGGCCAGAAAAGTAGAGGAGCGGCCATGGCCCGCCAGGGTCACGAGCGACCCTGAGACGCCCCGACACCGAGGCCCGCCACCACGTCTCCTGGCGCCAAGACGAACACTAGGCGCCCCTGGGCGGCACGAGGTAGCCATGGTGGACACTCGGCCAGGCACCTCAGCCTCCACAGGAACGACCAAGGATCCGGGGACAACCACGCGCCGGAGACGCATCGCCCACCAAGAGGCCCAGGCCCTCGACCTTCGCCAAATGGCGGGGCTGGCAATCGCCGCGCCCACCCCGACGACAACAAACGCCGCTGGGACCCGACCAGTCCGGGTCGGCGTGCCAACCATCACCAGCGGCCGGCAGCGACCGCCGCACCAAGCAACCGCGCCACTGACACGGCTCGGCCGTAAGCGCCCCCTAGCGGGCACGCCACCGCCGACGGATGCCAGCCGACGACAGCCACGGGTACAGCCAGGCCTCCAGGGCCCCCCCGTGGCCACGCCACCGCCGCTGGGCACCAGCCAACACCCGCCACGGGTACCGCCAGGCCTCCAAGGCCCCCCCGTGGCCACACCACCGCCGATAGACGTTCGCTGCCAGCGGCCACTGGTACAGCCTGGCCAACAAGGCCCCCCAGTGGCCTCACCACCGCCGCTTGACCCCGCCGGACACCCGCCACGGGTACAGCTCGGCCTTCAAGGCCCCCCCGTGGCCCCACCAGGACGACCGACTCCCGTACGCCCATGGTCCTGGGCGGAAAATAAACCTGGGGCCATTATCTTCCACCCCGCCGCCATGCGGCCTCGCAGGACCTACGCGGTCACGATGTCGACCACCGTGGTATTGGGCAGCCGGTACCGTAACGGCGACCTCGGGATCGAGGTCCGTAGCCGGCGGCCGGCTGCCCCAGCGGAAACCACTCCGCGCGCGTAGAACTAAGGTTAGCTTTAAGAATTGGTGATGGGTAGGCTAAGTGCGTTGGGTTGCAACCCCATAGGTTAAGTTTAGATGTAAGGACATTGTACCTGGCGGCGAGGAGCCGAGAAACCTAGCACTCCTCGAGATGGAAAGGGAGCGATTATTTAGTCAGAGGCTTAATGGCGCGCCTTCCGTCCCCGAAGTGGGAGGGGGGTGTGACGAAGTCACGTCACGCGCCATCCGAACGCTCGGCACCGAAAACAAAGGCCTTAGTTCGCGCCGCGACCGCTAGGCGGCCGCGACCCCGCGGTGTCTCTCGCGAGCGAAGATGCGCGGCCTGCGCTTATAAGGCCCGCGACGAGCGAGATTGACAGCTCTCGTCCCGCACGCATTAGTGGTGTCACACCGCCGTACCGTACGTTCGAGAGGCTCTATTTTTGTGGATCTTCCTGAGGTGTGCCCGCGCCGACCTATAGTCACGCGGTGCCATTACCAGCCTCATTTCCGATATAGGCCGAGAGAAATCTTGCGCCCTACCTCCGTCGAAGAGGTCTCGCTGCGCCCATTAGGCCGGAGACCTACTGCACTTCGAACCTCCGCTATACGACTCTCGTACGGACGCGCCTCTTACGGCCGTCCCGAGTAGAACGTTCAATACACCGCATCCTCACTCCTACGAACCGCCGACAAACTCGCCGCCGTCGCGAAACGACGCGCCGTACCGCCGTAGCTCTTCCGTCGCGCTCGGTAACAACATCAAACATAACTTGTAGATGCACCTTAGTGAATAAACACTCTTATTTATTCAAACACAGCTTCTGCTCATTCGCCGAACCCCGCCTTACCGACTGAGTCGGCAACCTATCCCTTCTCCGTCCCACCGGTAATCGTTCCGCAACCAAACACGATTACACTCTCAAAGAAAAGTTTTTCAGGAACGTGAATAAAAACTATGGGAAACATAAAAGTTTATGATAACCCAGATAGCACACGACGTCTTTAAGACGTCCATTTTACGTCTGTTTTTGGTCTGAACGTCTGAGACCATATTAAGACGTCTTTAAGACGTCTGCGCGGAGACATTTCTGAGACGTCTGCGCGGAGACATTTCTGAGACGTCTGTCTACAGACGTCTTTAAGACGCCTTTAAGGTGTCTGTACCAGGACGTCTTTTAAACGACTGTGTTGAGACGTCTTAAAAATGTCTCCGCGCAGACGTCTTAAAGATGTCTTAATATCGTCTAAGACGTTCAGACCAAAAATAAACGTAAAATGGACGTCTTTAAGACGTCTTCACGACCACTTAAAGACGTCTTATAGACGTCTACAAGGCGTTTAAAAGGCGTCTTAAAGATGTACGGTTTCCTGACTCAGGATATTCAAAAATGTCTATAGACGTCTTTAAGACGTCTTTCAGAAAACAGCAGACGTCTTTAAGACGTCTTGAATGTCTGAAACAGACGTCTTAAAGACGGCTCATAGACGTCGAGTGCTGTCTGGGAAGCTCTTAACTTTTGCGATTGTGGCAAAGTTTGAGCACCGATCACATGAAAACAATAGCAAATATTAAAAAACGGGGTTTACCACAGTATAACACAGTAATTAGTGTTGGAAAATCCGACGTCGCATAACGAACAAGGCGCAGCCGCGTGCAAATAACCCTAAAAAGGAACGAGCAGACGACGCCGGGTCCGGACCGCGTGATGCCAGGCCCACCACGGATTGGCTGGGGCTCCAGGGAATTCGGAAGGCATCATCGCAGGGACTCCCCGGTCAAAAACAAAAGACAGACGAACTCAGATATCGACACGAGGCACGCTGTATCAATCGGGCAGAATACATATTGTTTAATTTTCCACTATTCATTTCCTCCACGTTTCAAATTCTTACATTAGTATGTTAATAAAATGAGAATTGTAATCTGCCAGTAGCCCCTTTCAAAAACATGGGTCTAAATACACGGGCCTAGCACGGGCCTCCGAGGGTTAATGTCACTTATATTAATACAACTTAAAGGCTGTAAAGTTGCGGTTAAATTGAGCCAAATTTCATTAAAATATCTAGACCAGAACCAAAGTTATAGATTTTTTATCGCCGTCGGGTCGTTTTGTCCCACTGTGTGTCGATATGATGTGACAATAAACGTATAATTTTGATGCAATTAAGAAACCCACTTACCTTGAAAGAATATATGTATATGTCCCGAGACTAAATATATAACACTAAAAAAAAATATATATACACACAAAAATATATAAAATTAAGAAAACTTAGAACTCAGAAATATGTACTACTGTGACGTCCTGGCCCCACCACAGTATCGCGACTTAGTGTCGGCGAGCGCCACCAGAGGTCTAATCTTCTCGCTAGTTCTCAATCTCCAATCCATTCATATATATACAAGTTCCGAAATTACATCCTCTGTGTCCCCGTGTGTGTCTAGGGCAGGGGCCGTCAGCTGTAGCCCTACTGATGAGTCTAGCTGACGGTCCCAAGACGAAACACACCTCTTCTTTTCCTCCTCGATCCTTTAAAGCCAATCCACCCGCCCCGCACAGTTTACTCCATTGCGGCGTAATCCGGCCGGCCTTAGGGCGCGACGGTACGTTGGAGGCAGCGGGGCAAGAACTCCTTGTCATTGTCCTAACCTCCACCCAGGACGTGACACTACGATGTAACAGTATGTAACACTATGTAACATTTAAGAAGTCTCGGCTGAGCTTGTATATACTACTTCCGAACAATCCCGTCGAAGGTACTCGAGTAACTGCCGCGCAGCCAGAGTTGGGAGGAAACCGGCAGGCCGAACACCTACAGGGAGCGGTGGTAGTGTGTGCGTGAGACGCACGATCAGAGACGAACCGACGCCACGGCCAACCAGCGTCGCCGGGAAATATGTTGTCGAAGCTGGTTGGCCGCGACGTTACTCGCTTGGTGCTGGCGTCGGTTCGTCTCCAATCATGCGTCTCACGCACACATTACCACCGTTCCTGTGGTGTTTCCCCCTCTATCATTGCAAAACAATTGTTTCGAACCGAACGCTGCGCGGCACTCGGCAGTTATTCCAGAACCGTGGACGAGTGAATGATTTGGAAACCTACATACTCTACGGAACATATACTTTATTATTTTGCTATTAGCCTACATTTTACACTTTTAGTTTATTTTTAATTTCAGTGTATATTTAGGTTTAGTATACAGGGTGTCCCACCCTAGAGTGGACAGCGAGATATCTCCTAAACTATTGGAGATAAAAAAATAAAAAAAATATGTAAATTAATGGTTCGATGGGGCTACTTAATTAGCCGCGGCGGATTTTTTTTTCGATTATTATTTTAAAAGATACGATGGTCAAGTTCGGATTTTCAAATGGCACTAACTTTTCTGAAGTCCTGAGTTGATAGTGCGTTCCAAGACGAATTCAATAAGCTTTAATGTATACACTTGATTTCCACTGGTTTTTGAGATATTGCGCTTGCAAATTTGCTGATTTTCACTTGAAAAAAACCTCTGGAATAGCAAGGACCGGGGTCGGTCTTGCTGGCCCCACGGGTGGCAGTGCCTGCTGAAATAGATACCTACCTGCCAAAGGTCTACGCAGACCTCAAGGCTGGATAATTCTTTTCCGTCAGAAATGCTACTTAGGTAGGTACATCTGCGGTATCGAGAAGCGCACCGTTACTTTTATTTCGCACTTGCTTCTACGCTCGGATGGCCGGTTATTTTGGGAGGGATGCAAGTTCGATTGGTTAGGTTAGGAGGTGTGAAAGTTGCTAGACTAAATTTCAACCATAGGGAGCAGATTGTATTAGAACCAATCGGATTTGCATCCCTCACAAACGGCTGCTCTCTTGAAGAGGCCCTCTTCACGGCAATGTCCCCTCCCCAATGCCCACCTTCTCTCGCGCGCAATACGTCAACGCATGCTTTAGGTTTTGATATTGAAGCTCGTGTTTATACTCGAGAGGACCACGCGTCGACAGCGGGCTACCCCTTTTCTTCCTGTGTCTCCCCACGAGGAGTATTGCCGATGGATTGTAGGAGCGTAGATGTCTGGATGCTAGTTATTGAATTCAGGAGACGATAGAAACACTTTATTACAAAACACACATGTACTATAATTCAAAATTTAAATTGACCGAACCAGTGCGCCGAAACTAATTGAATTTTGAATTATCTCATATATACGGTCGAAATTCTAATCAACACATGTACTATAATTAAAATAAATCGTATTCCTCTCGGGCAGGAGTACTGATAATGATCGAACTTGCGCCCCACTTCGCGCAGACCGATTACGCGGAGGGTAGTCGGGTGTCACACACTGCACAATTGATACAGGGTAACAATTCTGGAGCAACGCCCGTCAAGGAGATGCGGCCTGGTACCCCGTGACGAGGATAGTCCTTCGCAGTGCCTCGCCCGATTTTTATGGCTTTTTTCGGAAAAAGGTACGAATCCTGGGCCGAACGTAACGAATTGAAGGGTTTCGACCCACGAAGGGTTTGGAATATCATTAAGAAGTGAAAAATGTACAGGATTTCAAATGTTTGCTTCTTTTCTTCATCGTATCGAGAAGGAAGTGACGCCAATGGATTCCTTATGCTTTTCCGATGAAACTGACACCAAGAACGACGTAATTCGGAAAATAATGAAGGAAATGAACAATTCATTTCCATAACCTCAAGCTAATTTCGTTAATAATAGCCCGATTTACGTGAAATTTGGTATGATTTTCATCGGAAAAACATAAGGAATCCAGTGGTGCCACTATCATATCGATACGATAAAGAATAAAGAATTATTTTATTTTCTAAACAGATACAGGGTAATTATGGAGGTACGCCCGTCACCCAATGGCGAGGACAACACCCCGCAGTGCCCATCGAATTTTATGGCTTTTTCCGGAAAAAGGTACGAATCCCGGGCCCAACGTAACGAATTGAGGTCGACCCACCGCAGTTGAGGGTGAAAATGTGAAATATTTATTTCAGCGTAGTAAGAAATGCTTCATTCTTTAATGCATCGATATGAAAGCGGCACCACTGGATTCCTTATGTTTTTCCGATGAAAATCATACCAAATTTCACGTAAATCGGGCTATTATTAACGAAATTAGCTTGAGGTTATGGAAATGAATTGTTCATTTCCTTCATTATTTTCCGAATTACGTCGTTCTTGGTGTCAGTTTCATCGAAAAAGCATAAGGAATCCATTGGCGTCAATTCCCTTTCGACACGATGAAGAAAAGAATTTCTTAATACGCTGTAATGGATATTTCACCCTCGACTGCGGAGACTCGACCCCAATTCGTTACGTTGGGCCCAGGATTTGTACCTTTTTCCGGAAAAAGCCATAAAATTCGATGGGCACTGCGGGGTGTTGTCCTCGCCATGCGGTGACGGGCGTACCTCCAGAATTACCCTGTATCTGTTTAGGAAATAAAATAATTCTTTATTCTTTATCGTATCGATATGATAGTGGCACCACTGGATTCCTTATGTTTTTCCGATGAAAATCATACCAAATTTCACGTAAATCGGGCTATTATTAACGAAATTAGCTTGAGGTTATGGAAATGAATTGTTCATTTCCTTCATTATTTTCCGAATTACGTCGTTCTTGGTGTCAGTTTCATCGAAAAAGCATAAGGAATCCATTGGCGTCACTTCCTTCTCGATACGATGAAGAAAAGAAGCAAACATTTGAAATCCTGTACATTTTTCGATTCTTAATGATATTCCAAACCCTTCGAGGGTCGAAACCCTTCAATTCGTTACGTTGGGCCCAGGATTCGTACCTTTTTCCGGAAAAAGCCATAAAATTCGATGAGCACAGCGAGGTGTTGTTCTCGCCACGGGGTGACGGGCGTAGCTCCAGAATTATCTGTTTAAGATATAAACTAATTCTTTATTCTTTATCGTATGGATATGGGAGTGTCGCCGATGGATTCCTTGGAGTTTTCCGATGAAAATCATTACAAATGTCGTGTAAATCGGACAACTTTTGCATATGGAATACAAATAGCTTGTGTCAAAGTAATCCGATTAGCGTGATATTTGGTATGATTTTCATCAGAAAAACATAAGGAATCCATTGGCGTCACTTCCTTCTCGACACGATGAAGAAAAGAAGCAAACATTTGAAATCCTGTACATTTTTCACTTCTTAATGATATTCCAAACCCTTCGTGGGTCGAAACCCTTCAATTCGTTACGTTCGGCCCAGGATTCGTACCTTTTTCCGAAAAAAGCCATAAAAATCGGGCGAGGCACTGCGAGGGGCTATCCTCGTCACGGGGTACCAGGCCGCATCTCCTTGACGGGCGTTGCTCCAGAATTGTTACCCTGTATCAATTGTGCAGTGTGTGACACCCGAACGCGTAATCGGTCTGCGCGAAGTGGGGCGCAAGTTCGATCATTATCAGTACTCCTGCCCGAGAGGAATACGATTTATTTTAATTATAGTACATGTGTGTTTTGTAATAAAGTGTTTCTATCGTCTCCTGAATTCAATAACTAGCATCCAGACATCTACGCTCCTACAATCCATCGGCAATACTCCTCGTGGGGAGACACAGGAAGAAAAGGGGTAGCCCGCTGTCGACGCGTGGTCCTCTCGAGTATAAACACGAGCTTCAATATCAAAACCTAAAGCATGCGTTGACGTATTGCGCGCGAGAGAAGGTGGGCATTGGGGAGGGGACATTGCCGTGAAGAGGGCCTCTTCAAGAGAGCAGCCGTTTGTGAGGGATGCAAATCCGATTGGTTCTAATACAATCTGCTCCCTATGGTTGAAATTTAGTCTAGCAACTTTCACACCTCCTAACCTAACCAATCGAACTTGCATCCCTCCCAAAATAACCGGCCATCCGAGCGTAGAAGCAAGTGCGAAATAAAAGTAACGGTGCGCTTCTCGATACCGCAGATGTACCTACCTAAGTAGCATTTCTGACGGAAAAGAATTGTCCAGCCTTGGGGTCTGCGTAGACCTTTGGCAGGTAGGTATCTATTTCAGCAGGCACTGCCACCCGTGGGGCCAGCAAGACCGACCCCGGTCCTTGCTATTCCAGAGGTTTTTTTCAAGTGAAAATCAGCAAATTTGCAAGCGCAATATCTCAAAAACCAGTGGAAATCAAGTGTATACATTAAAGCTTATTGAATTCGTCTTGGAACGCACTATCAACTCAGGACTTCAGAAAAGTTAGTGCCATTTGAAAATCCGAACTTGACCATCGTATCTTTTAAAATAATAATCGAAAAAAAAATCCGTCGCGGCTAATTAAGTGAGTTACCTTCACTTCACCGACAATCATTTCATCGACAATCATTTCACCGACACGATTTCATCGACACCGCATTTCGCCGACAGTATTTTCTCACCGACACGTTTAGATCACCGACAATCATTTCATCGACAAACATTTCACCGACAATCATTTCACCGACAAGGGCCGTCTTAACAAATTTGAGCGCCCTGGGCTATAAAATTTGGTGCCTCAACACCTCAAGTAAACTGCAGTTTCTTCCCAATCGGTGCATGGCGGTACATCGTATAGATTTAATGGTTGCCGTGAAAAAAGAATTTCAACATACTCCATTTTTAACCGCCCTTGCATCTCCAGCGACCCTGGGTTATACCCCATTTAGCCCACTGAATAAGGAGGCCCTGTCACCGACAAAGTTTAGTTACTTACTTATCGATGTCAAATTCTAGTGCGTATAATGATTGTTATTGCAAACCATAAGTTATTGTTACGTATTCACAATTTTCATAATTAATATTATTAATAACAAACTACAATAACACAAATGAATCCATAACATAAATTATTATATAAATTAACAATACTTTAGTTGTTACCTTAACTGATTAAATAAATTAGTACATAAATTAATACTGATCTTTATTATTGATTAGTGTCAGAAAGTATAACAACATAGTGTTTTCCTTGATTAATACATCATAATAAATAACATAAATTATTACATAAATTAACTTGTATATAACTTCAATGAAAACATAAATATTAATAATTGTATTATTACAGATACAAGTTAATAAATAACATAAATTATTACATAAATTAACTTGTATATAACTTCAATGAAAACATAAATAGTAATAATTGTATTATTACAGATACAAGTTAATAAATAACATAAATTATTACATAAATTAACTTGTATATAACTTCAATGAAAACATAAATATTAATAATTGTATTATTACAGATACAAGTTATGCGCTAAGGCGCTCACAAAATCTATTTTTGTGTACGTTTCCCGATTTTCTACGATCCTCTGCACTCTTTCTTCTCTAAGCTTATCTTTATTTTTCTTTTTTGCTGGGGGTTCACCACGTGCTACCCGCTCAAGTGTATTTTCCACTATGACCTGTTCTTTTTTTATTTCAATTATAATTTTAAATAGTGAAATCTTATGGCGATCAACTACACATTGCCAACGCCGATGCCATGATTCAATACAGTTTTGTGTTCGTTGAAAACCATTGATTTCATTGTCGTGGACCGACCACATATCTGGTGGAAAAAGTGGGAGCTGCAATACTACCCTCCCATTAGGTCTTTCTTTCAAACTACTATTTACATAATATTTACTAAACCAATTGAGGATAACTTCTGCTTCGGGAGGGAGTAAAGTTTTTAAATTATTGAATGTATTAGGAATGTCTGTATCTGGTAAGAATGCCAGACATGGAATGCATCGTATGAGTGTACTGAATGCTTCATCTGTGCCATACTTTGCTACTAACCCGTTTTTCTGTATCTTCCTATATACATTCTGACATAAATGAAAGAAACAACCTTTTATTTTTGACGATGGAAAAATCGATTTTACTGCAATTATCATTGCAATTTCAAAATCTATAAGAATGAATTCAGGGCGCAAGGCTATGCCTAATTTAGACGCTAAAATTGAAATTTCCTTCAATAATAACTTATAGATTTCTTGTGTTTTTGATGATAGCTATGCGTAAATTAAAGGAACAGTTGGGCCTTCCTTATTATTAATATTGCCATGTATTGTATACAATTGTTTAAACAGAGTAGGAACCATTTTAAATGTTCCATCCATGAACCACGTCTTCATTTTTTCCAAAGTTTTAATATTGTCGTCTGTAGTAAATAATATTATACATTACGATTCTTCTTTTATTATTTTGACGAATGGTTTTCCATCTAAAGTTTTAGACAGATCGTCGGGCAAATTAATTTCGTCTATACTTTGAGGCTCGGTAGGCTTATTAATTCTTCGTTTACGTAGAATTTGCTGTTTCAGAGCATTGTTGGAAGGAAGATGTGGCTGAATGGATCTTTCTGTATCTACGATTACATTTCTAACTATTTTACATGGCTTCTCCTCCGTAAGTTCAGCTATTTCTTTCACCGTATTACTACATTTCATTATTTAAAATCGCGATGCCTCCGGAGCAGGATTGTGCTTTGAAATGTTGTGGGAGCGAATTATGTGCTTTCTATCAACATACATTATGTATGTTGTGGTAAAAATGCTAGACAAAGAATGCGCATCGTATTATAGCATTAAATGATTAGTACCGACCGAAGCCAGAATCTCGCTCGTAATGTTAATTAACTGCATTATCGATGGAGAAATAAATAAATTCTAGAGTCCGTAGCAACCAGAGTTTCTAATCACATATCGTTTACGCTGGTGTTTCGGACGAAAAAGATTATCTTTCATAGCTGATTTCTTATTTCTCAGGTAATTAAGTCATATTACGTACATTATTTTTAGAGTATTAGCTATACATAAATGCCGTAATTTTTTCAATTTGCTTTGTACATCCGCATTTAACCTAAAACTTTGTCCACAGCCCAAGTTACAAAAAGTACAAAAACTGAAAGTGGCCGGTCTGTCTGACTCTCTTCTACATATTGAACGGTATGAATTCACCTGGACCGAGTGAGAATACTGTGGACGAAATAGTCCAAATTATTTCCTCTATTCGCGGGAAACCAAAAATTTGTATTAAAGGCTTTATATACACTAAATGCAGAAACAGGAATAATCTATTCTACTGGGTGTGCGAAAAAAAAGGCAGGGAAGGCACTAGCTATAATGGAACAGCGAATACAATGTATGTTGATGGAAAGCACATAATTCGCTCCCACGATATTTTAAAGCACAATCATGCTCCGGAGGCATCGCGATTTCAAATAATGAAATGTAGTAATACGGTGAAAGAAATAGCTGAACTTACGGAGGAGAAGCCATGTAAAATAGTTAGAAATGTAATCGTAGATACAGAAAGATCCATTCAGCCACATCTTCCTTCCAACAATGCTCTGAAACAGCAAATTCTACGTAAACGAAGAATTAATAAGCCTACCGAGCCTCAAAGTATAGACGAAATTAATTTGCCCGACGATCTGTCTAAAACTTTAGATGGAAAACCATTCGTCAAAATAATAAAAGAAGAATCGTAATGTATAATATTATTTACTACAGACGACAATATTAAAACTTTGGAAAAAATGAAGACGTGGTTCATGGATGGAACATTTAAAATGGTTCCTACTCTGTTTAAACAATTGTATACAATACATGGCAATATTAATAATAAGGAAGGCCCAACTGTTCCTTTAATTTACGCATTGCTATCATCAAAAACACAAGAAATCTATAAGTTATTATTGAAGGAAATTTCAATTTTAGCGTCTAAATTAGGCATAGCCTTGCGCCCTGAATTCATTCTTATAGATTTTGAAATTGCAATGATAATTGCAGTAAAATCGATTTTTCCATCGTCAAAAATAAAAGGTTGTTTCTTTCATTTATGTCAGAATGTATATAGGAAGATACAGAAAAACGGGTTAGTAGCAAAGTAAGGCACAGATGAAGCATTCAGTACACTCATACGATGCATTCCATGTCTGGCATTCTTACCAGATACAGACATTCCTAATACATTCAATAATTTAAAAACTTTACTCCCTCCCGAAGCAGAAGTTATCCTCAATTGGTTTAGTAAATATTATGTAAATAGTAGTTTGAAAGAAAGACCTAATGGGAGGGTAGTATTGCAGCTCCCACTTTTTCCACCAGATATGTGGTCGGTCCACGACAATGAAATCAATGGTTTTCAACGAACACAAAACTGTATTGAATCATGGCATCGGCGTTGGCAATGTGTAGTTGATCGCCATAAGATTTCACTATTTAAAATTATAATTGAAATAAAAAAAGAACAGGTCATAGTGGAAAATACACTTGAGCGGGTAGCACGTGGTGAACCCCCAGCAAAAAAGAAAAATAAAGATAAGCTTAGAGAAGAAAGAGTGCAGAGGATCGTAGAAAATCGGGAAACGTACACAAAAATAGATTTTGTGAGCGCCTTAGCGCATAACTTGTATCTGTAATAATACAATTATTAATATTTATGTTTTCATTGAAGTTATATACAAGTTAATTTATGTAATAATTTATGTTATTTATTAACTTGTATCTGTAATAATACAATTATTACTATTTATGTTTTCATTGAAGTTATATACAAGTTAATTTATGTAATAATTTATGTTATTTATTAACTTGTATCTGTAATAATACAATTATTAATATTTATGTTTTCATTGAAGTTATATACAAGTTAATTTATGTAATAATTTATGTTATTTATTATGATGTATTAATCAAGGAAAACACTATGTTGTTATACTTTCTGACACTAATCAATAATAAAGATCAGTATTAATTTATGTACTAATTTATTTAATCAGTTAAGGTAACAACTAAAGTATTGTTAATTTATATAATAATTTATGTTATGGATTCATTTGTGTTATTGTAGTTTGTTATTAATAATATTAATTATGAAAATTGTGAATACGTAACAATAACTTATGGTTTGCAATAACAATCATTATACGCACTAGAATTTGACATCGATAAGTAAGTAACTAAACTTTGTCGGTGACAGGGCCTCCTTATTCAGTGGGCTAAATGGGGTATAACCCAGGGTCGCTGGAGATGCAAGGGCGGTTAAAAATGGAGTATGTTGAAATTCTTTTTTCACGGCAACCATTAAATCTATACGATGTACCGCCATGCACCGATTGGGAAGAAACTGCAGTTTACTTGAGGTGTTGAGGCACCAAATTTTATAGCCCAGGGCGCTCAAATTTGTTAAGACGGCCCTTGTCGGTGAAATGATTGTCGGTGAAATGTTTGTCGATGAAATGATTGTCGGTGATCTAAACGTGTCGGTGAGAAAATACTGTCGGCGAAATGCGGTGTCGATGAAATCGTGTCGGTGAAATGATTGTCGATGAAATGATTGTCGGTGAAGTGAAGGTAACTCAATTAAGTAGCCCCATCGAACCATTAATTTACATATTGTTTTTATTTTTTTATCTCCAATAGTTTAGGAGATATCCCGCTGTCCACTCTAGGGTGGGACACCCTGTATATTTGGTTTCAGTGCATATATTGTAAAGGTATATTTTTACTATATTTTTTATTTCGGTATATTTTTAAAGCACGTGTGGCCTTTCCTTAGAATTAAAACTAAGTTTTTACATATTGTTCCTTCGTTAATTAAAAATGAGTGGCAAACCGAATGTGCAAAAGTATTATAAGCGTGCTAGGAAATCGCTAAATTATTCCCACCCGGAACCGTCAACATCATTTGATGCCAGATTTTCGGGCAGTAAAGATAATTTTCCAGTGAATGATATTCACACCTTACCTGATTTTAGTTTTCAGTCTTGTTTAAATAGTAATGAAAATAATGCAGAGTATTCAAATTTCACGCAACAAATTGAACATGACATTCCTTTTGAAGATTCTCGGGGTTTAGATAATGCAGGGGAAAATAATTGTCCTATTAATAATTATACTATTAATAATGTCACTGCAGAATTGTCAGATCAAACGAATAATCCTGTCTTGTCTTCTTCGCTAGCACAGTGGGCTTTAAAACATAATGTTACTCATTGTGCGATTAATGATTTGCTTTGTATTTTAAAGAAATCAGTTTCATCCGATTTACCGTTAGATGCTAGAACACTTTTAAAAACAGTCAGGAAAGTAGAAACTAGAATCGTTGAACCGGGGCATTATCACCATTTTGGTTTGAAAAATAGTATTCTGAAACTTATTAAGTCCTCGGGTGTTTCACATATCAAAGATAATACTGTTATGCCAAGGCGCCTGGGGTCGAGATTCTGGATAGAATCTCGGGGTGCTCCGGGTCGTCCTTTACAGTCGTCGTCCAGCGGGCTCCGAAAGGTTCGGGTGATAATGCCGGAACGAGGATATTCGGTTGGAAACCGAAGGTAGGGGATCGTTGCGGGTTAAAGAGTTAGAACTCACCGTAAGGTTAACAAGTTTATTCTGTCCCGATCTGGGTGACAGGAGTACTATAGCGTATGTCTGTTATTAATCTGTCCTCGCTCGTAGTTTGTATAGTGTCTTATAGTTAGTCCGGGGCGAAGCGGGGGCCAGCGGGGTCGCCGCCTTCGGCTCGCTGTTAGGCGTTTCGTCCGAAACGCTGATGGTGCTCGCGGGTTGTTGCCCGCGCTTTGGCGCTCGCGTGTGCCATCGGAATGCGCGACGGTTGTAACACGCGGTCGTTGACTGGGTTACAACATCCCCCCCCCCCCCCCCCCCCTTGAGAGAAGGGTGCTTAGGGAAATTTTACAATTATCGGAAATTTCCCTGTACTCTTATATCGATTCGGCTACTACTGCATATTTGTGGTCCGTGGGGTCCTCTCTGGTGGGCGCAGCGTTGGACGTGGATGCTGATCTTTTTGTTTTTCGTGTTTTCGCCGGTTTGGGTATTTGTATCTTTCGGCGCTGTTGATAGTCGCGTATTAACAAATAAATGACGAGTACGATAGTTATTGTTTGTACCGTAGTCGTCGCCGTCGGGTGTACAAGTTGCAAGGTCGCTAGTCCTGATTGATAGTTGTTAGTATCGTCTGTTAGGTCGCTTTCCACTTGATTGAGTTGGTTATACAGTGCGGAAAATTCGGACGGATTCTTTAAGAGTTTATGGAGTTGAAAACGCGTGAGAGGGTGCGCTATTTTGCCCTGTTGTGTTTCGTTTATCGCCGCGGTAATGTCGTATCGCGGTGCTGTCATTAGTTCGACGTCCTGACTATACGCAGTTTTCCGCTTCCTTAGTACTACGTCCTTACTTCGGATATTACAATTCCCTGTGATTCTTAGGATTCCTGACCTATCTATTGTGACGCGTTCAGGTTGTCGTTCGTCGCATTGGATGGTCAGCGTCTCGGGTTGACGTGCTGCGAAAATCCACGTGTCTGCGCGCGAGGTGCCTATCCACATCGTGTGGTTTACCGCGATGTGTTTTATTTCGCAATTTTTCGTAAATTCGTCCGAGGGTTGCAGCCACAGGCTTGCTTCACACTCGAGATCGTTATTTATATTATGCGCGATCATTGTTTGTTCACAGTAATATTGCGCGGCTATCTGTTTACATTCTTCTAATTCTTTGTGGTCGGTGAGCACATATTGATTACTGTTCGCGTCGATGACGAGGAGCGGCGTTCTTACGACTAATAACGCGTACATGTTGTCGTAGGTGTGGATCGGGGCTGGGGTTGCCTCGATCACTGTGAATGTTTGTGAGGATATCAGCGGGATGGTTATTACGGCTACAAGTGTGTTTTTTCGAAGTACGCTGCGGTCGTTGATAGTTTTTCGATTATATTTACATTTTCTACGCTCGGCGCTATTGGGAAAGCTAGTCCGTTGGGTAGGTGCTGCACGGCGGTTTGTAGCAGGTTAATAATTTATACGCTTGACAATACGTTCGTACCTATTATTCCTGTTCTTAAGCTCGTGTAAAATTACAGTATATCGTCAGCGTCTTGTGTCGGGTCGGTCACTAGGGCATTTAAAGTCGTGAAATGATCTACCAAGTCAGCTCTTTGTGTCTGGCGAGTGGAGGTCGTCTCGATCTGTACCCGTAACATTCTGATCTGTTCCGCTAATATGTTTTCGTTATGTTTTATTGTCGTCTATGCGTCATGCAAGTGGTGTAACGTATTGTTGGTGATTTGAATCTGTTTTTTTTTTTATAGCCGTCATTAAAGTGTTTTGTGTACGTTTTGGTTTTGTTTTGTTTTTCCGAGTCGATCTCGTTTTATTTCTATGTTCGCGACCTCGCTTGTTATATTATTATTATTATTATTATTATTATTGTTATTATTATTTATATATATATATATTTTTTTTGTATGCCGACTTTGTTGTATTTTTGTGGTTTCTTTATTCGATGAAATGCTTTAGTCGGTTCGCGTGTGTGTGTAGCGTTTTCCTTCCCTTTTTTATGGTTACGTTAACCTTTGAATTTTTGTCTATTATTTCATATGGGCCTACCCATTTATTATCTAATTTTTTCGATCTACCGCGTCGTACGGATTCATCGTATAGCCATACCTTATCGCCTATTTTAAATTCTATTTCACGCGTTTTTTTGTCGTAGTTTTTCTTTGATTTTTCCTTTGCCTGTTGGAGTCGTTCCCTCGCTATTTCGTTCGTTGTTCTTATGCGTTCTCTTGTTTGTTGCGCATAGTCGTCGTAGTTGTATGTCTGTTTAGGCGGGCTTTTCAGCGCGGTCGGTAGCAATGCTGTCTTTCCGTAAACCAATTCATACGGGGTAAAGCCTGTCGCGGTATGTGGGGTAGTATTATAAGTAAACATCGCGTAGGGTAACCATCTGTCCCAGTCAGTCTGATCGCTGTCTATGTAGTGTCGCAGGTATTCTACTAGGGTTTTATGTGACCTTTCTAATGCCCCTATTCTATCGTTAGTCGTTATCATGCCGTCGGCCATACTAGCCAGGGTGGAGGTTATTCCTGCGAGTAGTTTTTCTATGTTCGCTAGGCGGTCTTCGCTTCCCGCGGGACCCTACTCGGCGTTATCGCTCGCGGTTGCTAAGGGTGTGGACGGCATTCTGATGTCGGTTTCTAAGCCTACTCTCGGAATTAAACTATAATCTAATTCGTCGAACGGGTATAGTCGTCGGGCGGTTAAACGTCCGGAGTGGCTTGACGCAGTCGGAAATACAATTGGAACGTCAAGTTCTTCGCTAGTGTTTGCATCTAGAGTATTCTGCGTACGTTCTCCGATTTCCCGAAATGCTTCGAATGTCGCGTCGAAGAGAGGTTTCTCGGAGGGTTGTCGCGGGTGTATCTTACCGAATCTGCGCGGATTACCTCGGCTAGAGGGTATAGGCGTACGAATTTCTTTTCGCTCGATTACTTCTAGATCGCGCTCGATATTCGCATCCAGGGATTTCGCTCGGCGCATGAGAATAGCAGCGTACGGCCTGGATTTGCTGAGAGTGGTATTTCGCACTTACAGCACGTGGATCAGGTGATGCATCGCTGGTCTCTGCGTTGTCCTAGAGTTTCCTGGAGGCGTCCTCTGCAGCCGTCTGTCGGTACCGCGAAGTGGATTGCCCTACTATTAAGTGGGTCGTTGTCTCCGCTATGTCCTGTTGTCTCCGTCGGTCAGGCTTGTTCCCTACGTTGGGAGGATCCCACCGCTGCCACCAATTTTGTTATGCCAAGGCGCCTGGGGTCGAGATTCTGGATAGAATCTCGGGGTGCTCCGGGTCGTCCTTCACAGTCGTCGTCCAGCGGGCTCCGAAAGGTTCGGGTGATAATGCCGGGACGAGGATATTCGGTTGGAAACCGAAGGTAGGGGATCGTTGCGGGTTAAAGAGTTAGAACTCACCGTAAGGTTTACAAGTTTATTCTGTCCCGATCTGGGTGACAGGAGTACTATAGCGTATGTCTGTTATTAATCTGTCCTCGCTCGTAGTTTGTACAGTGTCTTATAGTTAGTCCGGGGCGAAGCGGGGGCCAGCGGGGTCGCCGCCTTCGGCTCGCTGTTAGGCGTTTCGTCCGAAACGCTGATGGTGCTCGCGGGTTGTTGCCCGCGCTTTGGCGCTCGCGTGTGCCATCGGAATGCGCGACGGTTGTAACACGCGGTCGTTGACTGGGTTACAACAATACAATTCAAATTAATGTTAATATTGATGGCTTACCGCTGTCAAAAAGCTCCGATAGTCAAGCTTATCCCATTTTATGTAGCATCGCAGGATTTTCAAATGTTGATATGGTTGGCATATATCATGGTTATAATAAACCTAAAGATGCCAACTGTTTCTTACATGATTTCATACAAGACGCAGTAAACATTATTAATAATACAATTTTAATTGATGGGCAGTTGTATCGAATACAAATAAAATCTTTTATTTGTGATGCCCCGGCAAAATCATTTATCAAATATACCAAAGGGCACGCTGGCTATAATTCTTGTACAAAATGTAATACAAAAGGAGATTTCGTAGATAGAACATGTTTTCCAGAAATTCACAACATCACTTTACGTACAGATCGCGATTTTAGATTACAAGTAGACGACAAGCATCACACAGGCAAATCAATTTTAGAAAACATTCCTGGAATTAACATGATAGAATCCTTTCCCCTCGACTATATGCACTTAGTGTGTCTAGGCGTGGTAAAAAAATTACTAGTTAATCTGTGGGGGTATGCAAAACCCAGCACAAAAAGGTCACGTAAAGAAGCATCCGCCATATCCTGCTCTCTTATAAATCTTGCGAAAAGTATTCCAAAAGAATTCAATAGAAAATCTCGAAGTTTGAATGATTTAAAAAGATGGAAAGCAACGGAATTTCGACAATTTTTATTATACACTGGACCAGTAGTTTTATTAAATAATATAAGGAAGGACAAATATTCGAATTTTCTTTCACTACATGTAGCGTCAATTATCTTATCGAATTCTAGATATTTTAAACATATAGATTATGCAACCAAATTATTAAAATATTTTGTTAAGACCTTCAGAATGTTATATGGACCACACACCATTTCGCACAACGTTCACAATCTGCTACACCTCACAAAAGATGTAAAAAATCATGGACCGCTCGACAATTTCAGTTGTTTTCCATTTGAAAATTTTTTGCAAAGCATCCCTAAATCTATTAGAAAGGGTGACAAACCTTTACAACAAATAGTGAAAAGGCAAACAGAGAAATCTAACTTTATGGCAGAAGAAATCCATCCTAATGTTGTATTTCCTCTGCTTAAGAATGAACATTTTAAGGGTCCACTAATGGAGAATATTACAGAGTTTAAGCAGTTCAGAACTATAGCTTTCAGAGATTTTATTTTAAACATTAGTCACCCCAACAACTGCTGTTGTCTTAAAGATGGTAGCATTATTATTATAAAAAATGTAGTATGTAGAAATGAATGTATTGAAGTAATTGCACGAAAAGTTTTGGTTTTAAATGATTTTTATAACGATCCATGCAAATCGTCAACCGTGCACGGTGACTCGCACCCGTACGCCCTGTTGGCCGCTGTCGAAGTGCGTGACACTACGATCATAAACCGCGACTACGATGAGAGGCTCGGGCCGATCGACCTGGCTAGTTTTTCGGAAACAACTCGTTCCATTAAGCCCGAAATATACTAAAAGCTTATACCTGAGGTTCCCGTTCCCTACGAGTACCGAGTTCAATATAGTGTATGTAGTTTTCACTAAAAAGTTGAAATTGAAGAATTCCACGTACCCGTATTTCACAGTTTGGTCTGTAGTTTACGTTGACAAATTTACGCCATAATGGATCAACAATTTATAAGAAGAAGGAGTAAAACATTACTACTTTTAAATAAATTGTTGAAACAAATTGACGTATTACGAATCTGATTGTGTTGCTGAATTCGTTTTAAAAAAATACGTCAGTTTTGCATAACAGATTATTCTCTATGGTGCATACTTTCCGAGATATTGGGGCAAATGTGTTTTTCACCACCAGATATGGATGATTGCCAATAAAAGAAAATACGTTTCAAATACTTTTTGAAGACTATAATCTACGCGAATCTCATCAAAATCGGCAATAATTATCATGGTATTGCTTTTTTTAATTTTATAAGTAATACCTATTGTTAGACAGTAAGTACACATATGCAAGTGATATGTATATCTAAAGGCAGGGTCCCACTTGTGCAAATGCGCGCTGCGCACGGGTCAGATTTACAAGTTTCTCCGATTTTCGACCAATTTGGAGCATTTGAAAGGGTCGACTTTTACGACGACGCGCGCGTCGAAAGTGATCGTGTGCGCGCTACCTATGCCGGGATTTCTGTGCCACGCGCGCACGCGAATGCCCGCTGCGCATCGTCGAAAAGACTGAAAAAAATGTATGTTTTTTACCGCAAATACTCTTTACTCCTACATATCACTTGCATATGTGTATTTGTGGTGTATTATTCAGTTTATACATTAAAGCAAGCAATAGCATGATAATTATTTCTGTAAATAACAACAATTATACTGTTCCGATAGTTATATTTGTTCCTGGATATTGCATAATTGTAATACATTATGTATGCAGATATGTGACACTGAATTGTAGTTGTCTATCTTTATCAGTTTCAAATTATTCTATTTCTCAAACACAATTAAGTTATTGATTTGATTCATCCTGCAAGAAAATCGTAGGTATAAAAAATATCAATCTTCTGTGACTTCTATGTATATATGTTTTTCCATTCACGCCAGGGGTTATTCATACGTCCCAAAAAAGTAAACTATTTAATAGATGCATTTACCATTTCAGATTATTCGTAATGGCATTATGTACCTACTCACTGTGAAAGCAGTAATGTGTTATTGTAATTTCGTTTCCTATCGCATTGCCAGGGAAATATCTCGACATATGTGGATGTACGGAAGTTAAATTTTAATCATTTTCTAAGTCATAAACCATTTTTAGTACCTTCAGGTAAACTACATGTAGGTAGCTCCTTAAAAACAGATATTTCAGTATGAAATAAATTAACAGCATTTATGACATCGTCTATAAGCCCGGTTTATCGGGACAGAGGAAATGATACACGTGTATTTCCTGTGCAGAGGTAGAAAGTTAGCGTCTGGGAGAAAGGCTGGTCCATTTGGTCATGATATACCTAATCTCCTCCCTATGGCCCACCTTTTTCACATTATCTAAACAAAGAATGTTCGTATTTTCACTATTGGTCGCAATGGTAACTACCCTCAATCTCACATCGTGTGAGAAGAAACAAACAGGACGCCGAGGTAGCGAACAACTGAGCGATGTTGAAAGTGATGGTGGAACGGTCGGAGGGAAGCCATGGCAGAGAACTTCCTTCATTTCATTTCAAACACAGTTTCCAACAATCGGTGACGGCAACGTAGTAAACTCCTTCAAACCTCTCAAGCCGTATGAAGTGTGAAGATGTTGTTTCGGTTACTGACCCAACCGCCAGCGTTAGCTTTAAGCCGGGGCCAGACCTGAATGAGTATACGCTGAGCAGGCTGAGCCGCGCACGAATGACGCATGCGGAGGGGTCGAAAGTGCCATTGTATCTTTCTTCACCAACTTCTGTGCTTAACTTAGCCCACTCCGCAGTCGTAAAGATGGTGTGATACATAGTTAGCTAAATAAACAGACAGCTCAACCCTCCGAGTCATCCCGTTTACCAATACAGAGTGATTGTCCACCGACGCGTGTCAAAGAGTTGCCACCTGGTACCCCGTACCAGGTATGGCAGACAAGGCAGCCCGTACAGTTTTTCCCTCCATGTGTTTGATTTTTCTTCCTGGCCCCCCCCCCCCCCCCCGCAAGACATCTTACCAGTTTGGAAAGTAGAAAGGTCGTGAAATCGGTATCATGTTAAAACAAACATAGGGTAAACTCGGATAAATCCGTGGTATATACAGGTTATTCCGTGATACTTCCGTGAGTCCCGTAGACATTTCGAACCGTAGGCGTAGGTATATACATTGGAAAGGTCTGTGGGACACTCTTCGTTTATTACGACCTTGTCTTGCTTCTTTAAACTACTTGACACCCTCAATTGTAAGGACGACAACAAGTCATGGTGGTGTGAGGGACAGAGTGAGCCATTCCTTTGATGGTGCCGGACTTTACCAACATCGGCTGGGAAGAGCTCGAACATCGCAGCGAGCCTGACTTTCCTTTGGTCGAGGGTCCCGCGGTCCCTTCCTCGGTGTCACATGGCAGGCAAACCTTTCGTCTGCACTACTCTAAACACTCTCTGTCCTTCTGTCCTTAGCTGTCGCGAGCCACGAGACTCTGTCGAAACTGGCGAAGAAGATCGCTAGAAATATACGTTCGACACGTAGGAACTACGGAATTAGGGAGTCTCAAGTGAACGCGTGTTTATACTCCAGAGATAAGGGATCCGCCTTTAATTTGAACCACGTGCAGTCAGCGAGCAATACATTTTCTTCCTCTGTCTCTGCAGGAGGCGTATTGATAGCGGATAATACTTTGTAGTTGCTATATTGGTGGCATTTTTCTCACGTGCGTCGAGATAAAAGCGGGCTCAGAACCAGGCAAAAATTCATTCATTCTTTACGATGGGTAATTTATTATTTTTCTAACAACGTTTCGACAACATCTATTTGCCAGATTTCTAAAGGGTAATCGATTTTATGGGGTCTTTAAGAATTTTAGACATTGTTCAGTCCGTGTTAATCCGTATATTGCTCTGTCGCCGGGTAGTACGTACGATGGCTTCGGACCCGCACGTAGGTACTGTTGTTAATCGCCACGCCGACTAGCGGGACAATACGGCCATAAACCGCGACCTTAGCGAAACGGTCCGGCCGATTGGCCCTGGTAAGTTTTTGGCAACCAGATGTGGCATTTCCCTCCTCTACTTCGTCAAGGGTGAGAGGGTTCCTCCTCTACGAACGAAGTCACTGAAGGAATGTCCCCCCTTTTCGAGGAACGGTGTCCCCAATGTATGTTTCATAATTATATTAAAACTACAATTACTTTCATGCATATGAAAAAGATGTCACCAATATAGCAATTAAAAAGTATTGTCCACCATCAATTCGCCACCTGCAGGCTGGAGGGACGCCTGGTTCCCGCCTGCGTCGTCTTCTCCTCGAATTGAAGACGGATCCCATATCTTTCGAGTAACCACGCGCTCCAATATCAAAACAAAATCAGGCACAGGCGTATGCAGTGCGAGAAAGGGTGAGGTGTAGGGGGGAGATTATATTATGACCAATCGGACTTGCATTCGTTGCAGACGCAACGTTTTCACCTCTTCATAGGTAGTAATATTTTCTCTTTATGACCCACGTTTTCTCGCAGCGCATATGTCAGTACGTACTTTTGTGCTTCACGTGCTTATACAGAAGAGATAAGAGATCAGTCTCCAATTCGAAGGGAAGACGCCACAAGCGGGATCACGCGCAGTGCAGCGGACACCTCATTTTCTACCTGCGTCCCTCCACGAGGCTTATTGCTGCCCCCCCCCCCCCCCCCCGAGTAATCTCGTGTGATTTTTTAACACAACAGCGAGTCGGCCTGGCTGTAAGAATTAAGAACAATGCAGGATGTAGTGAAGAAAAGAAAGACAAATTATTCAGTAAAATAGAGCTTTAAAGTCTATCATATGTTAATTGCATTATTATTATTCAAAATGTAATTTTTAAATTTTTTATTATCTGTTTATGTCAATATTAGCAATGGATTAAATTTATTTAGTCTATGCCTTCAATAATTTCTGTAGGAGTTTCGTAAAAATCACCGAAACCAGGAAACTTTGAAGATTTGTATTTTTTAAACAATTTCGAATCTGCAAAAATGAGGACTTAACCCTCCCTAATTTCATATGGACTACCATATATGTATTTCAATATCATGAAAATCCGAGACATCGAGGGTTTTAGAAAAGTATCACATTCTGCCTCTATCTTCCACGCTGAACGCAATGCACTTCAAACTCCCTTTGATCTGTGGAAGAAAACCGACAGCGGTCGGCTCAGGCCATGTGCCTTCCCCGGCATGCACGAGTCGGGTCGCATGCGCCGAATCACCACGAATGACCCGTCCACACTAGCATATGCATTCACGCTCACCCTTTCTGACGTAGAAGCATGCGCCAGGGGCTACCGTTTCACCCGTCCACATCAGAATATTCGTGCGCGGCTCAGCCTGCTCAGCGTATACTCATTCAGGTCTGGCCCCGGCTTTATGTAGATAAAGAACGCAAGATGTAGAAAAGCAGGCAAGAATTTCCACTATCTTCGACGTGCGCGCCAAGCATCCGCGTGCGCGCCTGGCAGAGCATCGGCCCATTTCTTGCGCGCGGCCTCATAAATTAGACCCTTTCAAGTGGACGAAAACGTCGTGCGCGGGGCGCCGTTGCACTAGTGAGACCCTACCTTTAGTTGCAAGAAAAGGTAGGCCACTGAAAATTAATCATAAAGACTGTCCTGTAGTACTACAAGTTATTTGGTAAATGATTTTTAAGTACTTTATAGCGTGTTGGAGCCCAAACGGCTAGTGTCGTAAAACGGTAGTAAACCGTGACCCGCTAACAATCCGTTTTAAGGCTTCGTGCAGATGGCTACATCGTGGGACTCACACCCCGGGAAAACACAGAAAATCCCGTTCTTATTGTATAGGTATATTTTTCCACCTCCACGCGTACGATTTGCAAAGGTGGAATGTCTCGCGACCAATAAGATTTGGCCCTCAAAAAGATGTACCCTGAAGGAAATACTATTTAAACTGCGACTTACAGTGACAGTTGGTTAGTACAGAAAACACTTCTGTATGCTTAGTACACACGGGAAGTGTTTGACAGTGTGACGTATCACAGTGTTGTGTTAGTGCACCTACAATGCCCACCTTGAAGGTAAAATTTTCAACTCTGGAGGACGAGACACTGATACATTGTGTATCAGCTTATCCTGCCATTTACAATGCTGGTGACCAAGCTCATAAGGACTATGGGTTGAAAGATAACGTGTGGGAAGACGTGTCCACCACAGTAAAAAGAACAGGTAAAGTATTCTTTCATTATATTTCTTTGCATCAACCATCAACTAGGGGCTATTGATACCATCGAAGAGTAGGGGAGACCATTGCAAAATCGGGACAATAAGAATAAAATCTCATAACTTTGACATTATTAAGTAAAAAAAGTAATTGCAATTGGTATTCATTAGAATAAACTCTTTTTTAAACAATAGTACAGATCCAAATTTTTTTAATAGGAGGATAAATTCAAATAAATAACACAGGGCCACAAATTTTTTTTTCTAAAATACACAAACTCGACCACCTGTCCTATACGTATTTTGGGTCGCTGAATTTGAATCCGTTGCCCGTTTCGGCCCATCACGTCAAGTTTTCCCGTAAATTACAAAATACTGTTGTAAACCAGTAAATTCCCATATAAATACAACATATCCTATTTCCATAAACTTATAACGTCAAACTCTCTAATCTACTAATCCCGAGACCATAAAACATCTAATTCTATATTTCGTTAACCCTCTAAACCCTAAAACCGTATTTACACATATCTCCACAACCCACTACGGGGCGTTTATACCTCAAACGCTGAAATAAATATTTTCAAATTTGCTTAATCTTCAAATTCGTATAACTTCGCTAAAATCCATCCAAAGTTGGTGAAACAAAGATCATTTTAAAGTTTGAACTTTCTACTTTTCGACGGTTTAAACCACTTTTATCGAAATGGGTATCCAGGGGGTAAAATCCGCCCTTAAAGGGGAGTTTGCCAAACTGCAAAAATTTCTACGTGTTTGTCAAGTGCTACGGAGTAGAGACAATATATTTTGCAGTTTCTATGTATTCTGTCGGAAAGTGTGATCCTTTGTCTTTAGGATAAGCTGAACCTCGTCGAAAAAGGGTAGTTTTTAAGAAAGATACAGCCATTTAAAGAAAACCTGCTAAAATCATACGACCTAAAATCGTAGAACGTCTTTAAAGGCGGACCATACGACTGTAATGTACCTACCCTTACTTATCGTTTTCCTCTGACTTTCTGTTTATACATGAATCATACTAACTAGACAAATGCTGCGTAAATGTAAATACTGCGTCATCCCTGCTACCTATCGTTATCTTATCCAATGCATCACCTATCGAAAATCCTGACTCTCTACCTATCCCGTCATCCCCTCCCTTATATTCCGAAACCTTTAAAACCCCAAACGCATCCCCTTATCCTTAGCATTACTATTCTAAAAGCCATCAGTCTCAGTCACGGAGTCCAGTACAAGTTGAATCTCAGATATTCTTAATAATAAATATCTTTATAAAGATTATTCATAACACGGTAGTTTGATTATTCTTGTGTCCATTACACGGCAACCAAAAAGTTACAAGAAGTTATCTTCTTTTCCTTAGGGGAAAATACTTCAATGCCTTGAGTTCTACTTGCAAAAAAGTTGTTTTCCCAGAAAAAAGTTTGTTCGTTTTGTTCTTATAGGTCCCGCATGAATTTTTCGTTTCTGGAAGTGGACCAAAAGTGGTCTAAGTAAAAGCTTAGGCCTTAGACTTTAAAATGCGACTAGAAAGATCACTGAGAAATACTGAGAACTTTTTGTAACAAAGAATCAAAACGAAACATTTTCAAAAAGCCATAAGTCCGAAATGGTCAGTGGTATCAAAGTGTAATTTAGCAAAATTAAAATACGTACCAAGTTCACTGAATTCCATCACATATCATTTAATGTAAAAGAGAACAACGAAATCACAAATGATATTTTCTATTTTCGATGATCACATTTGGCCCACTTCCAGAAACGAAAAATTCATGCGGGACCTATAAGAACAAAACGAACAAACTTTTTTCTGGGAAATCAACTTTTTTACAAGTAAAATTCGAGACATTGAAGTTTTTTCACAAGGAAAAACAATATAACTTCTTGTAACTTTTTGGTTGACCGGATGGTCGTATGATTTTAGCAGGTTTTCTTTAAATGGCTGTATCTTTCTTAAAAACCACCCATTTCCTACAAAATGTAGCTTATCCTAAAGACAAAGGATCACACTTTCCGACAGAATACATAGAAACTGCAAAAAATATTGTCTGCACTCCGTAGCATTTGACAAACATGAAGAAATTTTTGCAGTTTGGCACACCCCTCTTTAAGGGCGGATTTTACCCCCTGGATACCCATTTCGATAAAAGCGGTTTAAACCGTCGAAAAGTAGAAAGTTCAAACTTTAAAATGATCTTTGTTTCATCAAGGTTGTATGAATTTTAGCGAAGTTATACGAATTTGAAGATTGAGCATATTTGAAAATATTTATTTCAGCGTTTGAGGTATAAACGCCCCGTAGTGGGTTGTGGAGATATGTGTAAATACGGTTTTAGGGTTTAGAGGGTTAACGAAATATAGAATTAGATGTTTTATGGTCTCGGGATTAGTAGATTAGAGAGTTTGACGTTATAAGTTTATGGAAATAGGATATGTTATATGTATATGGCATTTTACTGGTTTACAACAGTATTTTGTAATTTACGGGAAAACTTGACGTGATGGGCCGAAACGGGCAACGGATTCAAATTCCGCGACCCAAAATACGTATAGGACAGGTGGTCGAGTTTGTGTATTTTAGAAAAAAAATTTTGTGGTCCAGTGTAATGATTTAAAAAATGATCCGTTTTTACGATTTTACCCCATGGCCTGGGTAAAACCGGGTACCATACTAGATGCTGGCCCTAGCACCTATAACAATGAATCTCATCAAATTCTTTAGTCCTCCAACCAGTTACAACAAGCTGTAAACTGTATCCAACCTTCATTCAATTTCAATGAACAATATGACTCTTGGACATAAATGCATATGTCTTCACCGTTTTCATCACCACTGTTATCACAATCCTTCGGTATTGTGCTTAATTTTGAGGTTTTTTCTTTATTTTTAGTTGTAGTGGATTCAATATTTATGTGGATTCACTATTCTGTGACACAATATTCGAAAATGCTCCCCATCAATAGCTTCAAAACAGTTTGAAAAGTTCCATTTCATCATAAAGCCTTTTGCATTTCCTTTGAAATCGGAAATATTAGTTTATGGAAAAAATCTGTTCGTTTGTTTCAACAACACTTATCTATTTTGAATGCAAATGATAACGATCTCAATGCTTCTCCAGTAGCAACGAACTCCGCCAAAAATATATTATCTAACTATTTCAAATGAGGAATGTAAAACGCGGTGGAAGAATATTCGCGACTCTTTCATGAAGAAGAAGCGGGCCAGCAAACACGGCAGCGAAGCCCAAAAAAGAGTGGGCATTGATGAAACTTTTAGATTTTTTTAACACTGTCTCGTCTGAGAGAAGGCAAGTATTTTTTATACACAAGATGAGTCCTAAAATACATTTTAAAAATTTATTTTATTTATTTTATTGTAGCACACAGAGCAATATGGAACTCCCAAATGAAGAAGTTCGAAATATGCCTGATAGCAACAATAGCGGTACCGACGACTTCTCAACACCCGTAGAGTTCCCAGAAACTGCTGCTTGCTCGGAAGGTTTTCCATCACCGGAAACACCGCAAGAGGACACAATCGCTCCTTCCCGAAAAAGAACTTGCAGCAGTACTTCCAATGCAGCGCCGAAAAGGCACAGGAACGAATCCCGCAATTTCATGGAGACCATAGCAACAAGATCTGCCGAAAGAGAACTACTATTGCAAATGTCCATGGAAGACGAAAATGACGAGACAATGATTTTTTTTAAGAGTATGGGGGTAATGGGCAAAAAATTGCCGCGAAAGTTGCTGGCGGAGGCGAAGACATCCGTCCTGAAGATAATGCTGGATCTTCAGAATAGAGCAGCAGGAGATCCGTGAGCTGGTGCGGGTGTCCCCCCCGAATCGCGCAGAAGATGGGCACCTTTAGTGGCAGTTAGACAAAATGTAATCTAATTATGAATTACAAATTACGATTAAAATGTAATTGTGTAGTTGATTATATATTATTTTCTGTAATCGTTCATTTAGGTAGTTGACGAAACCAAATCGTCAACTACCTAAATTAAAACGTTTCGGAGATTTAACATAAAGAACTGTGTAATGTCCGGAAAGTTGGCTAATCCATCTAAACCCAAACAACTCCCGATCATAGTTTTTGCAAATATCTTCAAAATTAAAGTCGAGCGACGGCAACATGTATAGGAAAAAGTTGTTCAGAAACATCCCCGACAACATACTCCAGATCATCGAAATCGGTCAAGACTGCTCTTTTGTAAATAATTACCCAATTAGGTAACGCAATAAATGTGACTAAAGTAAAAGATGGTCATTTTCCAAAATTAAAGGAACACTATAATTTGGCGAAAAATTTGGTCATTTTGAAATGGCTGTATCTCCGCGAAAAATAGTCGCAAAAAATATTTTAAAAAAGCATTTTAACGCTTCAAGTTTCTAGTTTTTGATTTAAGGACACAAATGTGGTTTTTTCCAGCCATTATGATACTGTTTTATCAAAATGAAGCGCAGGAAACAAAATTTTAAAAATTTAAAATACCGTTAGGCCGGACGGAGCGTGTGGAGGCAGTACGGGCGTCAGGCCGACTTGCACAGGCCTGCCTGCGCAGGCACACCTGACAGGCCGGCTGGACCGTGTGTGGCCGCCTTTATATTCCCGGTCGTCGCGTTGGTATAGGATCCGCCATTTTGAATTTTGGAAATCTGACTACGAATTCGTAACAAGAAACCCAAAGAACTCCTTCATGCAAATTTTCATGAAAATTTGACATTTTTCAAAATTTTGGTCGGCCATGTTCCATCCGCCATATTGAATTTTGGAAATCTGGTTTCAGATACGTGATCAGTGGTCCCAAAAACCCCGAGTAATTATTTCATTATCATTTTGAGTAACTTATAGCGAATTCGGTACCTCGCACTGACTCTGCACTGGTGCCGGAAAATGACTTGGATTGGTTGATTCTTATAGAGCTATCTTCGTTTCTATCAGAAACAACCAATCCAAGTCATTTTCTGGCACCAGTGCGGAATCAGTGCGAGGTACCGAATTCGCTATTACAGTCCCTTGGAACAAGATCTTGGGTGTATAGTCGCCATATTGAATCCACCATTTTGAATTCGTCAATTCTCACTTCAGATTCGTAATCAGCGACTCATGTCGATTCGTAATCACTTCATTTTCAAGCCGTTCGAGTCATTACTAAACTATCTCCCAATTTCGCAGATTGTAGCCGGCATATTTAAGCCCTCACACGTTTGTCTACGTTTCCCCAAATTTTGGATTCGAAGGTGATCCGGTTGACGTGGAATGACCCATATATATAAATATAATAAGCGTGGCGGTTATGCGATCGCGGACGCCCAACTTTATTGAAAGTTGTTATACTCGAGACACGGCGCAATGCAGCCTATCGAGTGATGTTATAAGATAAGGCGCGATGCAGCCGGTAAAGCTTACTCGGAATAGCGCAAAGCAACTGAGCGAGTGTACTTTACTTATTTTTTGAATATTCCAACTTTATTGAAAGTTGTTACACTCGAGACACGGCGCAATGCAGCCTATCGAGTGATGTTATAAGATAAGGCGTGATGCAGCCGGTAAAGCTTACTCGGAATAGCGCAAAGCAACTGAGCGAGTGTACTTTACTTATTTTTTGAATATTCCAACTTTATTGAAAGTTGTTACACTCGAGACACGGCGCAATGCAGCCTATCGAGTGATGTTATAAGATAAGGCGTGATGCAGCCGGTAAAGCTTACTCGGAATAGCGCAAAGCAGCTGAGCGAGTGTACTTTACTTATTTTTTGAATATCCCAACCTATAAAAAACGAATAATTTGTAATAAACACTAAACTAACATCTGCGCAAACCATTATTTGACGTACAGCTTAATTAAAATTAAATAATATTGAAGCACACTTACACGAAGACACTTAGATATGAAATGTTTCCCAGAGTAATATCCTTATTATGCAATGAACTGACAGCGTGAAAAAAGATCGGTGCGTTTGACCGACCATGAATTCATAAAGTCGAATGAGGGTCACCGGAGAATATTTTGTTACTGGGATTTTCTTGAATGTTTCGTGGAGGGGGAACACCTACAGGGACTTGTGGAAGTGGTGTGTGAGACGCCACGATTGGAGACAAACCGACGCCAGCGCCAAGCGACTGACGCCACGGCCAACCACCGTCGACAACATATTTCCCGGCGACGCTGATTGGCCGTGGTGTCGGTTCGTCTCCCATCGTGGCGTCTCACGCACACATTACCACCACTCCCTGTAGGTGTTCCCCCTCCACGAAACATCCAAGAAAATCGCCGTAACAAAATGTTCTCCGGCAACCCTAGTCCAGGGATGCACACTAAATTGCGGCCTTTACACGGACGTTCTTGCGTGGCACTTTTGCGCGCCACACGCCAGCGCGGCACGCATTTGGCGTGGCGTGCCGGAACGTCGGAAGGAGCGCGCTCCTTCTCGCAGGCCAGAAGATCGTACCCGTCACTACTTAGAGACAGCGAGTTCGGGCTCCCATTTATACGTCGACTCCACATGCTTTTTCCAGGAACCAGCACAGTCTTGTATTGTGTACTACCTGTTCCATGTATATTATCGATCTACGAAACGATCGGCAAGACACGATCGCGATATACGTAGGTTTGCGAAAAGTATACGAACTCCTCGATATACCTGGCTTATAGAGGATATCATAAATGCTGTTACTGTAGGGCACACTGAAACATCTGTTTTTACGAAGCTACATTTGGTTTACCTGAAGGTGCTATAAATTATGGAAATGGTTTATTACTCAGTTATAACGACTGTATTGCGATCTGCATTCTCCTTGCGGACGAAAAGTTTCCACCTCATCGGACGTTCTTGCTAGCATCTTGTGCGTGGTTAGAAGTGTGGCGCGCCGAAATTCCACGTTTTTGCGTGCGAGTAGAACCGTTGTCAGGCGTGTCGCGTCCAAAAGTGTGGCACGCAAACCTCGACTTCAGAAAAGTTTACATAAGAGACAGAAAAGGTAGTTAGAAAAGGAAAGCGGCACTTGAAGACAAGGGTTTGGCGTGGCGTGTGGACTTTCCGACAGTGCGGAAAATTCTGAGGCACGCGGCGCGCCTGGCAGTCAAGACTCTGCGAGCCGCTACAAGCGGTAGGAAGTAAACGAGAATTTTTTCAAACCAAAAAATTAAACATATTTACTTGCAGCTTTGTGGCTTCATTTGTCAATCTTTAGGGAATATGAAAAAAAATTGTATGCAAAAATAGTGGTTATATCCGGCGTTATAGTGCTTCAAATAGAGCGCCTTACAAAACTAATATGCGCACTGTTAGCATAAAATCAGTTGTTGTAGTTGTCTGAAATAGATTAATATACGATTAATAGATTAAACTTTATTAACCAAAATCTTGATGTTATTTATTTTCATCTGCAACCTAGTAAATTGTGTCTGTACCTACCTATCGCAAATTATTTGCGTAAAATCTAAACATTCGGATAGTTAGTTAAAAAATTAAATATGGATATAAAACAAAGTTTTCACAATTATTTTGATCACCCTACGGATCACAGAGTCTACATCGATCTAATCATACTTTTGGATAAGTTACACTCTCGTTGGACTCCAGGATGAGCCAGGAAACCATTGATGTCACTTCCATATCGATACGATAAGAGAGTGCGTTTAAGAAATGCCTACTCCTTTTATAATTTGTATTGCTTCTGTAAAAGTAGTCCGATTTCCATGATATTTGTGATAATTTTAATTGGGAGAACGCCAGAAATCCATTAGTGTTATTTTCATATCGATACGATGACGAATAATGAATCTCTTAACACGCTGTAATGAATATTTCACCCTCGACTGTGGGTCGCCGACCTAGATTCGCAGCGGTCGGCCGAGAATACATACCTGTTTCAGAAAAACTGTATTCTTTATTCTTTATTGTATCGATATGGAAGTGATACCGATGCATTTCTTATGTTTTTCAAATGAAAATTATACCAAATTTCATGTAAATCGAACTATTTTTAACGAAGTTTTGGAAATCAATTTATTATGAAGGTTCCTTAATTACGATCCGATTTGTGTCGTTTTCTTGACCATTTTCATCGGGAACACATAAGGAAACGATTCACACCACTTTGGCCAAGATCCGATGAAAAATGTAGAATTTTTAATTCGTCACTTCTTAAGGGGCAACATTGTAAGGCCCCCCTGGACTCGAGGGTCGAAGTCCTTGAAACCCATCGAGGCACGGCTTATCGGTAGCGTTGCCTCTTGAGTCGAGGTTTGCTTGCGGCGAAAATTCTTGCGCGCCACACTTTTGGACGCGACACGCCTGACAACGGTTCTACTCGCACGCAAGAACGTGGAATTTCGGCGCGCCACACTTCTAACCACGCACAAGATGCTAGCAAGAACATCCGATGAGGTGGAAACTTTTCGTCCGCAAGGAGAATGCAGATCGCAATACAGTCGTTATAACTGAGTAATAAACCATTTCCATAATTTATAGCACCTTCAGGTAAACCAAATGTAGCTTCGTAAAAACAGATGTTTCAGTGTGCCCTACAGTAACAGCATTTATGATATCCTCTATAAGCCAGGTATATCGAGGAATTCGTATACTTTTCGCAAACCTACGTATATCGCGATCGTGTCTTGCCGATCGTTTCGCAGATCGATAATATACATGGAACAGGTAGTACACAATACAAGACTGCGCTGGTTCCTGGAAAAAGCATGTGGAGTCGACGTAGAAATGGGAGCCCGAACTCGCTGTCTCTAAGTAGTGACGGGTACGATCTTCTGGCCTGCGAGAAGGAGCGCGCTCCTTCCGACGTTCCGGCACGCCACGCCAAATGCGTGCCGCGCTGGCGTGTGGCGCGCAAAAGTGCCACGCAAGAACGTCCGTGTAAAGGCCGCAAATGTGCCCTAGGGCACTCGGTGCGCCCTCGAGCTCGACCGTGGTATGCTCACTCCTCACTCCTCGGTATAAAGTCTCGTGGTGGAGAACTCTATGACTGCAGAGGCCGTATGCCCATTTTGTTTTCTCCAAGGAATGGTATTGTCTCGAGCTTCCCATTGTTGCCCCAACACGGTCACCGGAAAGGCCCAGTTTATGCTTTTATGACACCCCCGCACGGTGTAAGAAAGATAGGTGGACCGACTCTATCCCCACTCCTGTGATCTTAAAGAAAAAGTTACTTGTCCCACCTGCAGATGGTATCAAGAGACACGGTAGTGTCTCGCGCCAAGTATATATAGGTATATGCGCAGCGCGAGACACTCCCGTGGCTATATAACGCCGAGCGGTTTTTGGAAGAACCCTGAGATTATCGAATCTCAATAACGGCTGATCCGATTAAGTTTTGAATGGTCTTAATGGATAGCTTGGGTTTGATTTACATAAGAAAAGTGTCTTCGTTTTGTTCCTACGTGCCTTATGAGCTGAGATATTCCGATGCAAAGTTGCAATTTGCCGAATTTTATGTTAAGAGATTTTCTCCATCGTCAAGTGTAGGCCAGAGGGGAACATGAAAGGGAGAGGAAATGTCTCTGGGACGTCGTTCATTGGATGAAGGTTCCGGCCTATCGCGTAACAAATTGTTGTCACGTGACAGCCAGACAGCACATCTGTCAAGGAAAACGTAACCTAGGTAGTGTCAAACCATCATAACCAGCCAAATGTCAAATGAGGTAAGTAGTCAACATTTTTCCAATGTCACGAGTTTTTACTCCATATTGAATTATTGACATTGAATTATTGTCTCAATTAACAAGGTAAGTCGCTAAATTTTTTAATACATTTTTTTGTTGAGCTTCTAGAAACGAAGGGGGCGCACAGCTTGGACAATGCCCGGATAAGGTTCGATAGAGAAATATCTTCTTACGCACAAGTTTCTATTATACCAGGCATGTACAAAATAATAATAATGTATTTAAATTGCCAAAAAATTTTATACCAGTAAGCCATTTTTAATTTAGAGTTTCTACAGGATGAATCTGGAGCTCCGCCCGACAATGGATGCGTCCTGATACCCCGTGGCGAGGTCAAGCCCCCGCAGTGCCCCACCGAATTTTAGGGCTTTCGACCCTCGAAGGGGTTGGAGTGCCTATTAAGAAGATCTTCTTACGCACAAGTTTCTATTATACCAGGCATGTACAAAATAATAATAATGTATTTAAATTGCCAGACATTTTTATACCAGTAAGCTATTTTTAATTTAAAGTTTCTATATAAAGCTTATAGAAGTGAAGGGGTCGCATGGGCTTGGTGAGAAATAAAGGGGACGCACAGGCTCTGATAGAAATGAAGGGGACGCACTGGCTTGAAGGTTGTCCAAAGAAGGTTAGATAGACAGAGAAGCATCTTGTCTCGCAGAAGTTTCTGGAAAATTGTCAAATAAGGTAAATTTTTCTAATTTCTAATTAGCGTAGCATTAAGAATTAAGAAAATGATGGCGTACTTCTTGCACTGTAGAGTACAAATAGTGAAAAAAGTACGCTGTAAAGGCATCTCCTTTGATACTTTTCAATCATTTCTGAAATATATTCGTTTGTGTTTATGTTCTACGTTAAGTTGTAACTAAAGTGTGGCTTTAATATATTTACAGATAATCGAAGCAGATGCGAAAGAGAACATTAGTGAAGAAAGTACGCTGAAAACGCATCTCCCTTAATACATATCAATCTTTTTTGAAATATATTCGTATTTATATATGTTCTACGTTAAATTGTAACTAAATTGTGGCTTTTATATATTTACAGATAATGGAAGCAGAAGGGAAAGAGAAAGTAACCGTGCAGCACGAGGAAACGAACAAATTAAGCACATTTTCGTGTATTTTAGATTGTAAGGGAGTTATTGTTAAATTATTAATCCTAAGACAAATAACATATTTTCAGTTTCGCAGCGCCAAGTAACTAGAATAAAATAAATATTGTAAATATTGTATTATATTAATTAAACGAATTTATTCAACGTCGAACCTCTGTTTGCTTGCAATACAACCATATACACTATATAAAAGTTTCATCCCAGTTTACAACTATAAAGTAAACTAGAAACATTTAAATTTTTTCATTTATACATTTTCAAATATCCAATATTAAATATCAAGTACCAAGTATAAAGTAAATTTATTAACAAATTACATACAAAACAAACAACATGGAATATACAAAATTACATATAATAAAACTAACGGGACTTGGATATATAAAACTAACGGAACTTGGAAAAATAATAACAACGGAACGGAAAAACTAATTAAAAATTACGGCCGCCACGGCCACCACCGCGAACACGGCCACGGCCCCGGCCACGGCACTGCTGCATAACGAGCGCCCTTACTGTCTGGGCCTGGGCGTTGAGGCTACGCGCCTGTTCCCGCACGAGCTGGAGGGCGGCCCAGTGTTGTTGCCGGGCCCTCACCCTCCAACCACTCCTCTTATTCCGGCGGGTTGCATATCCTCCTGTAATTAGAAAAATAAAAAAATGTTTTAATAAAATCCTGCAATGATTAATTTTCTACTAATTTTTTATCTAATTAAAGTATTAAGGATTATTACCAAATGCCGTGGCCGGGCCCTGTGTAGGCTGCTGTGGAACCGACGTTTGCGGCGGCGCGGTTGCGACTGCCAGTGGCAGCAGCGGCGCGGCGGAGGAAGAAATATGGGCTAAATTGAAATGGGAACAATTTATAAACGATTTTATCCAGCTTCGATCCTCTGTATGTTTAGTATAGAGGAATAATCGACCGTAATGCGCATGCACCGAAATCGTGCGAGAGAGAAAGCATCGTGTGAACTGGTGCGAGAGAATGAAGTATAGATACCTTTTGCCGTGGCTGATTTTTCTATCGGCTGCTGGTCTACTGCCGATTGGCTGCCACTGGTAATCGCCATAAATACATCGTCATCCGAATCTGAAAAAATAAATGTATATATAAATTATTTTTTTATTAACTAATTAATTCTTCTGTAAGTTTATATGATGAAACTTACCAGCTAGTAGGGCGGCCTCCTGTGTATTCTAAAAAAAAAATAATAAACAATTAATTAGTAAGAAAGATCAAGAGTTCATAGGAAATACATGTGACGAACACGAATAAATTTCTCACGAATTAAAACTAACGAATAAAAATAAAAATTCTCACGCACCGCTATCAAGGTTATAAATAACATTAACTCTGCTATGAGTATATGAATAGTATGGTATTTTATTATTTACTTACGGTGTGATCGTCCGCCGAGGCCATTGCAGTTTCTTCGTTTCTCTCTGAAGCTGGCCTAGATGCCAGGTAAACATTCGACGATACGATCAAAGAGTAAATATTGATCTATCGAAAATTTTCATTACGTTTTGCGTTAAGTAAAGGCGTATTTAGACCAAAAGAACGAATGCTCGTTCGCCCCCCCCCCCCCCCTTCGACAAAAATCGTGCTAAATTAGTATCAAATTTAAACCAATTCCACCAATCCAATAGTTTGATGTTGTATAGTGGGATTACGGTGAAGAGTTTTCGAAATGTATTTATGTCACAAATAAGCTGAGACTATACACAATCGAAATACATGAGATACAAAAATTAAAATACCTTTAGGAAATCAGAACAAAATCGACAATCTGGTACGAATATTCACACGACTCCCGTTAGAATACGAAAGATCAACTTCAGATCAATTTTTCTTTGCTATTTACACGATTATGACATATCTGTCATATGTATAAGTAAGCTAGATACGTTGGTATATTGGCTAGCTATACTAAGATACAGTGTTGAAAATACAAAAATTACAAATTTCAGTTTAAGTTTATTTTCGTCTCCAGCCCCACTGTGCGGCGTCTGAAGAATCTTCTTCATTTTCTTATATGTAAGTATGCTTCATTATTATTAATTAAGCTGTACGTATTTCTTACTAACCTATTTCTTTATTGATATGTGTATTTTTTTAGTATCAAGTCCCTTGGAAGAACGTATATTCTCCTTAGTAGGAGAAGCAAAAGCACAAATACTATATATGGTAAGTGATGTTTACATTTATTTATAATTATTTATAATATTACGTCCCATACAGCACACTCCATTGCAGGTTAGTTATCTCTCTCAGACACGTCCGGTATATGCATATAAAATACAGTTATTTTTATTTTTGGCCCTACTGTCCGAAACGTTGCGGGACCATTACTGTAAAATCTTCGGAACGTTGCGTGACCATTGCTAAAAATTTTCCGGAACGTTCCATGAAGGTTGCTAGAAAATCTCCGGAACGTTCCATGAAGGTTGCTAGAAAATCTCCGGAACGTACCATGAAAAGGTTGCTAGAAAATCTCCGGAAAGTTCCATGAAGGTTGCAGGAAGGTTCCATGTGCGTTGCCTTGCAATGTTCCACAGGGGCGGACATAGCAAGGCTCCAGCAACGTTCCAGCAACATTGTTGGAACCTTCCTGCAATGGAGTGTGCTGTATGGGGTATGATATTAGTGTCTATTACAAAATTCTCGATTTTTACAGGTTGGAATATTCAACAAATAAGTAAAGTACACTCGCTGTGCTGCTTTGCGCTATTCTGAGTAAGCTTTACTGGCTGCAGAGCGCCTTATCTTATAACATTACTCGATAGGCTGCGGAGCGCCGTATCTCGAGTATAACTTGCAATAAAGTTGCAATAAGTGAAAATAAAAACTAATTTTAGTTCTTTCTACTGAAATGTCTATACAGGTAGAAAAGAAAGATGGAATATCGACGTTTACCGAAAAAAATAAAAATGAAATTTTTCGTGGTGAATGGTTATGGGATGATGATATGGATCGTTTCAATTTCCTTTTACAAACTCATTCCAATTATAGACCCGTTGAAACGTGGCGAGTGCAAGTACTCGATACAATACTACCCATACAGGTAAATGAAAAGCATATACAATTTTTATATTGTTCGTTGTCGAAAAATAATGCGAATGAAAACTGGTTACTGTATGGAAGAGGTCATTGGGTATGCAGCTATTTCGACAGAAAAAATATTTTTATTTATGATTCGATGAATAATAAAAGGTTAGAGAAGGATCATGAACAATTCTTGAAAAAATTGTTTCCAACATACGACTTTATCCAGAATCCAGTTAAATTTCCTACTGTGCAACAACAACCGAACAGTAGCGATTGCGGTGTTTTCGCAATAGCCTTTGCTGTTTCGTTATTATTTAATATTAAACCTGATAAAGTAAGGTATGACCACAGCTTAATGCGTCTACATTTAATACAAATGTTTGATTCCAATGTTATAGAGCATTTTCCTCAAGACCAAATTTTTAGCGTTCCTCAAAAAGTGCTTCCATTAATAGAAGTAAAAGCAAAAGAGGATAAAGCGGATTGTAAACGCATAAAACGACAACGTAAATATATGGAAAAAAAGAAATCGGGGTTATTACAAACAAATTGCGATTTACTACAATCGGAGATCGGATTAAATAATAACTTCTCAGCCGAACGACGTCAACAGAAAATGACGCTGACATTAGAACAAGAAAGTATTATTGCTGAAGGCAGATGGTTAAATGATTTGCATATGGATCATTTTAATTATGTTTTAAAAAGCTGCTCAGATTATAGACCTGTCGGAACATATCTGGTACAATCATTGGATAGAATACAACCCATGCCGAGGAATAAAAATCATATACAGATATTGCCTTCTGTATCGTTGGGAATACATTGGACATGTGGTTATTACGATACAAAAAATATATTTATTTATGATTCCTTTAATACAAAACTGTTAAGTAAGTGTCAGGAAGAATTTTTGAAACATTTATTTCCAACGTATGACTTTATTCAGAATCCTGTCCAATTTCCAACTGTGCAACGACAACCGAATAGCAGCGATTGCGGTGTTTTCGCAATAGCCTTTGCTGTTTCTTTATTATTTAATATTAAACCTGATAAAGTAAGGTATGACCACAGCTTAATGCGTCTACATTTAATACAAATGTTTGAATCCAATGTTATAGAGCATTTTCCTCAAGATGTAAATTGTGGCGCCCCTCAGGCAGTACTTTCATTTGTAAAAAGTAATAGTATAAAGCGGTGTCTATATGATGAGCAAGATTTAGACATTAATGCTAAAAAGAATTTTAAAAGACGGTGTCTATATCAAGAAGATCTAGAAAATAATCGCGCCAAACAAGCACAACAATATAAAAAAAACCGGGAGAATTATCTTTTAAAAAAGCGGTTTCAATATCAGCAAAAAAATCTGTGTCGGTATAAACAAGATTCAATAAATCGTAATAAGATACGCTGTCATTCTGAAAAAAGATCAGAAAATGAATCTGTTCGAAAACAAATATATTTGCTACATTCTCAGCGTAAACGAGAAAGAAAAAAAGCAAGGCCTACAGATCGTAAGTGGCTTTACAATAAGCGATATTATCTGAAAAGAAGTTCTATTAATTTAATACATAGAAAGATCAATATTGTCAAAAAAATTAGTAAAAAATATGTTATGCTTCGATCGAGAAATTCTATGAAAATTCACGTTTCTGCGCTAGTTATCGTTAAAAATATTTTACAGAAGCTTAATATTACAGATTGCAGTAAAGGTTATATTGAAAAACGATTAGAAGCTGAAAAAGTCGTTCGCTGGTGTATACACATTAGAGATAGTTATGTTCATAATATGAATAAAATGTTTACTCAGCTAAAAAACAAATCAGAAACATGTTTGACTGTTTTTGCAGAATGTTCAACGGTCGATGACAAATTACATGCCCTATGTGGCAAATCTAAACATACAGCTTCGTCTGAAAATTATTTTGTTGATTCTATGTAACGTCCTATTGCCAGGGACAACTGATCGCCACAGATTCTCGAGAGGAGAGCGGCGTCCCCTCGAGTAAAGGATAGGTGGGATTTCGTTATTGCAGAGCAAAGGAGTAAAATCCAACTTAACTTTAACAATGGCTCGTTTATTCAATAGTAATTATAACAAATTAATAGTAACTACAGCTATGATTACAGGTTTTGTATCTTATCTATATGCATATATATATATATATGTGGTTGAACTATGTACAGGTTATTTGCGTCGCAGTGTAATGCCGCTTCCGTCTCCGGGGCGAGCTCTTACTCTTGGCAACGATAGCTTCAGGAACTGCCGCTTCCGTCTCCGGGGCGAGCTCGATCTCTTAGCTATGTCTACTGTAAGAACGGCCGCTTCCGTCTCCGGGGCGAGCTCGATCTTTTGGTAGATTTTCGTTCTACTAGTGACTTCTCGTATTGCAGTGTACGGCCGCTTCCGTCTCCGGGGCGAGCTCGTACTCTTGGCAATGATAGCTTTAGGAACGGCCGCTTCCGTCTCCGGGGCGAGCTCGATCTCTTGCTATGTCTGCTGCTAGAGCGGCCGCTTCCGTCTCCGGGGCGAGCTCGCTTCTGTTGGCAGAGTAGAAGAAGTGACCACCGTGCTTCGTGCACTCCCTTTTATACCCCAGTTTTGGTGGACTGGCGCATGCGTTCCATATTATTTTCTTAATTAACAATTTGTTTGTTTATCGCTTTACATTTTTAGTCTAGATCTTTGTCAGTATTTGTGTTTGTTTATTTTGAATCTTATTCTAATATTTGTTTTATTACTACTCGCTTAATTACTAGGTTAGCTGTACATAGGTTAAGTAGCGCTGTTTTATCGGTGGTCGGTAATGCCGGGTTCGAGTCCGCGTGGGACGTTACACCTCCCCCCTAAGTGATCTTTCGTCCTCGAAAGATTTGAATAATTTTTATAAGTATAAGTATTTATTTAACGATATTTATTACAAAAAAAATATATATGTTTATTTATTTATTTATTTTCTCTTCTTTTTCCTTCCTTGCTGGAACATATTTCTCCGCTGCTCCTGTTCCAGCTCGTTGCAAAATTTTCCATACCCATTGTCTGGGGTCTGTCTTTGGCAGGTCTCTATATGCTTCCCAATCTGGTGAGGGGATGTCAATGGGGATTAGTTTTGGGTATTCTTCCAAAATATCCTCTTTTTTCTTTAGCCTTTTTGGAGGGATCTTCGGAATCTTGAACTCCGGAGTTGACGGAAAGGATTCCGGGACGACAGGAGGTGGTGTCTGTAATGGTTGGAGTTTTGTCATTTTTGGAAAGAATGGAATATTTTAGGAGGGTTTTACCATTTCCTTCGGAGACATCGGGAGCGGGGTAATTAGCGGTGGTATCGGAATCATCTCCTTAAAGATGTCTTCTAACTGTTTCTTATTTTTTTCTGCTCTTGAGTGTCGTGTGCCTGAGCGTTTCGGCATTTTCAAAGCTATGTGATGAAGTTTGACGCGAACGCGGTTTGATAGTGAGATCTGAAGTTAGATGCAAGCGCGGTTGAAATATTCTACGGCGCGAATTTTGAATAATTTTATTTCGCAATTTTTGTTCTGGGAGATTAATTTTCCTTTTTTATAAGGGTTATGGCTATATTTTTATAAAAATGCTTAAACTAGGTGTAAGTGTTTATTACAATATGTTTGTGTGTGTGTGTGTGTATTTGTTAGTGTAGTGTGTAATATAGGAAAACAATAAGTATAATAGATATAATGATAGAACGTATTTACAAATTTTATAATATCTTCCTTTTTCAGGGTATCTGTAAGGTTAATAATAGCGTGTAGTAATGGTACTATAAGATTAATTAAGGATAGTAGAGAAAAGTATATTGACCATTGGAGATCTTCTAACACCATCTCCTTTATTACAGGGTATGTGCCTCCTTTTTCCAGTTTATCCAGATAAAATGGATGTATCTGCGGTATTAATAGAGTGCATAATGTGCACTGTTCCGCCGGTTTGGAAATGTATAGGGTCCGGCGGCACCGGTGGCATACCCGATAGCTTTTTTTATTTTTGCTTGCAATCAAGTGCGGATATCCTACTTTCTCCTCGTTTATTTCCGAAAATTGTGCGCACTGCACGCACAGTATGTTAACTATTTGATGATAATATATATTATAATCATAAACCTTCTGCAGACATACGAATTTTGCCATTTTTACTGTAAGGAATATTGTTACGTTAAATTTTCGTTCGAAGCTTCCTTATGAGTAATTATATACAATGTTGCAAACCCCCTTTTTTCCTAGTTCCTAGGGTTTTTCCTAGTCGCACGATTCCTATTGGTCCTTATAGTTTCTTCAGAATTTCTTCTCGGACGACGGGATAGACGTATCCCAATTTCATATTATGTCTGGCTATTTCTGTAAGTCTGTACGAAAACAAGGTACACAAGGTACAATTAATTATTTTTTTCTTTATGTAAAGTACCCTCTGGCAGATGAGGCACCGTTGATTATTATTATTTTTTGTTGGTATTGTAAGAAGGTGCTCTGCTGCTGGTCGTCTATGTTCTTCTCCTAATCTATGTGCGCAACCTTCGCACAAAATATGATTGCCGTAATAGTATACGTCGCGTTTATAAATTTTCTCTAGGCATATGAGGTTATCCATTTTGTTACTCGTGAGTGTTTGGCGAGAGTGATGGAATCTTGTATTTGCTCCTCTATTTATACTAGTTCTTGCGCATGTCAAGTCTTCTCCCTAAGGTAAATAAGCTTTCTTGACTCTATTCATGTGGACGATTTTTATTTGTTTTGGATTTGTTGCTATTTTTAAATTATTATTATTTAATATTTCGATGACTTGATAGGGTCCGCTGTATTCCGGTTCTAATTTTTCACGTCTTGGTTTTAATAACCAAATCCAATCCCCTATTTTGTACGTTTCCGGTTGAATCTTTTGATCATAGTAGTATTTCTGCCGTATTTTTGATTCTTCTAAATTGTGTCGCGCCATTTGTCGGATGTGATGAAGTTTATCTATTAGTTTATCGACGAAATCCGGATAGGTTTTGATTTTGTCTGTTGGAGGAATATTTGAAGGAAGGCGGGCTTTTCTACCGAAAACAAGCTCGTGAGGCGTGAATTTTGTACCTTCGTGAGTGCTTGTGTTATATGAAAACATTGCTTGTGGCAACCATTGATCCCATTGTTTCTCTTTTGATACATAGTGTCGTAAATATTCTACAAGGACGTGATGACTTCTTTCTAAGGATCCATTAGATTGTGGATGGTATGCGGAAGTTCGATACTGCTTTATGTGGAATGCTTTGGCAAATTTTTTCATAAGGGCACTCATGAAATTCGGTCCCTGATCTGTGAGAATGGCTTTAGGACTTCCAAACTTGCAGATGAAGTGTTCTGTGAATGCCCTAGCTATGTCCTCCGAGGTGACGTTTGCCAATGGTATTGCAAGAGAATATTTAGTTAGGTTATCTTGGATAGTGAGTATATAACCATTTCCTGTATCTGTAAAAGGTAGTGGTCCCACAATATCCATAGAAACTTTATCAAAGGCATCAATTGGTGTGTCTGTCAATATCATAGGTTCTTTATTTTTAACTCTTACTAATTTAGTCTTTTGACATTCTAAACAGGTTTTGATGAATTGAGTGATTTCATACTTCATGTTTTTCCAATAGTACTGATTTCTTATCCGATGGTATGTTTTGGTTATTCCTTTATGTCCTCCTATAGGAGTTTGGTGATTTTCTTGAATAATTTGTGGTCTCTCTTGTATAGAAGGAGTTATTAGTGTGCCTTTACAGAATATGAATTGAATGTCGTCTTGTAAGAATATTATATCTATTAAATTCCACAGTCTGTTTAATGAAATTTTGTTTTCCTCGCCTGCTATATATACTCTTGTGATGTTTTCAAGTATTAGTTGAGTGTGAAGTGTTCTTAGTGACTTGTATAAATCTTCTTCTGTTGGATGGTCTATTATAACAAGTCCAAGGATTGTGTGTTTTCCTTCCTTAAGCTTGATTGATTCTCCAGTTTTTAATGGGAGTGGAAGTTTATTTTTTATATTTTTCTCCTTATATAATCTATCCCCAGCTGGTCCTATCGGTTTACCCTTTGTGTTGATGAATGTTATGATGTATCCTTTGCCCATCCACAAGTGATCCTCTACTTCCATATTTTGTTTTTTAACAGGAATGTTCGACACTATTTTTGGTCTGCCTGTTGTGTGTTGTGATGGAATGGATGATACTGGTGGAGGAGGAGATAGTGGTGGAAGAGGAGATAATGGTGGTGTAAGTATTCTCCCCTTCTTAATTTTTATAGGAGTTATAGGAGCAGTGTCAGTACTAGATTTTAATTTTCGTTTCTTTCTTTTAGGTGTGTGGTGAGTACTTGTGCCTGTTTCTGCATCAATTTTGGGAGGGTCTTTATAGTTGTGGTTTGGTACTATGAAAGTTTCTTCTATTTCTTCTATTAGATCTTCGTCTTCCTTGATGTGAGGTTTTCTAGATGTTCTTGTGTAGTTCCTATGTTGAGAGGGTATATGTACTTCTGTATCTTGAGGAGGTGCGTGTACTTCTACTGGTACTGTGATCTGAGGGGGTGTATAAATTTCGACGTTTTGCTTTTTTACTTCTGGTTGAGATGAAGAGGTGTTTCTTTTTATTTTTCGTTTTAATTTTTGCCGTTTTGTATTTATCGAGTCGCTCTCGTCGTATGATGAGGATTCAGAATCTGTTGAAATAATTCTAAGTTGTTTGTGTGGAGCTGGATTTCCTGAGGTTGAGGCTGTAGTATCTCGTTGTCTCGTGTTATGTTGATGGAACTGCTTTTGTTTTTTATTCTCGTGAGAATTTGTTTCCGAATGCGCTCGTTTTGCGTCTAAAGGTAATGCTATTGGATTTCTTGATAATGCGTCTGCGTTTGTGTTATATTTTCCTGGTTTATACAAAATTTTATAGTCGTATTCTGCTAGTTTTATTTTCCATCGCATTAACCGAGATGTTGGATTTGAAATATTTTGTAGCCATTCTAGTGGTTTATGGTCTGTTATTAAGTAGAACCTCCTGCCATAAACATAGGGTCTGAAGTGAAATACTGCGTATATAATTGCTAATAATTCTCGTTCGGTTGGAGAGTAACGAGTTTCTGCATCATTTAGGACACGAGATGCGTAGGCTATTGGTAAATCTTTCCCGATTTCACCCTGGCTAAGAACTGCACCTACAGCAATACCTGAGGCGTCTGTTGTAATGTTGAACGTCTTCTCGAAGTCTGGATATTGTAGGATAGGTTCCTTGCAGAGAGCTTCCCGCAGAATATCGAATGATTTTTGTTGTTTATGAGTCCATTCGAATTGGTAGTCCTTTTTGGTTAAATTTGACAGAGGTCGTGCAATTTTTGAGAAGTCCTTGATGAATCTTCTGTAGTATCCGCTTAGTCCTAAGAACTGTTTTACGTTTTTAACTGTTGTGGGAGTTGGAAATTCTTTGACGGCCACTATTTTTCGTGGGTCAGGCTTGACTCCTTCTTCTCCTATTACGTGTCCTAAATATGAGACTTCTTTCTTCAGGAATTCACATTTGTCTGGTTGAAGATAGAGGTTGGCGTCCGTTAGTCTTTTCATCAGACGTTTAAACTTTGTTGCGTGTTCTTTAAGAGAACTGGCATATATTACGATGTCATCCAGATATACGAAGAGTTCTATTCCTTGAAGGCCCGTTAATACTTGGTCCATGAGTCTTTGGAAGGTAGCTGGTGCATTTTTTAGTCCGAATGGCATTCTGTTGAACTCATAGTGTCCATATATCGTAGAAAAGGCCGTTTTGTGGCGATCGTCTGGATGCATTGGAATTTGATGGAATCCGGATGCTAGGTCAAATACGGAGAAGTATTTCGCGCTTCCCAACTGATCTAATATGTCAGTTATGTTTGGCAGGGGATAGGCGTCTCCAATCGTTAGTTCATTCAGTTTCCTGAAATCGATTACGATTCTGGATTTTATATTTCCTTGTGCATCCTCTTTCTTAGGTACGATCCATATCGGTGAATTATAAGGAGATGATGAAGCCTGTATTATTTCCTTCTCGAGTAATTCTTTGGTTTGTTTTCTTACTTCTTCTTTATATGCTTGAGGATATCTATATTGCCTCGTGAATACAGGAACGTTGCTTTCTGTTACTATTCTATGGTATACTCTGTTTGTAGCTTCTAATTTTTCTCCTGGGAGGTAGAATCTGTCCGAGTGTTCTTTTATTAATTCTTCGATGCTGGCTCGTTCTTCTGAATTTAAATGTTCCAATCGTAGTAGTTGAAGTAGTTGGTGTATTCTGTTGGGTTTTTCGTATTTGTCCGCTGTTTCTTCTCCTACAGGTACTTCTTCGAATGGTTCTAGTTCGACGGATGGTACAGGAATTTTTATGTCTTTTGTAGATGTGTTTATTGCGAATAGGTATGCTACACCGTTGTTGTTTGATACAAGTGCATTACCCATATGCAAATTAGGGTGAATTTTCATTTTTGGAATGTACCCTGTACTGGATTGCGTATTTAGGACCCGTACATATATTTGGCTTCTCGATCTTGCTGGTATTGTGATCGTCTCTGGGTCGATGAATGGAACAGTCTCTCTTCCAATGGTTATTGCCGATTGCATGTAGTCGATTGTTGCTCCGTTGGTTTGGAATAAATCCGTCCCCAATATTCCATCCTGTTTGATAGGAAGGTCTTCTACGACGTGGAAAATAATTTCTGTGTTCAGGGTCCTTATTTTGATATACCCAATGGTGCTGAGTAGACCGCTTGTAATCCCATTGAGGTCGAAGAGGATGTCCCTAAAGATTGGGATGTCGGGTGAAACAGCGTTCCTCTTAATTACGTTTAGATCAGATCCGGTATCGATCATTAATGTTGCTTGCTCTTCGCTGAATCCTACATCAAAAAGGAGGATACTAGGAGGTTTCCTTACTTGTTCAGTTTTTAATCTAAGTATGGCTTGCTGACGTACCGTACGAGGTTGTGTTTCTTCCTTTTCCTTCTTATCGAAGTACATCTTTTTCCTGCATTGTTCTATGGTGTGGCCTTTGTACTTGCAGTATTCACAGAATATTTCTGGCTGCTGTGTATAGTTTCTGCTTCTACACTCTTGTATTGTGTGACCTGGTCTTCGGCAGTGGTCGCAATATGCGTTGGATTGAGGGGCCCTGTTTTCGTAATTTCGGCTTCTGCAATCCTGCGTTGTGTGTCCTGGTCTTCGGCAATGGTTGCAGTATGTATTGGATTGTGGAGCTCGATTTGTGTAGCTTCGGCTTCTACAATCCTGTGTCATGTGTCCTGGTCTTCGGCAAAAGTCACAGAATGTATTATATTGGCCTCTGTTCCTACATTCGTGCGTTGCGTGTCCTGTCCTGTTGCAATGTTGACAATTCTTTTGCCGTGAGGTTTGTTGGCTACTACAGGTGGTGGTATCATGGCCATATCCAAGACAGTTCGCACATTGGTTGGTCTGTGCTACTCTTGCTCGCGTTTGATTTTCGTTGAACTCTGCCTCCGCTTTGATAGCGACGTTGATAGCGCGATCAAGACTACTGAAGGTGTGTTCGTATATTCTGTTGTGTATTTCAGTCTTTAATCCCGTTAGGAATGCTTTTATAGAGTTTTGTTCCGCAGTTATATTGAATTGAGCCTCGTGTGTAGGTATTTCTATTGCGTTACAATGTTTGATTTGTAGGAGTAAGTTAGATACACGACTGCCATAATCTACTGTTGTTTCGGTCGGTAATTGCGCGATTTTTGATAGTTCGCCGTACAATTGAATAGATGTATGTAACGGTGCAAAACGTGAGCTTAATACGGAGATAAGGTCATTGATTGTATTATATTCCCCGCTTAAAACTACTCTTGAGGCTTGCCCGAAAAGCTTATTCTTTATGAGTTGAACGAGTCCGTACTCCGCGTTTGGGTTTACCATGCGCCGTGCATGTCGACAGCTTTTAGCAAATTGATATATCGGTATATTCCTGCCGTTGAAAGAAGGGACTGTGTCCGCTGTATCGCGTAGGCTAATGTGCGGTAGTTGAGGATATGTACTCGTAGCTGTATTCATATTAACTTGAGGGTTCGAATTTTCTGGAGTGTTTGTATCTCCTGGTGTTTCTATAGTTTCTGTAGCTCCTTGAGCTGTAGTATCGATTGTTAGGTTTGCCATTGCTTGGTCAAGTTCCTTGTCAGCCATTGTGAAATTTAAGTCTCCGTAGAATTTATTAAGAAGAGAGAAAAATTTTCTGGGAAATTACTCACTTTTTGGAGTATTTTACTAAGCGAAATATTAATCCTTCTGAACGAAATCAAAAAAAATATCCCACCGCTGTCACCAAAAATATCCAACCTGTAACGTCCTATTGCCAGGGACAACTGATCGCCACAGATTCTCGAGAGGAGAGCGGCGTCCCCTCGAGTAAAGGATAGGTGGGATTTCGTTATTGCAGAGCAAAGGAGTAAAATCCAACTTAACTTTAACAATGGCTCGTTTATTCAATAGTAATTATAACAAATTAATAGTAACTACAGCTATGATTACAGGTTTTGTATCTTATCTATATGCATATATATATATATATGTGGTTGAACTATGTACAGGTTATTTGCGTCGCAGTGTAATGCCGCTTCCGTCTCCGGGGCGAGCTCTTACTCTTGGCAACGATAGCTTCAGGAACTGCCGCTTCCGTCTCCGGGGCGAGCTCGATCTCTTAGCTATGTCTACTGTAAGAACGGCCGCTTCCGTCTCCGGGGCGAGCTCGATCTTTTGGTAGATTTTCGTTCTACTAGTGACTTCTCGTATTGCAGTGTACGGCCGCTTCCGTCTCCGGGGCGAGCTCGTACTCTTGGCAATGATAGCTTTAGGAACGGCCGCTTCCGTCTCCGGGGCGAGCTCGATCTCTTGCTATGTCTGCTGCTAGAGCGGCCGCTTCCGTCTCCGGGGCGAGCTCGCTTCTGTTGGCAGAGTAGAAGAAGTGACCACCGTGCTTCGTGCACTCCCTTTTATACCCCAGTTTTGGTGGACTGGCGCATGCGTTCCATATTATTTTCTTAATTAACAATTTGTTTGTTTATCGCTTTACATTTTTAGTCTAGATCTTTGTCAGTATTTGTGTTTGTTTATTTTGAATCTTATTCTAATATTTGTTTTATTACTACTCGCTTAATTACTAGGTTAGCTGTACATAGGTTAAGTAGCGCTGTTTTATCGGTGGTCGGTAATGCCGGGTTCGAGTCCGCGTGGGACGTTACATCTACATATTACAATTTAAATTCATATGAAGTGACTATGACGGAGCCATTAATAATAAATATGGAGGGACAGACTGAAAATGTATTACCTTTGATTGAAGCACGAGCAAAAAAGTCTTGGGCGTGCAGTTCTTTATGCAAAATGAATGATCCACTTCTAATTGACCGGTATCATACATTTTTAGAAGCTGTAAATATATGTACTTTGAAGAATTTACCCAAACTGATACAAAACATTCACGAGTGTACTTTAAAAACTTCAAAAAATGATAAATTAGGCCACACGCATGGCTGTTATATTGATTATAATCTTTGTAAAGCGATGTCTGTTCCAATGCAGTTATTGTCGCCTCATTTCCCCAAAGTAAGAAGTATTAGACGTTGTATATATCAACTTAAAGGTTTTTATCAAAAAATGCTATATCTGGACAAAGCATTGCATTCTGCTGATCTGAATACATTAAATGAAATTGTAACTTTTGCAAAAGAAAAAGCAGATATGTATAAGCATCAGCAAACTGAAATATTTTTAAATGATGATGATATTGTTACAAAATATCATAATGCATTTACGGTTTTGACAAAGTGTTCACTAGACACCCCGCGATATAGTTGTATATCGTGTGAAAGACTTTGTTATAAAAGAAGTGTTACTAAAGTAAGTATAAAAAAAATACGGAGAGATAATTTATTTTGGAAAGATTTAATGGAATATGTAGAGCAACAAAAAATAAATCCGCAATATATATGTAACTATTGTGATAAAAAATTTAATAGTGGCTTGCTGCCTGCTTATTGTATTCTAAATAATCTCGCGGTAAATGATGTGCCTGAGGTAATATCATCTCTTAACGAATTTGAGAAATTGCTTTTACAGAGAGCTAAAGCTTTTCAAACGATTGTAAAAATGGGAACAGTTGTTAATAAAAAAACTCCAGCACGCCAAAGGATACAAAAAGTTAAAGGTAGAACATTTCATTTACCACTTCCTTTACAACAGACTTTCGATAAGTTATGTTCTAACTCTAATCCGATAAATTTAAATCATGAATTTATTTTAGTTCGAAATGTTCCAACTAAAAAAAAAATTATCTGGGAAGATTTAGTGGACATTAAAAAAGTATTTAAAGCTTTAATATGGTTGAAACACAATAACCCTTTATATTCTGAAATTGTACTGCCCGAAATTCATGATAAATTGTTTTTAGGGGATTTGGATAATCTAGATTTTGTAATGCAAAAATCAGAAAATGATTCAAGTGACGACTGTGAACCATTAAATAATTTAGAATTACATGAGAAAGAGAAAATAGATCATGTAGAACTTGCATTGGACGATCAGCCCAAGGCAATGCTAACTCAAAAAGATAAAGATGATAGCTATTATGAGCAATATACTATATATCCTCTACATGAAAAAAAAGAAAATGAAACTGCGACTGCTTTATATCAAATGTTAAAAATTCAGGACATACCTTTAGATAATCGTGTAAAGAATTTAGATTTGATGTGTTTTCCAGATATATTTCCTTTTGGTTCTAATGGACAATGTGATGATAGTAGACCGATCAAACTTCAAGAGCACGAATTTATTAAATGTCGTTTGACATCTAAGCATCCACAATTTAGATTAAATCAACAATATTTGTTTTATTTGTTAAATAACGCGAATATACGTCAGTTACGTCGTGGAATATATCATAAAATGAATATAACTGATACACGATTACGTTACACAGCTGCGGAGTATTTAGAGGCTATGTCGAAAGAAGCGTTGGAGTCCAACTTAAATTCTATTTTTTCTTCGCTTCGAAATACGGAACAATATTGGCGTAGACCGAGAAGTGATTTATCTTGTATGGCACAACATTACGGACCAGCGACATGGTTTCTAACGTTAAGTCCTAGTGAATGGTTATGGGACGATTTAGGTGAATATATTCGTGACGCAAATGGTTGGCAAGACTCTTCGTTAACCACTAGTTTACTTGTAGCAAAAGATCCTGTATCAACATCGAGATTTCTGGATAATAAATTTCGAGCAATGCTTGCTTTTATTAGTTCAGAAGATTCTCCGATTGGTAAAGTAATACACTATTTCTGGCGACGAGAATATCAAGGTAGAGGTATACAACATTTTCATTTATTAATCTGGATTGAAGGTGCACCAATTTTCGGCGAATCTTCTATTGAAGAAGTCTCTAAATTTATTTTACAATATATAAGCTGCAAATTGCCACATGAAAATATTTCGCCATTATTGTACAGACGTGTAAATACGCACCAACGACACAAACATAATGATTATTGTCTTCGTGCTAAAAAAAAAGGATCTAAAGTTATTCGTAGGTGTCGTTTTGGGTTTCCACGTCCTGTTACTGACACACTAAATATAAGAGACGTGGCAACTTCGATAGCAGGTAGAAAACACTTAAAACATAAAAGTAGATTGTACGATCTTCCACGAACAAAGAATGAAGTTGATATTAATGATTATAATCCTGTCATACTCGCTGCGTGGGAAGGTAATATGGATATACAGTTTATTGGAGAAAAATCGACACTGCTCACTTGGTACGTTACTAAATATTTGAATAAAGCAGGGAAAAGTGAACTGTCTGATTGTGATTTTGCAAATAGTATAAATAATAAAAATAAGTCATTGGCAAGTGTTCTTTGGAATTTTGCTTTACGATCCATAAGCAATAGAGAATGTGGAGCTCTGGAGGCTGCTGATACATTGCTAGGTATGCCTTTATATGGAACTGATCGAAATACAACTATTAAATGGTTAGATGTTAATTCTATACGGCAGAGGAAATTGAAAAGTCGTCAAGAAATTGAAGCTCTTGATGGTGAATCTACAGATATATTTTGTCCATCACTAATAGATAATTATTATCCAAATAGATCTGGAGAATTAGAATCTGTGTCTCTTTATGAATTCGCACAATGGTATGATATCACGACAAACAAACCGAAAAAAAATAATATTGAATATTATAAATTAGATAATAGTCATTATCTTAAACGGCGACAACGTGGATGTCTAATTAATCATTATAGACATAATGTTAATAATCGACCAGAAGATTATTTCTTTTCTTTGTTGCTTATGTTTAAACCATGGCGGGAATTAAAGGATCTTAAAAATAGTTGTGAAACTTATATGGAAGCATTTCATAAAGTTAAACTACATCTTACGAAAGCATTACAATATCACGAAAAACTAGAAGATTTGAAAAAAGCGTTTGAAACTGCACAAGAGTTTGTTCGGCAATTAGATGAAGAATTACAAAAAATCGTGTCTCAGGATGACCCTGACAATCCGATAGGAGCTCAAAATGTAGAAGCTGGTGAAGCAATGCAAGATTTTAGGGATCTTGGTAATAAAACGGATGAAAAATTTGATGTGTCTGAAATGATAGCAAAATTAAATGCCGACCAAAAAAGAGTATTCCACAGAGTCATTGATACTGTAAGGTCAGATAATTCGATATTACGATTGTTTGTTAGCGGAGAAGGTGGAACAGGAAAGAGTTTTTTAATTAAAACCATTAAGTGTTGGATAAAACAACATCTCAACAAAGATACCGCTGTAGCGGCACCAACTGGTATAGCAGCGTTTAATATAGACGGTTTGACAATTCATAGATTGCTTCAATTACCCGTTGAACATGGCCTAACGCCAAAGTATAAACAATTATCAGATCATGTTTTAAAAGTTTTACGAGCAAATCTCAAAGATGTTGTTCTATTTGTGATTGATGAAGTGTCAATGATATCCAATTTAACTTTAATGTATATACATTTCCGATTGTCGGAAATATTTGATACCAATGATTGTGAAGACGGTTGGTTTGGTCATAAGCACGTCCTATTATTTGGTGATCTGCTTCAATTACCCCCTGTACACGAAGACCAAATTTTTGTACCTTTATCAAATGATAAAATTAACAAATATGTCGGTTCTTTAATTGCTGTTAACTTATGGACTACATTATTTGATTATGATGAGTTAACGATCAACATGCGCCAGCAAGGGGATGATTCTTATCGACAGTTGTTGTCAAGAATTCGTATTGGTCTAGTGACAAAATCTGATTGCGAGATTCTTGGGAAAAGAAAAATATCTTTTACTGGGGATTCGTTTGAACTCAGATTAAACGAATTATGCCAGTTTATTAATGATTTTCCGTTAGACATTGTTTGTTTATTGCCTACTCGTAATATGTGTGACGTTCTAAATGCTGCAATGTTAAAACGCATTACAACGAAAGAGATATTATTAATTGCCGAAGATACGATTGACTGTATTCCGTATGTGAGAAAGAAAGTATCAAAAGTATTGTCCAATACTGATGACGAAAATTCAAAAACTGCTGGACTTTCAAAGGAAATTGTAATTAAGATTGGAGCAAACGTTATGATAAGGCGTAACATTGATGCTACTTTGGGTCTTGTGAATGGTACCATAGCTAAGGTAATTTCTGTTGTACAAGATATGTCATCTGATTATGTAGAGAAAATTAAGCTCCTTCTACCATCGGGATTAGAGTACTTCATTGATAGAGTGAGCGTAAAATTTGAAGTAGTGGATAGAGCATTTGTTATTAGAAAACAATTTCCATTGTGTCTAAGTTATGGAATCACAATTCATAAAAGTCAAGGTTTGAGTTTACAAAGTGCTATTATGGACATAGGCAACTCTATATTTACTTATGGTCAAGCTTATGTTGCATTATCACGAGTAACGTCTTCAGAAGGGTTGCATTTGATTAATTATGATCCTTCGTCAGTAATAGCTGACGAAAAAGCTATTAGGGAATATAATCGGCTAAGAACTAAGTACAAACCAGACGCGGACATTATTACTGTTTCAAAAAAACGCTATTCGAAAGTCAAAGATGTTCCATGGATGTTGACAAAAGTAATTGATTCTGTCCAAGAAATTTGTCAAACTCAAAAAAAATTTCAAAAAAATGTTTCTTGGGTTTTACATGGTCTTCAAAATACAGATAATACTTCATGTTATGCAAATGCTGTGTTACAATGTTTAATGCATTTAAGTGCAATAAGAAAACAATTGTTTAATTGTAATGATTCATCAAATGATTTGAAAATTTTAATGCTTCGATATGAATGTGGAATACGCAATTTAAATACATATACAGTACGGCAAAGTTTAGGAGAACATTTTTCAAAAAACGTAAAACGAGATGTATTCGATTTTCTTATAATCCTGTGCACAAAATATGATTGTATAAGACAATTGGTAGAGCATCAAGTAACTTCTACTACTCGATGTAAATCTTGTGATTATACAAAAAGAATTACTTCTGATAATTTGGTTGTTTCAATACCCATTAACAATTTGAAAAAAAAAAGTTATAATCTTAATGATTTATTAAATGTTACAGTTTCACAATGGCATGATTCAGATAACGGATCATGTGAACAGTGTACAGGAAATTATGTTATGTTTAAGAATGAAATAATATTGACGAAAGATATAGTTATTATTCGATTACTATTATTTTCATTACAAGGTGATAAAATAGTCAAAGCAAAACGTAAATTTAATATAACTAGTATTCCCACAACCAAAGTATTGATAGCTGGACAATCGTATAAAATAATGAATGCTATAATTCATAGTGGTTCAAGTATTGAGGATGGCCATTACACCAGTTTATGTAAAGAAGAAGGAATGACTAGTAGTTGGTTTGAAGCAGATGACGTGCAAATTAAAAAAAGGCAATGGCCCAGAGGCGCTAAAGATCTTTATATTTTGTTCTTACAAAAAATGATAGTAAATAAATAACCTACTTGCGCCAGTTAGATAATTGGTCATCAATAAAATCTACAAAAAGAGTGAAATCCCCACAAAATTACCTTTTTTAAAAAAAAGGTACAAAAATAGCGCCAAGTATATAATCCCCCAAAAAACAACCGCATTTTAAAACATTGACAAAAAAATTTTGCTTTACAAAACTATTGATATACACAATTTGCGCCAATTAAAATATTGGCTATTTATACAAAGAAAAAATATATTAAACAATATAATCCCCCAAAAAACAACCGCATTTTAAAACATTGACAAAAAAATTTTGCTTTACAAAACTATTGATATACACAATTTGCGCCAATTAAAATATTGGCTATTTATACAAAGAAAAAATATATTAAACAATATTAAGCAGATAAATTTAAAAACAATAAATTTTTTAATACGAAAAAAATATTTACTCAAAATACTTGGCGCTGCGAAATCGAAAAAATTGGTATTTGTCTAAGTATTAATTTAAAAAAAAACACCCGTAAAAACTAAAATACAAATTCATGTACATACACATAAACACGTACGCACGCACAAGAAATAAAGAAATAGTTTATTGCATTTTATATACATATTTATTCTGTTTAGTAACACCAATTCGGGTCGCAGCGCCAAGTATTTTGAGTAAATATTTTTTTCGTATTAAAAAATTTATTGTTTTTAAATTTATCTGCTTAATATTGTTTAATATATTTTTTCTTTGTATAAATAGCCAATATTTTAATTGGCGCAAATTGTGTATATCAATAGTTTTGTAAAGCAACATTTTTTTGTCAATGTTTTAAAATGCGGTTGTTTTTTGGGGGATTATATTGTTTAATATATTTTTTCTTTGTATAAATAGCCAATATTTTAATTGGCGCAAATTGTGTATATCAATAGTTTTGTAAAGCAAAATTTTTTTGTCAATGTTTTAAAATGCGGTTGTTTTTTGGGGGATTATATACTTGGCGCTATTTTTGTACCTTTTTTTTAAAAAAGGTAATTTTGTGGGGTTAGTGTAACATGTGAACAATATCACGTTTACTTCCATATGTTTCTTTTACAAGGGACTGCATACATTATTATTTAACCTTAAGAATGCGACAAGTAGCTAGAATAAAAAATAGAGAGTATTCTAAGAGCACAGAAAAAAAGAAAACAGCCAAACTGTACAACAAATAAATAAATATTTGTATAATTGAAACAAAATCTTAATGTGTGTTTGTTATAATATTATCCTAAGTATAATTTATCCTCATAAAATAAGCATTTTACATAACGATAAATATTTGTTTGGTCGTTAACCGACTCTCATTTTCTCAGTTTAATTAATTTTAAAAGTTAAAATATTTTACTTTATAAAACTTTTTATTGGAGGCGCATGAAGTCATTACAAATTTTGGAACCCACTTGGTATTAAGCACGTGATTATGGCACGGTGTAAAAGAAACATAAGGAAGTAAACGTGATATTGTTCACATGTTACACTAATACCCTCTGCGGGAGGGACAAGTAACTTTTTCTTTAAGATCACAGCAGCTTTGTGGTGGGGGTAGCGTAGTCGGTCCACCTATCTTTCTTACACCGTGCACCCCCGACAGCTAAATGATCGCTTGGCCGCGACTTACATACGCAGCTCCGTCACTGTGTGCGTTAGCGACCTCAAGCGGTGGGTTAAATTTGACTCAGGCACAGGATACGGAGGATTAATTGAGATTTGAAAAATGTTTAAATTTTTGTATTGAGCTGTTAATGTTCGCTTTATATTATTTTATAAATGACAAGAAAACGTAATGTTACTTAACGCGAAACGTAATGAACAAGGCTTGAAAACTGTTACAATATCGAAGGAGAAACATTTATTATATATATCACTGATTTCTAATAATAAAGCGTTGAAATAAATAAATCAGTTACATATTTTTGACATTTACACACACACACACACTATATTATTCAGAATAGGAAGTTAATAGTTTCTGCTGTTTCTATAAGGATTTTGTAAAAAATATGCACATGTTACAGTAATCTGTAGACAACAATAATTGGGGAGTTGACAAAATTTTTAAAAGTGTTTAAAACTGTTCATTCTGATAAAATATGCTTGTAAAAAAAATATTAATTTTTTGCTACACCTCTAACACGAAAAAAATGTAATTTTTATTTGAAATAAAAAAATTGCTGCGAAAACGCACTGCATGGTCACGTGACCATTTGTGACGTCAACGTGCAGTAAACAACGAAAGTTGTGGTTAGGGACAGTAAGGAGTGAATTTTTCTCACAAAAATAATGGATAATAAAAATTATTATCAATACTGTGCTGTTCCCTGTTGTGAGAACACTTCAATACGTACACCGAAGAAGTTATTTATTCATGTTCCGCTGGAAACAAATATTCGCAATAAGTGGCTAAATCTTGCGAGAATAAACTATCAGTTGTCTTCAAAATCTAATTTATGTTTTTGTGAAGACCATTTCAATGTAAGTAACTAACTTATTATTAACTATCATTTATTATTATTTCATTTCATTGAGGTTATATTAGATTGTGTGTCAGATATTGGTAATTGATTGGAACATGTTGCAATGAGTGAGTGCCTAATACTTTCCTTACCTAAGAAATCGAGTAATAAGTACTCGTAAACGATATTTTTTAATATAAACTTGTATGAGCAAATGCGCGAAGTGTCACTCGTCGCTATATATAAATCGCTGTTTACTGCACAATGACGTCACGCGCCGTGATTGGCGTTTGAGATCACATGACTCACAACTTAAAAACGTCAATTTTATTTATTAAATTTTGGTAAAACGAATAAGTGTTTTATTAATATTTCTATCATTTTAGGCTTTTCATTAATAAATCTGTAGATTTCACTACTTTTCCCTTTTTTTTTTCAAATACTGGCAACTCCCCAATTATTAATGATATCAATTAGGGAAACATCGATACAAGAATTGATTCTGGAACCGTTTCGGAATCGATATAAAACCGAAAAAATAACAGTTATGGAACCGACATGAGGAGGGAAATAGGAACTGTAACCGAAAAATAGATAATAGTTGGAAATTTCGGTTCTTCATAACAGTTATTCCAAAAACCAAATAAAGGTTCTCCATAACGATGATGAGTTCTCCATGAGTCTTCGTTAAGCCGCCGAGTTGACAGGTCGATTGTTTTGATTGCGCGAACGTTAGCACGTGCCCGTCCGTGTGACACATACTAGTCCCCGCGACCGTTATCTCCGAGCGTTTTTCGCATCTTTCCGAATCAATTTACTGGCACGTTTTGCCGAGTTTTTGACGAATAGTCTAATTGTGGGTGCTGTGCTATTGTGTGGGCCCTCTCTGCCGCACGGATTCAAGGCGAACGTCATCTTAGCTTCCAATTAGTTGTCGGGCCTGTCAGTGTTGTCACCGAAATCATGAGCGCCAAGAAATGCAAGGGTTGCAGTGCCGCAGTTGCCAATCCGGTCACCTGCCCTGGTTGTGGAATGGTCAGCCACCCGGGACCCACATGTCTTGGCCGTACTGGTCATCCATGGTTTGATGGACAACTTTTGGATTGTCGATCGAGATCCACTGGGCCAGCGATTACCGTTAGCCAAGCCAGCGCTTCACCGGTACAATCACTCGCAGCAATACCTACTGCCACACTACAGTCGCTCTCGGCATTACCCTCGGCTAGCGACATGAGGGAGATGATGAGCGACTTAATTAAGAAGGAGCTCGCGGCATTCAAGGATGAAATACTCTCCGGTATCAGGATGGACTTAGCGGTTATGAGGACGGAGATTGGATCATTGTCTGAGCGAGTAAGGGTTCTCGAAGAAACTCCTGCCAATTCCTCAGCGCAGACGCTCTCTCCAGCGATGGATGACATAGTCGCCGAGTTGAACGACAGGGAGGCGCGCGCCAGAAACTTAATAATATTCGGGGTTCCTGAGCCTCAAGAGTCCACGGCGGAGCGTGCAAGGTCGGCCGATGCGGATAGCGTACGAGCTGTACTTACAGCAATTTGCCCCCTCGGCACCCAGGAGTTGGATACGCGTCGTATCGGTAAATTAGGGGGAACATCCTGTAGGCCCTTATGCGTTAGTCTCAACTCTGCAGCGGAGGCGAGGAAGTTCCTCCAGAATAAGCACCGGTACAAAGGGCCTTTCAAGATATCAGACGACAAGACCATCCTCCAACGTGGGACTCTTACGCAGCTTAGGGCGACTCTGCGTGACCTCCACGAACGCGGAGAGACCCACATGACTATTCGGTACGTCCGAGGTGTGCCGAAAATTATGCCGGATAACCGTCGTCGCGAGTCCACGCAAAAAAACTGACCCACGACCCTTTAGTGTATTTCCAGAATGTACGTGGTCTTCGCACAAAACTGGACTTTTTAATTAATTCGCTTCTCACATCAGCTGTATCATATGACATAATTATTCTAGTCGAGACCTGGCTCAACTCTGCTATTTCTTCCTTCGAGTTGGGTTTAACTAATTATGCAGTGTATAGATGCGATAGATCCCTTGATACAAGTAGCCACTTGAGAGGTGGCGGAGTCCTTATCGCGGTCAAAAAGTCGATACCTTCTAGTCCCGTTAGTGTCAGCTGTGCAGATGTTGAATAATTATTTGTGAGAGTCCACCTCCTTAATAATAAGTACTTATTACTAGGGGCTATTTACTTGCCGCCTGCATCCCGGCCTACCCTTTATGAAAAACACGTGGACTGTATCACTGAGTTATATCTTAAATATAGCAACGACATATTTTTGCTGTACGGGGATTATAATCTCCCGCATGCTATCTGGTACAGAGACTCAGGCCAGTCTTGCTTTAGGAAGCCAGGAATGCCGATGAATGAATCGACGGCGGTTGACCTTCTCCTTGGATGCGTTGGCTACTGTAACTTAATCCAAGTGAACACGGTGTTTAATGTCTGTGACGGTATGCTCGATCTTATTTTTGTTAGCGATTCGAAGGTTACTGTTGATCGGGTCCTCGACGCTTTAATTGCGCCCGATGCCTACCATCCGCCCCTTTATTTGAAGTTTAACGAACTTGACGTAGAGGTGGACACCGTGGTGGAGAACTTCACCTATCGGGACTTCAAGCGTGGCGATTATACCTGTGTATTGGAGTATTTCAACTCGGTGGATTGGGATATGGTGACCGGTAATACCGACCCATGTGTTGCCCTTGAGCGTTTGTACGGCCACATTAACCAAGCAATTAACGCCTTCATTCCGATCCGGACTGTTCATCGCTCCACGTTTCCGCAGTGGTTTTCCCCACGATTGTGCATACAGCGACTACATGATCTTTTCCCACCTCCGATCACAGTGCAAGAAAGCCTTACATCGGGATCACCGTATTCATATTGAGGGTGTCGAGAATGCTATCTCTAGTAATGTCTCGAACTTTTGGAAATTTGTAAACACTAAGCGTGGCGGTCATAGTATTCCTGGCAAGGTGCATCTCGATCAAGCCTCTGCCACGACTCACTCGTCAGCTGCCGATCTCTTTGCGGACTTTTTCGGATCTGTTTACACCCGTCCGTCCGGAGTGTTACCTGCGTTGAATCCTGGTCTGTCCCCCGGTGTTGGTGTAAACATACACTCGCTATCCGTCTCTATAGGTGATATTTATTCCAAGCTAGATTCACTCGATTCGGCCAAGGGCCCGGGTTTCGACGGTACCCCCCCTTTGTTTTTGAAGGAATGCCGCTTTATTCTCTCCAGGCCTCTCTGGCATATCTTTAATTCCTCCCTAAAGAGTGGAATTTTTCCTCCAGACTGGAAGACTAGTCTAGTAACCCCAGTATTTAAGGCAGGTGACCGCTCGGACGTGAAAAACTTCAGGCCGATTTGTAAACTATCTGTCCTGCCCAAACTCTTCGAGGAAATTGTAACAGAGACCGTAACGCCTCTTCTCACAAATGTCATCTGTAATGAACAGCATGGATTCGTTCCCGAACGATCGACGGCGACTAATCTGGCGGTATACCACTGCTATGTCTCAGCGGCCCTCGATGCCGGTCTCCAGGTTGATACTGTATACACAGACTTCCGGAAGGCCTTTGATACGGTTGACCATGATATTTTACTTCAGAAATTATCTTCGATTGGTATTAGTGGGTCGTTCCTGTCATGGGTCGGTAGCTATTTGGATGACCGGGTGCAAGTAGTTAAAGTGTTTGACCAACTATCAGCTCCTGTTAAGGTGAGCTCTGGCGTCCCTCAAGGATCGCACCTTGGTCCCCTTCTGTTCCTCATTTTTATCAATGACCTGAAGGATGTATTCCAGGACTGTAAATTTCTTATGTATGCCGATGATTTGAAGATATTTCGTATCATTCGCAGTGCACTCGACTCTAGTAAGATGCAGGATGACCTCGTTAGATTCGAGCAGTGGTGTACCGTCAATAAGATGCGGCTAAATACAGCTAAATGTGTGGTGTTGAGAACCCATAGAGCAAGGAGTGTCATTGTATCGCCATATAGTCTATGCGGTACCCCATTGAATGATGTGGACGAAGTCTGTGACCTTGGAGTTACGTTCACGACTAGGCTAGACTTTCGTAACCATTACCGGAATATCACTTGCAAAGCGATGAAAACCTTAGGATTTATAGCTCGTTTCGCAAAGCACTTCAGGCAATTGAAATCACTGAAGTTGTTGTATGTAGCACTGGTCAGACCCCAGTTAGAATATGCCTCGATAATTTGGAACCCAAAGCACAAGATATATGTCAGTTTAATCGAAAGGGTCCAGCATAAGTTCCTCCGGATGGCAATGAGAGCAATAGGTAGTCCTATGCTGTTCAATGACCATGACTATGGTCCTGCCATGCTCAAAACAAGGCTCATCACTCTCAGTAACCGTCGTGTATGTACTGACCTATTGTTTCTGTATAGAATCATTCATGGACAGATAAACTGTAATGATCTCGTGGCATCAATACACTTTCAGGCCCCTGAACGTTTATTGCGTCTGAGACCCCTTTTTAAGCCGAAAGTTCCAGATTATTTTCATTATACAGCCGATCCCATAAACCGCGCAATGGAGGAGGTCAATCAGCACTTTGCGGACATTGATTTATTCACTGCATCACTTGATTCGTTTCGGAATCAGCTGCTTAATCGACTTTCCGCTTAACCTGTCAACTGCGTTGCGGCGTTTAGTGTTTATCGTGGCGTGTAGAATGTTTATTTCATTGTACTTATTCTGTAATACTATGTACTCTTGTAACCTCTCCTCGCGGAGGTTACTCGGTGTGCGGTGGAGGAACCGCGGTTATGCCGGCTCAGACCGGTTGTCCAGGGCCGTCGAGTGATTGACTCAGGTATCGAGGGTAAAACGGGCTTTATTAGTGGTAGAACCAACACGTGTACAAATAGCCCGGCCAGGTCCAGCTGACTTACAGGGTCTGTGCGGCTTAATCTAACTTTTAGCCTACGGTGTCGTTCGCGTCGTCCGCGTCGGTCGCGTCGGTCGCGTCGGTCGCGTCGTGGAGTTCGAATGCTCGAGCGGTTCGGCGGTAAGGTAAGGAGTGGGGGCAGTGGTCGTTCTGGTGCCTTGGCTGTGGTCTCCACCAATGGCCCTGACCGGGAAACCTTGAGTCCGTTCGTCCAGTGGGTAAAACCCGCGGAAGATACGGAGGCTATGGGATGTCCTCCGGGGCAAGCGAAGCTTGTCCCTAAGATTGACAGCGGATATCGACCTGCGTCCAAAGGTCGGCGTACTCGCGTTCCTTTGGGAGCCGTGGAGGTAGTAGGATTCAAAAATACACAAAGATGCAGCCTGGTTATACAGGAAATCTTTGGGAGAGCTCTAACCGGTTGCCTGTACCGCTCGTGGTAGACTCTGCCTAATGGGCCCATCGCGTCCGCTTATAAGCGCTCGCGTGCGAACTTCGCCAGCGAGAGCGCCGCTCGGCGCGTTGCCATCTCGCGGCCGCGCTCGGTAGCGGCGGGCCGCGCTAGGCGCGCGTGGTGGGGGAAGACCCGCGTCCCACCGGTTCTAACTCGTTACACTCTAAAGGGTTTTTTTTTGCCCGTTAATAATAATAATAATAATAATAATAATAATAATAATAATAACCGTTTTAATCAAAACCATTATATAACAGTTTCAAACAATTATTTTCGGAAGCGTTTCAAGCCCTGGTAATCAAGAATTTCGATCGACAGATCGATATTTACTAAATATTTACTAAAAAAAGTGCTCTTTCATCGTCGAATGTTTGGAATGTTTCGAACGATCAACTGGCATCTGGGCTACCTTCAACTTGTTAAGGTTCTTTTTCGTGCCTTCAGACAGGGATCGGCGGCTTAAGCTACGCTGATGGAGGGGGAAACACCTACAGGAGGGAAATTATATGGGCGCGACTGACACAGGCGCAGTTCATGCACACATAACCACCGCTCCTGTAGGTGTTTCCCCCTCCATCAGCATAGCGAGAGCCCGACGGATCCCTGCCTTCAGACGATCAGTAGATCAGTAGAACCCAACCCAAAACAAGATGGATCGTTCGAAAGAAGAAAGTGTAAGTAATAAGTAATAATAATATAAAACAATACTATTTTCATATATGCTCATAGCTGAGTTATCGTTATTATATTCATTAGTTTTATTTGTGAGAATTTATAATTATTCGTTACGTTTATTCGTGAGAAATTTATTCGTGATTCGTGAAATTTATTCGTCACATGATCCTTTGTCATGGAGCATCTAGTTCGGAGGAAATCTGAATTTTTATTCTTTTTCTTTGTCACGAATAAAACTAACGAATAAATTCCCACGAATAAAAGTTATGAATAAAACTAAAGAATGTGCATGTAAGCTACAACATTTTGGAAGCCTTGGGTAGGCACTTTGCCTATGTTAAGTATAAAAGTGGAAGTAGACCGTAATTGTATAGCAAGTAAAACAACAAGAAGATATTTGACACGTTGAAGCATAATATTCTAACTTGTAACGCCAACGATTAGAAATATAAAACACATCTGAGTTAAAATCTGCTTCTATGTATCCAATATATCTTCTTGTCGTATTACTTGTTATACAATTATTATGGTCTACGTCTACGAATACTTAACATAGACAAAGTGCCCACCAAAGACTTTCAAAATGTTGCAGTTTACGTTCCACTAACATCAGATATGTTTGATATTTCTAATCGTTGGCGTTATAAGTTAGAATATATGCTTTAACATGTCCAATATCTTCTTATTTTACTACTAGTTACAAATGCGAATTGTTACAGTTTTTTGTACGACTGAATAATTGAAAGGCTCGTGAAATAATGAGAAGAAACATATTTTGTACTGTAATGTAATTTTTATAATTACGCATCATACGCTATTTCAGTTTTCAAATTTTTATATTTCCTAATTTCCAATTTGCAATTGAACAATACGTACCCTTGCGCTACATGTATGACTTTCTTCTATCATACGCCGCTTTTATGAACTCTAGATCTTTTTTGCTAATTAATTGTTTATTATTAAATTTTATAGAAACAAGCGGAAGCCCAGGAGCAATTAGATCAGGGGTGCACAAGGGAGCTGTTTTAGCGCCTAGCTGCGAGCAATCCGTTTGTCCCGTTGCTAAGTTTAGAATCGGTGAGGAGAACTGTAATAGTGTACGTGCGTGCTCGTAGGCTCGTAGCGTAAGGATATATGGCTTGGTTCCTTGTGGGGCCCCAGTGCAGAACAGGTCGCGTAATAAAATTCAGGGGGGTCATGAAATTTCCAAAACATTTGCTACTGCCGGAATTTGGTATGACTTGACGGTTCGATTTTACTGATAATGAAACATTTATTGCTAATAATACTTATCTTTTCACCGAGACATAAAATATTTAGAAAGTTAATACTATACAAATAAATAACTCGGACTCAAAGAAAACCAAATTTTAATTAAGGATATATAGCACTTATAAAAGTCAGAAAGTGATATATAAATAAATATATACATATGTACATACATACATATACGGTTCTACTCATCAAGATAATAGGAAAAGTTGTTATACGTATATATCCGAGAATGCTTAGTTTTGCAGTGATAAGCATTTTTATATTCCGTTAAATACCAGCCCGAAATGTCTATTAAAGGGCAACCGGTTGGGCTTCGTTAAATGCCACTTTTATCGATTATCATTTCGCCTTTGTTTTTTTCTTTATGAATTGCGTTTCGACCATTACGAAATTTCCGACTGTAAAGGCGGCCACACACGGTCCGGCCGACCTGTCAGTTTGGCCTGCGCAGGCCGGCCTGTGCAGTTCGGCCGGACGCCCGTAGTGCCCCCACACGCTCCGGCCGGCCTGACAGTATTTTAAATTTTTTAAATTTTGTTTCGATTGATAAAACATTATTATAATGAATGAAACAAGTATTTGAGTCCTTGAATCAAAAACTAGAAACTTGAAGCATTAAAATGCTTTTTTAAAATATGTTTTGCGACTATTTTTCGCGGAGATAGTACAACCATTTCAAAATGACCAAATTTTTCACGAAATTATAGTGTTCGTTTAATTTTGTCCAGCAGTGTATTTCCATTTTCACTTTGCTTTATAATTATTCACATTATTAACAACCATTATTCACATTCCAATAGATACACGTTTCTTAAAATATTCGAAACATTTTCAGTGCCCGAAACGTCCAAGCTTTAACCTACTCGACACAGTCGGTCTGCTCCAAAGTACATTCGGCCCGATCGGAAAAATTCTTTCGATCCGATCGGTTTTTACGGGTACAGTAAATACTCGTTAGGGCCGGTATTCATAGTCGCTACTTATTCTTAAGCAAATGCTTAAGCATGTGGCATCCTCTACTAACCTGGTAGCTAGTAAAGGATGCCGAATGCTTAAGCATTTGCTTAAGAATTAAGTAGCGACTATGAATACCGGCCTAGGATTCCTTCTAAAGTCACGACGCCTCTCGCAAAGGCCAGGGGAATTAAACAGAAATCGGCACACAAAATCGCTGGGGTAAAAGGTACAGAGTCGGAACACCTGTCTATTACACCGTGGTTAAAACTGTAAAGCAAATGTTAAGTCAACTAACCTCATCATATTTGTCAACTAACCCCACAGCCAGGGTTTGTTGACTTATTTGTCCAACTACTCTAAATATAATAAACATTACAACCTAAACTCAATGAAAACGATTTTCAAAATTAAGCCTGTACACATACCTAATAAAATTTGTAAACTTTTGGTGTGCAAGAACTCAACAAAATACCAATGACCCATTTATAAAAATTAGACATGTTAAAAATTCGTGACATTGGAAGAGTGTGGTGGTCGATTTGATAATAATAATTTAGATCGAATTAATAATTAATTTAAAATGGCATCATCACTTTCTGCTAAACAGAGAAAATGTATTGAGGAATTTTTAATAATTTATAGAAGTGCACCATGTCTATGGAAACTGAATACCGACGAATATCGTGACCGTGATTTGCGAAGAACTGCATATAAGAAATTAATCGCGAAATTACAAGAAATTGAGCCATCCACCACCAGAAAAAGTGTAGTTGCAAGAATCAACAACATGCGCAGCGCCTATCGGAAGGAGCTGAAAAAAATAAAGGCCTCTACGAGGACAGGAGCGGGTGCGGACGATGTGTATGTACCTACATTATGGTACTTCGCCGACCTAAATTTTTAAATGATCAAGAAACGCTAAGGAACTCTCGACCGAATATTGAAAGCGACGGTGGCGAAATCGGGATCGAGGTAAGTTAAATAAAATAATTATTTTTATGCATATTATATTTGAAGAATGTGCACATTGTACATAAAGAATTTCTTAATACTCTGAAATGAATAAATCCGTTGAATAAATTAATAATAAATGAATAATAATTGTAACGAGTTACGCCGGTGGGACGACGATCTTACCCCCCACCACGCGCCCAACCGAGGTAGCGCGTACCGCGCTAAGCCAACGGTCTTGCCCCCCACCACTCGTCCGCAATACCCAGAACTGGCGCGAGAGGGTTTCGCACCGAGAGACTCTCTCGCTGCCGAAATTGTGCGGACGAGGACATACAGGTCGGGGGCATAGGCCTATTTGGGAGAGACCGCCTAGAGCGATAGTACGAGCAGTACGCCTCTCCCAGAGACCTCCTGTGCGATTCCACGTTCTTGTGTAGAAACACTTGTTCTTGCGAAAGACAAGCGCCCGTGTTCACACTAGTTCTTGTGCGTCGACAGACTGAGTCTCTGTGCATTTTTACACTCCACACCTCCACGGTTCCCAGAAGGACAGCGTGAGCCATCCTCTGGACGCAGACCGATATCCGCCATCGATCTCTCGAACAGAGTTATCTCCGTTCTCGAGAGCGTCCTTAAAGTCGCCGAATCACCCGCGGGTTGTGCCCACTGGGTGACCGGATCCCCGACTCTCCGACCAGGGTCCATTGGCAGGGTTGGCCCGCCAGGACACCGAAGGGTCAAATCGTCTCACCTCTCCACTCTCTCCGAAACGTTACCGACGATCGAGACCCGCGCCGAGATACGCACCGCGATACACACCGCCGACCAACGCACCGAGGTACGCGACGCGATACACACCGAACCGCGCGCCGCGATACACACCGAGAACCGCGGTAGACTAAAGGTGCCATTTCCAATGCACGGCTCGCCGCGGCGCCGCCTCAGCACGCCGCAGGATTCGTCGTGCGGCCGCAGACGGCATTTCCTATACATAAGCGTCGCCGCCAGGGCCCCACGACGCGCCGCGCTGTCCCTTTTCGAGCACTTGACCAAGGTCTATTGTTGTATGAGGTCTCGAGGACCGTCTTCGACACCGAATATGGGTTTCGACCCTCGAAGGGGTTTGTATACCATCAAGAAGAAGTGATAAATGTCCAGGATTTTCGCATTTCGCATCAGATCTTTGTGAAAACGACGCCAATCAATTCCGTATGTTTCGTCGATGAAACTAACACCCAGAACTACATATTTCGGAGCATAATTAAGGAAATTAGATGAAAACTTAATTTATATAATTTCTCGCTAGCTTCGTTAAAAATAGTCCGATTTACATGAAATTTGGTACGATTTTCATCGGGGAAATATAAGGAATTCATCGGTGTCACTTCCATATCTATACGGTAAAGAATAAAGAAATATTTTATTTCTGAAACAGGTATGAATCCTCGGCCGACCCAAGCGAATTGAGGTCGCCGACCCACAGTCGAGGGTGAAATATTCATTTCAGCGTATTAAAAAATTCTTTATTGTTTATCGTATCGATAAGAGAATAACAGCAATATATTCCTTATGTTTTTCTGATGAAAATCATACCAAATGTCATGTCGATTGTCCCTTTACAACATCTGGGAGACGGATGTTTCCCGAAGAACGCTTCGAGAACGAATAATTGCCTACTTAGTCGTAAAGAAATAAAGAAATTTCGTTTCAAAAATACTAAATTGCCAGCTATAAAAGCTAACTGAATTCAGACGCGCAGGTAGCGTTGTCAACCCCCGACGTGCGGGACAATACGCTCGGGACGAGATGCTCTGGCCCAGTGATGAGCAACCCGCGTTCTGCGGGCCACATGTGGCCCACCTGAACATCGTCATATCGGTTTTTCATGAACGATGTTATATTTATGTATTTAATATTGTTTCCACTTGTGGCCCACTTCTGACAAAAGGTTGCTCGCCACTTGAGTCTGGCCGATCAGCCTAATTAATTTTTTGTGAACCAGATGTGGTAAGCGGCCTGTAGACGCGTTTAATATTATTGTGCAATATATTGCACAATATTTATGCTGGGTGCCCCTAGACGGGCAATATCGCGCAGTCAGCGGACTACCTCTTTTCTTCCTGTGTCTCATCGCGAGGCGTTCTGCTACTTGTTCACAGCTATTTCGTTTCTTACCCAATTGCCAGGGAAGAATTCTTCAATCTATGATAAGACCATCTTCTTTTGGTCATTGCGCGGACCACAAGATTAATGTTCGTCACGGTCAGCGCTCAGAACATCATTCGAATTTATTTTTTACACTGTAACGGAGGTTTATTGCCTGCCGAACATAGAGAGATTAGTTAGTAAAGGAGGAAAATGTCACATCTGGTTCCCAAAAATTAATCAGATTGATCGGTCAGAGCGTCTCGCCAGGGCCCCGGTTTATGACCGTTTTTTCCCGCGAGTTGGCGGTTGGCGTTTGACGACGGTACCTGTGCGGCCGAAGCATCGTACGCACTGCCCATCGACAGAGCAATGTGCGGATTTACTCAGTAGACTGAACAATGTTACCACGTTTTTTACTGGCCTTTAGAAATTTGACAAACAGATGTTCTCGAAACGTTCTTGGAAAAATAATAAATTACCGATCGTAAAGAATGAATGAATTTTCGCCTAGCTCTGAGCCCGCTTTTATTTCGACGCACGTAAGCAAAATACCACCAGTATAGCCACTACAAAGTATTATCCACTATCAACACGCCTCATGCAAAGACCAAACGCACAATGGCCGTCAATCCCAAGAATAGAGAAAAAATTCATCATACTATTTTTTCCAATCAGGGTGTCGAATCGTATCGGGCTACTTTATAACATAAAGTTTTTGTTTCTTTTTTTGCAAAGATGCCTAGAAAACTATCTAGTACTAGATCTGAAGAAGTCGATAAAAAAGTTTAAAACATCTTCGTGTGTATTGCAATGAGTATATTTTAAAATTCTGCACAAAAAACATACAAACTTTGACACATGTTTACACATACAGCAGAAGTAGCTGCCATGATATTTTTACGTTTTTAAGACCTCATATTATTAGGTTGCAAAAATATATAAAAACATAATTCCATAACTTTTAAATTCTGACTTGTTTCCTTATTTCTGGGGATTCTGTCCCATTGTGGCGATGGGCCGCGGGGCGGCTAGTAGATTCTGCCATAATGGCGGAAAACAGACACTCGTCCCATTGTGTTGCTTTTCCAGTAGCCTAGGCTGCTCCTGGAGCAGACTTGCATACACTGTAGCAACCTGCCGCAGCCGCGCGCGGTCGAAGTCGCAGATAGGAGAACATATGAATGCTTTTCCATTGTACCAGTGTACCGCGGCGTGCTGAAGCGGCGCCGCGCCGCTCGCCGCCGCGGCGAGCCGCGCATTGGAAATGGCACCTTAAGTCATAGATTAAGCCGCTTACACACTGTGTGCCAGCACAGACCTGGCCGGGATACCCTGTACGCTAGTCTAAATAAATCGTCGTACTCTACCTTACCTCTGCGTACTCAGTCATTCGATCGGCGGCCCTGGACAACCGTCCTGAGCTGGCGATACGGTTCCTCCACCGTCCCACCGGTGACCCCGCGAGTTAACGGTTACATAATGTTTAACTAAACTGTAGATTTTGTCACAATTTGTAATAGTACTATTTGATTTTTCTTTATAATCGGAAACTAAAAGTTTACCCAACAAGCGATTTAAATCGCTTAAAGAGCATTGAATAAACTACTAAATAAACAGTTTACACATTCTTTTATAACAATTAAGTTGAAAAAATTAAAAAAAAAAACATTAAATGAATGTACAATATATTCAATTATAAATCATTAGAATGGAATAGTTTTTTCATTGTTTGTTCTTTGGCGCCATTTCGATATCTTTTATAGTTTAAAAGTTATACAACACGAATGTTACTAACTATCCCTATCCCGGCCACTGTGCGGCGTCCGGCCGGCCTGCACAGTTCGGCTTGTGCAGGCCCGCCGGACGCCGAGTGCATCCACACGCTTCGGCCGGCCTGCGCAGGCCAAACTGACTGGCCGGCCGGACCGTGTGTGGCCGCCTTAATCTATCAATGGGTAAGTATCTACTAATTATATACCGAAATATCATTGTACGAAATATACATAAGTGTGCAAAATATAGAGCAAATGGCATCGACATCAAAAAGGAAGGGTGCAAGTGCACTGACCCCTTTTAAGACGGCATGGGAGGAAGCCTTCCTGGTTACCGAGTACAGAGGTGGTGCCAAATGTCTTGTATGTTACACCACATTTGCACAGGCCAAACAGTTCAATTTAAAGCGGTACTACACTCGGCATCATGCGACTGTTTACAATCAGTTCACGGGTGTGGAACGTTTTAAAAAAATACAACTTTTAAAGGGACGAGCGCTACAGGAGGAGGAACACATCTCAGACGAAGTAAGTTATTTTACAATCTATGAATCATTCTATTCAATATTTGCGCTTTGTTTCAAGGTATTGCCTTGTGTTTATAATCATTTTAAAACTGATGGAATCCTTTATTCAAATATGCGCAATGCAATTTCTTTAATTTTAATTTTAACGTGGAATAACCCCGATTAGCAATCATTGTTTTAAGATTCATTATAGTAACTCATTGTTTTGATCCTAGGAAAGTATCGCTGCAATAAAATATAGTTATAAAATCGCGCTGGAAATAGCGAAAACATCCCGCCCATATGCGGATGGAGAATTCATAAAGCGACAGTGGATAAAACTGCGCAGCAGTGTAAAATATATGAAGCGACCACTCTCTCGCGGATGGCAGTCATGCGGCGGATACAAGAGATGGCTGCAGATGTAAACGCGGCAATTGCTGGAGTTAGGGAAAACATTTATTGTTTATAGTTTGGCCCTGGATGAATCGACGGACATCTCCGGCACTCCACAAGTGGCAATTTTTATTCGGGGGGTTAACGAAAATTTAGTAGTAACTGAGGAACTGCTAGATTTTTCTTCGATAGAAGAAACCACGACAGGAGAGGATATACTGTCTTGCGTGGAGGAGGGGGTTGATAATCATAAATTAGACTGGACCAAATTAGTGTCCGTCACTACTGATGGTGCTCCAGCGATGATTGGGAAACATCTTGGTTTCGTTGGCCGCCTCCGAAGCAAATTAAAAAATCTAGCAGTTCCTCAGGAAATTAGCGCAATGCACTGTGCGATACACCAGCAGAATTTGTGTGCAAAAAGTATAGGGATGGAATACGTTATGTCCGTTGTGACCAGAATAATTAATTATATTAGAATGAATACTTTAAAACGTCGGCAGTTCAAAATTTTTTTAAAAGATATAGACGCAGACTTCAGGGAGATACCCCTATACAGGGTGTCCCAAAAATGTCGGTTTTCCTTGAAAGGGGTGACTCAGGGGGTGCTTTGAAACAACTTTTTCCTTAGCGAAAATATTGTCCGAAGCTTCGTTAAGGAGATATTAACCAAAAACCCCGACCAATCAGAGCGCGCGCCTTCCGTCCGAGTTCCCGCGGTAGCGTTGGCTACGCGGTAGGCGACCGCGCTTGTGCTACGAACGTACGAACAAGCAAGTCGGCATGCATCGAAGGAAACCACGTTACACAGTTTTTTTTTTAAAGCAGAATCTTAAATAAGAATAATTTGAAGTGAGAGGACAAGAAGTACGTAAATTTCGTTTTTAAATAAGGCATAAACGAAAAGGTAACGTAACAGAAAATGTACGACAAATGATCGTAATTCGTTAGTGAGGTAAAAATCCGTAGTTTAACAACGGCCAACACAACTAAATTTAAAAAATAATATTAGGTGTATGAATAAATTCTTTCCGACTGGAATTTCTATCGCGGTGGTATTCAGAAGCTGTCAGAAAAATGGCAAAAGGTAATTAACAATAATGGAAATTATTTCGATGATCGAGTTGTTTTCATATTTTTTAAATCGAACTGTTATTGTACCCTAAAATCGGAAAGAATTTATTTCTACTCCTAATAATCACCAATAAATTAAACAAAACTCACCCTTTCGGACATTCCTTTCCTTGCTTTCCTTCCCTTTTCGGAAACCTGTGTCACTAGGCCACTGTACCGATCCTTTTCGTTTATGCCTTATTTAAAAACGAAATTTACGTACTTCTTGTCCTCTCACTTCAAATTATTCTTATTTAAGATTCTGCTTTAAAAAAAAACTGTGTAACGCGGTTTCCTTCGATGCATGCCGACTTGCTTGTTCGTACGTTCGTATCACAAGCGCGGTCGCCTACCGCGTAGCCAACGCTACCGCGGGAACTCGGGCGGAAGGCGCGCGCTCTGATTGGTCGGGGTTTTTGGTTAATATCTCCTTAACGAAGCTTCGGACAATATTTGCGCTAAGGGAAAAGTTGTTTCAAATCACCCCCTGAGTCACCCCTTTCAAGGAAAACCGACATTTTTGGGACACCCTGTATACGGAAATACGGTGGCTTAGCCGTGGAAGAACCTTAGATCGATTCTTCCACCTTCATAGCGATATTTCCGTTTTTTTGGAAATGTCAAGAAACCCTGCCCCAGTAAACAAACTGACCGCAGTATGTCAGCAGATTGGCAGCAGATTCGAACAGATCCTGACGTCAGATTCGGGACCTACTATGTCCGCATTTAACTATGGTTTTGTGGTCAGAGCCTGATGTCAGGATCTGACATCAGATTGACGGCAGATACCGAGCAGATCGTGCTGCCGTGGTCTGACCGCAGATTGGGAGCAGAAATCGAGCAGATCCTGACGTCAGATTCGGTGCCTACTATGTCCGCATTAAACTATGGTCCTGCGGTCAGAGACTGACATCAGGATCTGACCGCAGATTGATGTCAGAGATCGATCAGATCTTGCTGACAAAAACCGCCCGCAGATTGGCGGCAGAAATCAAGCAGATCCTGATGTCAGAATCTAACCACAAAACCATAATTTAATGCGGACATAGTAGGCAATTTTATATAATAGTATAGATTTAAAAACAGTGTGAAAGTCTCAAGCGTAAATAATATATAGAACACGTTTATAAGACCGACTTGAAAGATCTGATTCCTACCATATTTTATGGAAGAAAGAAAAGTTGGAAAACCATGTATTTAGACGGGTATTATAACATTTTTAATATTTTACTTAGCAGGTTGTTAGTCAATTGAATGCCAGGGTAGCTCAAAATAATTATTTAAACTTTTAAAGACAGTTCTTCCAAATATAAAAGAATTAATGATAACTAACTATTCATTCAGTCATCTTAGGGCGGTATTATCATCAATCGTTTTTTAGTTTTTAGCATGCGGCATCCTCTACTAGTCTAGTAGATTAGTAAAGGATGCCGGATGCTTAAGACGATCTTAGTCTTAAGCAACGACTGATAATACCGCCCTTACAGACGGGTATACCAAATATATACTCCGCAGTGAAATGCCGGCAAATGCGAGTGGTACTCGAGAGCCCTGAATGATTGAGTCCTCGGCCACTTATTCCCGCCACGGTGCTATTTCGCAAGCGAGAAGCGCTCGCCCGATCGTCGCCTGGCAGGGTCGCGTCGTGAACTATGTCAGCAGAATCTGCCCAATTCCTGCTGCCTATCTGCCGTCAGATCGCGCTGCGCAGAGTCTGCTCGATTCCTGCTATTAAATTGTATCAGCAGACTCTCCATACTTTCTGCCGCCATTCTGCTGTCAGATCCTGACATCAGAATCTGCTCGATTTCTGCTGCCTATCTGCCGTCAGAACGCGCTGCGCAGGGTCTGCTCGATTTCTCACATTAAATTGTACCAGCAGATTCTCCGCAGTGTCTGCCGCCAAACTGCTCGCAGGCTATGTCAACGGGACCTGCTCGATTTCTGCAGCCTATCTGCCGTCAGATTGCGGTGCGCAGGGTCTGCTCGATTTCTGACATTAAATTGTACCAGCAGACCCTGCCGCCAATCTGCTCGCAGGTTAAGGCAGCACAATCTGTCGGCTTTCTGCTGTCAGTCTGCTTTCATCATCAAATATAAAAATCCTGTATCAAATCTGTAGTCTTTCTGTCACAAACATTTGTAGTCAGGCGTTGAGCAAAATCTGCTAAAACGGACGTGGCTGCCTGGGGCTCCCGAGTTGAAAAATACAGATTGGCTCTGTGATTTAGGATTTACTTCGGATGTGGCAGACCATTTAAATATTTTAAATACATATCTGCAAGGAAAAGATAAGACCATATTTCAATTTTCTAACTTAATTTACGATTTTAAAACAAAAATTCAAGTATGGAACGCAGAGTTACAGACAAAAAATTTGCGCAATTTCCCAAAATTAAGATCAGTTATGACACAGCATACTAATTTTGATCATTATGAAAGTATTGTTTTTACAAAAGATATGTCGATGACATTATCACGTGCATTAAACTGGAAGATGTACAAACATTATTGGATGCTTTCAACAGTTTTCATGACAGACTTCAATTTACATACGAGATTGAAAAGAATTCGTGTCTAAGTTTTCTCGATACTTTAGTTATCAGAACAAATAATACATTAATTACCAATTGGTATCATAAACCGAGTTGGTCTGGTAGATATATAAATTTTTTCTCTGCTCATCCCATACAACATAAAATAGGTTTAATAAAAGGTTTAATAGATCGGGCCATACTACTTGCGGACCCAAAATTTCGACCAAACAACTTGCTTCTCATTAAAGATACACTAAAACGCAATGGTTATCCTACTGAGATGATCTCGACAATCATTCGGGAACGGGTGTTTGAGATTTATCATCCACTACTTGTGGAAAAACGTAGAGAAGAGAGAAACAAAAAAATTGGACCAATTAGTTGGAAAAATATTGTGGTCGTAGCTTTTATTAACAACTTTTCGAATGACATAAGAAGAATTTTTAGAAAAGCTGGAATACACACCATCTTTAGATTGCCAGTATATACTAAACAATTGTTTCCTCCTATTAAGGACAAAATACCGTTGTCTAAAAATTCTAATGTTGTTTATTCCATTCCTTGTATGGGCTGTAATCAGACCTACATCGGGCAGACACCCAGACTTTTAGAAAGGCGTATTTATGAACACAAAAGGAACATTTTTCTACCCTCCTTTCAACACACTGCCTTAACGAAACATTCGCTAGAATTTGACCACAGATTTGACTTCGACAGTGTCAAGGTTGTTGATAGAGAGACCAAAGTGAATCAGAGGATTCTACTAGAGACATTACACATGATTAAACAACCTAGCGTAAACCTTAGGTACGAAACACCTAAAATACAAGATTATTACGCAACTTTACTGAAAAAGTAAGGTATAATGATGCTATCTCTCTATTAGAGTTTCTTTTGTTTCCCCTGTTTTATGATTTGGACAATATTACATATTTATATGTAATATGTATTTTTGGTTTTTGACATTTGTTTTTAGGACAAGAATCTGTGTTTTGGCATTTTGTTGAGAGGTGGTTTAGTTTTTGTTTTTCAATTTGTCATAACAACTAACGGTTCTCACTATATGTCGCCGTGTAGACCATACTTGGTTTTACCCTCTGGTGTTCATGCCTGCTGTTGGCTGTTTACCTCAGTCACCCGTCAACCGACTCATGTTTCGCACGTCGAATACGTTGCGGAGTTTATAAAAGTGAACGCAGTTTTCGTTTTAAATTATTATTTCCTTGATAATGGTCTCAATTATGACCGAAACGTTGGAAATTTGAACTTAAAATTGCAAAATAACTTTTATGTAATTGACCGAGCCTACGCGCCGATAACATTTATTTTTAAAATTATGAAAGTATATTACAGAAGTTGGGTGATCAATTTCAAAACCGGTATCAGGATTTGTATGCACTTGAAAATGAATTGAACATAGTTACCAGTCCACTAACTGTAAATATTGATACAGTGTCACCGCAATTGCAAACAGACTTAAGAAATTTAAGAGGTGACGTAGAAATGAAAAAAAAATTCAGGAGACGGATGGTATTGTTAATGTATCAAAACTTGAATATCCGTATTTGCACAAATGCGTCGCAAAAATATTATCAATATTTGGTTCTACATACGTGTGCGAGCAGTTATTTTCTACTATGAAGACAGCGAAGTCGCCGTTCCGGACAGTCATGACGGATAATAATTTAAAATGTTCGTTGCTCTTGAGCCCAAACCGAACAATACAACCGAACATAGAATATCTGGTGCAACAGAAACGGCTACCGGCAACAAAGCGCGACAATCATTTTTTATAATTGCATGTACCCCACCTAGTACCTTTCACAAAGTCTGCGTGTATTGTTCTGTGTATCCTTGTGTATATAATTTTTCAGTTATGTACATATTATGTATATATTATTATTTTAAACGTTATTTATAAATTTTATTTCGACCGTAATAATTAATATATGTGATTTCGGCGCACAGGTTCGGTCAATTTAACAAACTAAAAAACAAACTATTTAGCAATAATAAATATATAAGCTTTCGACGTTTCGATCTCCGTTTAGATCTTCTTCAGGAAAGTTTAGAATATTGATTTGCTCTTAGAATTGAGTCACAGTGCTATGGCACTGCCTACGACACGCGAGTCGGTTGGAATAAAACTAACGTATATCGTGAACCAAACATCAGCTTCCAGAAGGTGAAAACGAGGTAAACATCGTTACTCATTACAAAACATATTTAAACTCCCTGAGATTTAAAATTGAAGGATATACAGTTTGCAATAACTAAGCATTTTTGCCCATATGGTGTGTTATACACTCAAAGGTGTTAACAAGCAACTAAAAGTTACATACCAATCAATGATATGTAGAAAATTAATTCAATCATAGGAAATTCTATGGAGCAAAGACATCATAAGACATTACTTATTTAGTAATGTTGCGTAATATTCTTGTATTTTAGGTGTTTCATACCTAAGATTTACGCTAGGCTGTTTAATCATGTGAATTGTCTCCAAAAGAATTCTTTGATTTAAGTTAGTTTCTTTATCAACAATCTTAACATTGTCAAAATCAAACCTATGATCAAACTCTAACGAATGCTTAGTAAGAGCTGTATGTTGTAAGGGAGATAAAAAAATATTTCTTTTGTGTTTGTTGCAGCCGCGGTTAAACGCGCCGCTTCGCGATGATTTAAATGTGCGTGCGAGAGCGTGTAAACACGGTGACGCACTGTTCGTCAAGAACGGTTACGCGCGTCACACGTTTTTGTACCGCTCGAGCGTTCGATTTCGTAGAATTCGACAGTTAGTCTTCAGAACACCTGACTACGATACACACGCTCTCGCACGCACCAACAGCATCTTTGTCGCCCCGCGACCCACAGTTTTGCTAAGAGTTACAACGGCCCTTCGAGCCATTCGCGCCCAGCGCCCACTGTAATATTTTGTACATAGTTTTCGTTGCGTGTTTTGTGAGTCGTGTTTGTTCGTGATCTTTCTGTGGAGTGCTCGTGTTCAGTGTAAACGACGCCCACTTCGGCTAATAAAGTGCCGTCCTGTCACCGTCAAAATCGTCGTTGGAGTGCATTCCCTTCCCTGGCCACACCAGTGGCGATCCACACCGCATCCACTAGGCATTGGTTTAAACAGTGTTCATATACTCGTCTCTCTAAAAGTCTAGATGTTTGTCCGATATAAACTTGATTACAACCTAAGCAAGGAATCGAATATACGATGTTAGAATGTTTTAAAAGCGGTATTTTGTCTTTAATCAAAGGGAACAATTGTTTCGTGTAAAAAGGTAATTTAAAAATAGTGTGAATTCCGGCTTTTCTAAAGATTCTTTTTATGTCATTAGAAATATTGTTACAAAAGGGTAATACAACAGTGTTTTTTCCAACTAATTGATCCTATTTCGTTTTTTCTTAATTCTTTCCGTCTCTCTGTTAACATAGGATGATAAATTTCAAATGTACGTTCTTTAATAATAGAAGAGACCATTTCTATAGGGTAACCATTACGTTTCAAGGTGTTTTTTAAAAGAAGCAAATTAGCGGGTCGGAATTCCGGATTCGAAAGCAAAATCGCACGATCAATTAGTCCTTTAATTAATCCTACCTTGTGTTGCATAGGATGCGCAGAAAAGAAATTAATATATCTGCCCGACCAACTCGGTTTATGATATCAATTTACTAAGCATTCGTTAGAGTTTGATCATAGGTTTGATTTTGACAATGTTAAGATTGCTGATAAAGAAACTAACTTAAATCAAAGAATTCTTTTGGAGACAATTCACACGATTAAACAGCCTAGCGTAAATCTTAGGTATGAAACACCTAAAATACAAGAATATTACGCAACATTACTAAAGAAGTAATGTCTTATGATGTCTTTGCTCCATAGAATTTCCTGTGATTGAATTATTTTTCTACATATCATTGATTGGTATGTAACTTTTAGTTGCTTGTTAACACCTTTGAGTGTATAACACACCATATGGGCAAAAATGCTTAGTTATTGCAAACTGTATATCCTTCAATTTTAAATCTCAGGGAGTTTAAATATGTTTTGTAATGAGTAACGATGTTTACCTCGTTTTCACCTTCTGGAAGCTGATGTTTGGTTCACGATATACGTTAGTCTTATTCCAACCGACTCGCGTGTCGTAGGCAGTGCCATAGCACTGTGACTCAATTCTAAGAGCAAAGCAATATTCTAAACTTTCCTGAAGAAGATCTAAACGGAGATCGAAACGTCGAAAGCTTATTTATTATTGCTAAATAGTTTGTTTTTTAGATTGTTAAATTGACCGAACCTGTGCGCCGAAATCACATATATATATATTGTTACGTCCCGAAACTTCAAAATTTTTAAAATCTTTAGTTGTTTTTCTTTTCTCTTTAGCTAGTGGGCGGAGTGCTTTGACAACGTTATGCGTTCTGGGAAATCCCTTATCGAACGCACTTCTGCTTACTATATTTTATCATTGTAAACGAATACTCGGTACTTGGAACGTCGTCGTCGCGACGTTTGGTCGCCGCTCTGCACCCTGAGCGTGGGACTGTGCTGAGGCATCAGCGTGGTTCTCGGTAGTTCGTTCAAAAGTGAGCAGCGGTTCTCACATCTCGCGACATTGGCTAAATGTAAGCGGCGGAGGTGCGTCTCGACAATGCATTTAGCATTCTGGTGAAACCTCATCGAACGCATTTCCGATCGTCGAATCGTCGCGTCGATCTGAGTGTAAGAATGTGTGAGGACGAGAGTACCCTGTTCGGCGCCGGTAGCCCATAAATGTAGAGTATGAAGGGATGAAGGTGAGAACACCTAATGACACCATGCATCGGTTGCTGGGGCATGATTGTGACTGCGGCGTCAGCTTTTCTGAGCGGGCCTCGCGGCCGGACGCTCTCGGGGGCGCGAAGCTGGAGTCACTCTTTGTCGTACAGTCGCGGAGAGCGTGACAAGGTGTCCGTGGATCGTAATTTATTTTATCTTAACTCAAGTTCCGTTTCGAGCCAGAGATTCCAACGTTTATAGTGAATGGACTCATTCTTTCCACGTTAAAAAGTGTTGTTAACTTCATCGTGTGTTTTTTTTATTTTCAATTTTATAAATCTGCGTTTTATATATATAGTTCATAACCTTCGTTAATTTTCTATATGCGTTGGGATCAGCCTTCTGTTAGATCCAACCCCTTTTGTGCTATGAGTTCTATTATATTTTATTTACCGCTTTTATTCGTGATTGCCAATATCGTGTGTGTGTGTGAGTGTGACTTCCTTTTCTCAGGCACAGAAAAGGTCTTTCATAGAGCAATCGAAAGGGAATTTCAAACATAGTAACAGATTGAACGATATAGCGGGTGAGTGCGCATTTCTTTTCCTTAAAGAATTGTATACAGAATAACGATTGGCGAGCGTAAACTCATGTAAAACAAATTATATTATGTGCTCTATTGCCAACTGGCGAATGTGGAGGTAACGGAGAGTCAATATTGGCTTTAGCCAACATTCTGGGATTACCCTCGGCTCTTTAGCCTTCTTAACGCCGTCAGAACGAGAAAAAGAATTAGAAGTAATAAACTCACACTTGAACCTTACATAAGAGTAAAAGGTTGGTTATTGTTAAACCTTCCGTACCATAAATATCCATCTTTCATAGTAACTCAGTGCGGGACCTGTATAGGACTAGATCTTGGAATCCCGATACCAAACAAAATTCTGCAAATTACTAATTAATAATTTGCACTGTAACGCGCATAACATTCTTCCGATTAGACCGATTTTGGATACTAATTACTCGAATTCCACGTTTACCTAGTAACCGCGTTACAGTATATATATATATATATATATATTATTATTGTTACATTTTCGTTAACTCCCCGTATATTATTACTTGTATATATTTATTAGTTATGTAATTTTGTGCACAATATTGTCCCACATATTTATAAACACCCTGAATATGTATCTTTGGGTATATAATTTTTCAAATAAAGACTTAGAATTTCGACCGTATTTTTAGAATATAAAAACCAAAAAGTGATATCAGCGCGTAGGTTCGGTCATGTAAACACTTAAGTAAAAGCTATTTTGCAATAATTATTATAATTCGACGTTTCGGTCTATGGTTTAGACCATTTTCAAGAAGGTTATTAAAGAATACTGCGTTTGCTTTTATACGTTAAACACGTTATCGAAGACGTGCACCTTGTTAGTCGGTTGGAGCGTGACTGAGGTAAATAGTATATAGAAGCGAGAACATCCGAAGGGTACAGAGGAAAAACGGTCATAAACAAAGTCAAAAGTGAAACTGCTACTAATTATTGTTTGAATCGATTTTTGAGCACTGTTTATTGATCATAATTTAATTTGAAGTTTTATTAAATTTATAAAGAAAAGAATTTTTAGCCAAAACAACATTACCAATTCATACCACCAATTATTATAAATGTGGTAAAGCATCATTCACGAAGTAAAAGAGCAAATTACATATGCAAAATTTTTATGTACCAATGTTTGAATCATATGAAGGAATTATCATATTAAGTTTGTATTGAATGCTAATGTATTTTCGTTCAACGGTGTATTCTATAAGCAAGTGTTCGGAACGGCCATGGGGTCCCCTATTTCTCCTGTCATCGCCAATCTAGTTATGGAAAGGTTGGAGACGATCTCTCTCACAAAGGTACCATTTGAACTTAATTTTTATAAACGATATGTTGATGACATTATTACCTGCATAAAATTGGATAATTTACAAACACTGTTGGACACGTTTAACGGCTTCCACAGTAGACTTCAATTCACGTACGAGATAGAAAAAGATTCTTGTTTAAGCTTCCTTGATACAATAGTTTATAGATCGAATAATAAATTAATCACGAACTGGTATCATAAACCGAGTTGGTCCGGTAGATATATCAACTTTTTTTCTGAGCATCCCATGCAGCATAAAGTAGGATTGATTAAGGGATTAATTGACCGTGCTATCTTACTTTCTGACCCGGAATTTCGACCAGCTAATTTAACTCTTATTAAAAACACGTTAAAACGTAACGGCTATCCTATGGAGATGGTCTCAGCAATTATCCGAGATCGTATTTTTGAAATCTACCACCCGTTACTAATGGAAAAACGTAAAGAGATAAAAGCCAAAAAGATCGGACAAGTCAGCTGGAGAAATACGGTTGTCTTACCGTTTGTTCATAACATCTCAAACGACTTAAAAAGAATTTTTAGGAAAGTAGGAATACATGTCATTTTCAAATTACCATTTTACACCAAACAATTGTTCCCTCCAATTAAAGATAAAATACCTTTGGTTAAAAATTCCAACATAATCTATTCAATTCCCTGTATGAGTTGCAATCAGGTTTATATTGGACAAACTTCGACACATTTAGACAGACGAATTTATGAACATAAAAGAAACGTTTTTTTACCTCCCTTTCAACACACCGCTCTAACTAAACATTCACTTGAGTTTGATCATAGGTTTGACTACGACAATGTCAAAGTTGTTGATAGGGAAGCCAATTTGAATCTGAGAATTCTATTAGAGACATTACATATGATTAAACAACCGAGCGTAAATCTTAGGTATGAAACACCTAAGATACAAGATTATTACGCAACCTTACTGAAAAAGTAAGGATATATGATGTGACCTCTCTAATGGAGGTTTTCGATTTCTTGCTTCCTTCATATGATTCAAACATTGGTACATAAAAATTTTGCATATGTAATTTGCTCTTTTACTTCGTGAATGATGCTTTACCACATTTATAATAATTGGTGGTATGAATTGGTAATGTTGTTTTGGCTAAAAATTCTTTTCTTTATAAATTTAATAAAACTTCAAATTAAATTATGATCAATAAACAGTGCTCAAAAATCGATTCAAACAATAATTAGTAGCAGTTTCACTTTTGACTTTGTTTATGACCGTTTTTCCTCTGTACCCTTCGGATGTTCTCGCTTCTATATACTATTTACCTCAGTCACGCTCCAACCGACTAACAAGGTGCACGTCTTCGATAACGTGTTTAACGTATAAAAGCAAACGCAGTATTCTTTAATAACCTTCTTGAAAATGGTCTAAACCATAGACCGAAACGTCGAATTATAATAATTATTGCAAAATAGCTTTTACTTAAGTGTTTACATGACCGAACCTACGCGCTGATATCACTTTTTGGTTTTTATATTCTAAAAATACGGTCGAAATTCTAAGTCTTTATTTAAAACGAACGGCGAAAAATATTTACATCTACTAAAATGGAAAGTTTCTTCACGTTAATAACAAGGGAGTTTGGACCAGAATGTGTAAAACAACTCAAGGATCTATCGAAGAACAGATTGAGTCTAATTAAGATAAGTAACAGAAAATTATTCTTGTTAAAATGCAGAACTAATGGTGTTATCCCAAAATTTATAGCTAATAGTGTAACAAACAGATATAACACGTTCACAGTCTCCGTCGTGGCCTCTAGCAAGTTGTTGAATTTACAAAATAGATATTTAAAAAAACTCCTCAATATTGCTATCAAGGATACACACTATATTCAAAATTCAGTTATAAATAAAATTGCACAATTAAAAGAAGAAATTCAATTCACTCTTCCCCCACACATTTTTGAGCAATTTTGTACTTTTGAAGATAGAAAATACAATAGACTTTTTAAAATCCAGAAAAATAAATGTGTAAAGAAATTTAACGGGTTGCTGGAGACCAAAAGGAACAGTGTTTGCCAGATTAGTGGTTTCATTCCCGATAGCGACATTGCTTCTAACAACCCGAACAACAATTGGTTAAAAAACCTTTCCGATGTAGAAATTCCACCGAATGTTGAAAAAGTGTTAACCTTAGGTCCTAAACATGCTCTTTCTGCTCCAACAAATTTTATAACTTCTCCCAAGTTCATCGCGTCAATAGAGTCAGGTTTAACAAAAATTATTGATAATAACACACAGACTGAAACCAGAATAAGAATAATTAACAAAATTATAAATTACACTACTAATCCAATCAAACTTAATAACATGCTTTTGTCTAAATCTGAAATTATACAAACAAAAAAGTTTTTTAAAGATAATAGTAACTTATTGGTTTTAAAATCCGACAAAGGTAACACCTCAGTTTTAGTGGATAAAGAATTCTACATTTCGGAAGTAATGAAGTTGTTGAAAGATGAGACCACTTATACAACTAGTAAATTTGAATATACATGTACTTTTGAGAGAGAGGCAAATTCTATTATTTCTAACATGGTTAAAAAGAAACAGATTGGTGATGGGACGGGCAAACTTTTAAAAACTCATAATGCTATAGTACCTAGAGCCTACGCACTTCCAAAGACACATAAGGAAACCTTATCGTGGAGAATCATTGTCTCGTCTATCGGTGGTCCTACTTATAAATTGTCTAGATTCTTGGCGGGTATATTATCCAAGATAGTAGGAAAATCCTCGTACCACACCGTAGACAGTTGGCAATTTTGTAGTGAAATTAGAAAAGTCCAAGTTCCTGATGAGTCAATGCGGTTAGTATCTCTTGATGTGATATCTCTTTTTACCAATATTCCCATTGATTTAGCCATACAGGTTCTACACCATCGTTAGAATGAAATT